>JAOTRC010000009.1:10253716-10298945 GCA_027497675.1 Cyprinella lutrensis | reverse complement strand
ATATAAATCAAGTGTCTAATCATAAGAAGCTAAGAATATTAGTAGTGCCTTACAACTTAATTTCAAATATAATTCTGGTATATTGCTAACATATCCAGTAAAAACAGGTGCAGGATTCACTGTGTGTAATAATTCAGAGTTGATCGGTTAATGATTCATTTGTAGGAGCTGAGTTTGAGAAAGAAAGGGCTGGAGTGTCTGGTATCCATTTTGAAGTGCATGGTGGAGTGGAGCAGAGACATGTACGTCAACCCCAACCTCCAGGCCAACCTTGGTAAAACGATAATCTGTTTTAATCTGTATTATCTTCTACAACATCTTTTCACAAGTCTAATAGGCTGTGTTGTGCTGTAGGTCAGGAACGTCCAGCAGAGGGCGACAGTGCGGATGTTAAGCTCCCCGAGCATCTTTCCTCTCGCAGAGATAGTGTGAGCTCTCTGGACTCCACTGTGTCATCTGGAGTTCAGCAGTCTCAGCCAGATCACCCTGAGCAGTATGAGGTCATCAAGCAGCAGAAAGAGATCATCGAGCATGGCATTGAGCTGTGAGTTGTCTTTTTTTCTCTGTCATCTCCTTTCTTTTTTTTGTTTTCTTTTTTTTTTTTGACCATTTCTATTTCATGTTTCTTAAAGGTTTAACAAGAAACCAAAAAGGGGATTACAATACCTGCAGGAGCAAGGCATGCTGGGAACCTCACCAGAAGACATCGCACAGTTCCTGCAACAAGAGGAGCGATTGGATACAGTAAGTCCATGCTTGTTTCACATGGATAAATTAGTGAACCACGACCATTACTTAGGCTCTGATGTGTCATGTGATCAGACTCAGGTTGGTGAGTTCCTGGGAGAGAATGTGAAGTTTAATAAGGAGGTGATGTACTGCTACGTGGACCGGTTGGACTTTTGCGGCAAAGACTTTGTGTCAGCACTCCGTGCCTTCTTGGAAGGCTTCAGACTTCCGGGTGAAGCCCAGAAAATTGATAGGCTAATGGAGAAGTTTGCCGCCCGCTACCTGGAGTGCAATCAGGGGTGAGTTTTGTAGTCTAAGGAGGTGTTTAATATTTCTGAGGCTTGCTTGGGGGTTTGTGTAGACTATGTGCTGACCTGTCTGTTGCTCTGCAGGCAGACTCTGTTTGCCAGCGCAGATACCGCTTATGTTCTGGCCTACTCCATCATCATGTTGACCACCGACCTGCACAGTCCACAGGTAAGACTTCTTATTTTTGCTTTGCTTTCTACTTGCTAAAATACCTTGGTAACTACCTAGCAACTGCAACTGCATAGGTGGTTGTAAGATTTTTGATGTCCAGATACTGTAACTGTATATGAACGTGCAAAAAAAATGCTTGTTTTATCTCTAGAAAATGTCAAAATCTTTTTTTTGTCTTCAGGTAAAGAACAAGATGACGAAGGAGCAGTACATAAAAATGAACCGTGGCATTAATGACAGCAAGGATCTGCCCGAGGAGTATCTCTCCTCCATCTACGATGAAATCGCAGGCAAGAAGATCGCCATGAAGGAGAGCAAAGAATACTCCATCACTCCCAAATCCAGCAAACAGAGTAAGAGCTGATCTTTAACATCTAATTTCCTTTGTTGGGATTAAATGAAACCATGCTGGATGCTGATGCGAGATGTTTGTCTGTTTCCTGTTAGATGTAGCCAGTGAGAAGCAGAGAAGGTTGCTTTATAACATGGAGATGGAGCAGATGGCCAAAACGGCTAAAGCTCTGATGGAGGCTGTAAGTCACGCTCAGGCTCCCTTCTTCAGTGCCACTCACCTAGAGCACGTGCGGCCCATGTTCAAGGTAACAACATCCCTCTACAGTTTTTCACAATTTTTAGTTGTAATACCACACACCTGAACAGTTTGGTGTCTTTGAGCACTGGAACATAAGATCATTGATAGGTCAAAAGGATCATGAGCAGGTCATGGAAGAGACGTAATCTGATCTGCATCAGGAAGTGGTTTCACACGTCAGTCTAGAAAGGTTGAAAGGAAGTTAAACATTGAAATGAAAGTATGTTTTGCGTGGGTTCATTTCTCGATACTTGAATGCCTAAAACAGCTGGCCTGGACTCCCCTGCTGGCGGCGTTCAGTGTAGGACTGCAGGATTGTGACGATCAGGATGTGGCTTCTCTTTGTCTGGAGGGAATCCGCTGTGCTATCAGGATCGCCTGCATCTTCAATATGCAGGTTTGTGTTTTTACTCTTTTTATGGGACTGACCTTATTCAAGTCTGCTTTATTTAGTTCCTTCTGCCAAGTCTTATTTCCTTTATGTTTCACTCTCTTTGCAGTTGGAGAGAGACGCCTACATCCAGGCCTTGGCCCGGTTTACGCTGCTCACAGCCAGTTCAAGTATCACAGAGATGAAACAGAAGAACATTGACACCATTAAGACTCTCATCATGGTCGCCCACACCGATGGAAACTACTTGGGCAACTCTTGGCATGAGGTGGGCATCAGAGCATGGAGTTAGCCATTTTTCTCCTGTATATACACGGTCGTGGTCAGAACTATTGGCACCCTTGATAGATATAATCAAAGAAGGCTGTAAAAAATAAATCTGAAATCTTAATGTGAATGTTGGGGTGGATAATCACACTATGAAATACATTTTTTTTTTCTCTATTACACGTTGGTACCCCTAGAAATCTCCAGAGTAAAATATCTCTGAAGTATATTCCCCTTCATATTTACAGTTTTTAGTACACCAGGGTGACGAGGAACATCAAATTATCCAGTCAGTATAAATATGAGGTAACTCAAAGGCCAAATCCCTTAATCATTCATCTTGAAACTAAGGAATGCAGTTCTGATGTACAACAACAAGATTATTGAGCTTAACTAAATAGAAAATGACTGTTAGAAAATGTCTACAGCATTGAAATTGCCTATTTTCACCATCAGGGCAATAATGGCAATAAAGTTCCATCTTAATAAAAAAAAATCTAATCTAATTTAACTAAAATCCAAATCTTATAATGGGCATGGACTATGCAGTATAAATTATAAATTATTTTTTGTTTATATAACATAATTTTAGTGGCTGACAAAAAAAATCTATTTTTATTTGTTGCTATTCGTTTTTATATTTGCATTGATATACAAATAGATGTGTTAACACATTTTGCTGGAAAACTTCTGTTTAAACATTTTGCTAGTATGTAGTTTTCAGCACATTCGTACTAATAATTTCAAGACTCACAAATAATTATTGCTAATTCAAAAAAAATGACAAAAATCTGTTTTCTAGTTAGTCAATATTATCTTGCTGACAAATCAGCAAAATTTGCAACAGCAGTCTAGAATACATAGCATAAAACCAAACGATTAGGTATACAATGTATGAAAAATAGATTTAGAAGATGGATGAATTTACATTTTCAGTGGTTGCATAGCTGATCTGAAACACTCGCCCCCAGCCAGCAGGTCATCCTTATTGTTGTAAAGTCATGCTAAAGTTTCTTTGTAGACACTATATATCTGCCTGCTCTTTTTCCCGGTGTAGATCCTGCGTTGTATCAGTCAGCTGGAGTTGGCTCAGTTGATTGGAACTGGGGTGAAGACGCGTTATATCTCCGGTGTGGTCCGGGACCAGGGAGGCAGCATAAAGGGCTTCCCAACAGGGGGAGAGGAATTCATGTCCCTCGGTTTAGGTAAGCCATTGTATGACTGCAGTTAATAGCTCACGGATGGGGCCAAGTGTCCAGTCTGTTTATTGTTTGTTTATTGATGTGTGTGGATCGTGTGGACAGTGTTGCTTATGAAGCAAAACCATATTATTGGTCTCCTGCAGGTACTTTGGTTGGAGGTCCAGACAAGCGTCAGATGGCTCATATCCAGGAGTCAGTGGGGGAGACCAGCTCTCAAAGTGTTGTGGTGGCTGTGGACAGGTGCATTGAAATCACAGGACAATACAAACACAGGGGTGTTCTTTGTGTTTATAATCCCATGTCTGACCTTCCGTCTCTTTGTTTTGTGTGCCAGAATCTTCACTGGATCCACCAGGCTTGATGGAAATGCAATTGGTAGGGTTTCTTTGTTTTGCTTTTTGTTTTAATGTAACATTTTTTGGTTAATTTTTTAAGTGGCTAATATAAATATACACATTACTGTTCTAAAACTTGGGGTGGGTCCACTTGTGCTCACAAGACTGCTTTTATTTGATCAAAAATACAGTAAAACAGTAATATTGTGAAATATTAAAATAGCTATTTTCTATTTAAACATATTTTAAAGAAACATTTCTGATTATTATCAATGTTGAAAATAGTTTTGTGTAAACTATGCTGCATTTTCCTGAGAATTCTTTGATCAATAGAAAGTTCAAAATAACAGCATTTATTTTAAATATTTGTACAGTACATTATGTAATGCATCCTTGCTGATTAAAAGTAGGATTATAGAAAAGTAGAAGAATAAAAATATTTAGAGGTTTGATTTTATAAGAGATTCTCAGTTTTTAGTTGTAAAACATGGGGGGAAAAAATAGAATGGGTTTGCATAGTTAGTATAATTCCTCTAAAATTATTAAATAGTTTTATAGTAGTGGTTTTGGTTTTGTGAGTTAAATTAGGTCTGTGGTAAACATGAAAAGACTTTCACATTTTGTTCTACAACCTGATTTACATACAGTCAAACTTGCTAAATAAAGACTTACAACCACGAGGATGCAAGTTTACATGCTTGGCAAATCAAACAACTTTTGTAATCCTTATATACATACGCAAGGCAATGCGACATAAACGGTTGTGTCACGCCACTGTTACTCAGAAAAAACTAGCTTGCTACTGAAAAAACAGTAGAGCTACTGAAGAGTTTAGCTAGGTTATTAGGTATAATTATTATGTTTAAGTTACACACCAACACTGTTTGAGAGCATAACTGTGTGGGTTGATTATGACGAAACCGATACTGTTAATTCTATGTAAACTAGAGTCAATGGGTTCGACTGCATTCCTCGCATACCTTTATCTGCAAGAGCAGTGGAAAGACGTTTTTTTAGTCTAAGTGGGCGTCCGTGCTGTGATCCTGTTTACCATAGCTTGGATTTGTTCTTTGTCTGATATTCATTGGTTTGTTCTGTCACATCTTAAGGAAGTGAATTATAAGGAATGAGGATTGTTTATAAGTACATAAACTCCCCTCATTCGTGTAATACATACACACATAGTTTCATGATGGAGGTTCACTTTATTATTAAATTCAGAAATTATGTTAGAATGAATGTGCAAAGTTAACTCATGAAATGTTGGTAACGAGCTATTGAAAAAAGATACTTTTTCTTTCAAATTATTGCTACATGTCATGGTTGTAGGTGTATAAAAGCATGAAAATTGTCTGTTTTAGACTGTTTGGGTGGACACAGTTTATTTAGTTACTTTAATTATGTAGCCTGACTGCCTCCACAGAAAATGGACAGACTCACTCTTGCAACCCACGTTAATGCACATAGACATGAACATGTAGAGAATGTATTTGAGGGCAAAATGTCATTGATGTTTTTCTGAAGTCTAAACTCTGCTCCATCTCCAGTTGACTTTGTACGTTGGCTATGTGCGGTGTCCATGGACGAGCTGGCCTCTGCGCACCAGCCGCGCATGTTCAGTCTGCAGAAGATAGTGGAAATCTCCTATTACAACATGAACCGCATCCGTTTGCAGTGGTCACGCATCTGGCAGGTCATCGGAGATCACTTCAACAAGGTCTGTGGCCTTTATCTACTGGTGCGGTCACATTCACCATTGTTCTGTGAATGTTCGAGGGCAAAATCCAGACATTTCAATAGGAATCCATGCGATCAGGATTTCCACGTCAAGGCGAACAATTTCACCACACAGATTTCGCAACGATTTCAATGTGATGTCACGGATTCACTACATTGACCAATAGAAAGCAGCTTGGTTTGAAAGTGACTTTGTGTAAGCTGTGCTTCATGCATTGTAACATTATAACACTACAGACGATGGACGTTTTTTGCTAGCAAAATCTTGCCGAAATGTCGCTAATGTGACCGAACCTTTGTTTTTCTTTTCTTGATTTGATAAATCAGTAAAACAGCTGTATGATTGTGTTTTATTTCTGGTTTGACAGGTGGGTTGTAATCCTAATGAGGATGTGGCCATCTTTGCAGTGGACTCCCTGAGACAACTTTCAATGAAGTTTCTAGAGAAAGGAGAACTGGCCAATTTCCGCTTCCAAAAGGACTTTTTAAGGCCATTTGAACACATCGTGAAGAAGAACAGGTGAGGAGAAGGGAGTTCGAAATGTGCGTGATTGAGGAGATGAAGAGAGAATGAGGAAACACTTGAGGTTAATTGTGTCAGAGTTAAAATACTTCCTGCAATCCCAGCTTATTATGTAGAAGGAACTATAAGTTGGCCCTTACATTACTTGGATTGCATGATTTCGGTGGAAAAAGTCTAACTTTCTGAAAAAAATTGTGAAATGCAATAATTCCATATTTGCTGTTGGCCAAACTTTTGAGTTTATATATCAATATGGCTGTCAAAATAATAATAATTACTACTATTACTAGAAAAAAATATAAAAGTTAAATTAAATCATAAATAAACTGAGTATTTAACAAAAATCATAATCACAAAAAACCTATTCTAATATTTTTGGTTGTGTGAATTTCTTCATTTTGAAATGTTAAGCCTTCAAACTTGCAGAAAAATGCAGGGAACACTTACATAGTGCGTATATTTATTTAAATAAATTTCGGTCTTTGTGATTTGACAATCGCACTAAGCCACATCATGATTTCGGTTCTGTTTCGATTAATCACACAGCCCAAACTCTGTCTGCCATCAAAATTCAGTTTTTTAGAGAGACTCGACCTGTCTGACACAGCAACTATTTGTCTGACCATTATAGAGATGGATAAAGTGTTCATTTTAAGCCATACATTTTGCTTTCTTCTACATTAACTCTCACATCCTTTCTAAAGGTCGCCCACCATCCGGGATATGGTGATACGTTGTGTGGCTCAGATGGTGAACTCCCAGGCTGCTAATATTCGCTCTGGCTGGAAGAACATCTTCTCTGTGTTCCATCAAGCAGCATCAGATCACGATGAGAATATTGTGGACCTCGCATTTCAGACCACAGGGCACATTGTTAGTAAGTACCGAAAATTGCACTTTATTTTAAAACTTGCATCTTGAATATTTAAGAAATGACAGATAAAAATCATTCTCATATCTGTTTCCTCCCAGTGAACACGTTTCAGCAGCATTTTGCAGCGGCCATTGACTCTTTCCAGGACGCAGTGAAGTGTTTATCAGAGTTTGTGTGTAATGCTGCATTTCCTGACACCAGTATGGAAGCCATTCGACTCATCCGCCACTGTGCTAAATACGTGTCTGACAGGCCGCAGGTGAGTGCTGTCACCTCAGTCTTTGTTACCCATGACGTCTGAGCTTCAGAGATTACATATTAGTCACTCTTCCCCTTTCTAGGCTCTGAGGGAGTACACTAGTGATGATATGAACGTGGCCCCTGGTGACCGCGTTTGGGTGAGAGGCTGGTTCCCCATCCTGTTTGAGCTTTCCTGCATCATCAACCGCTGCAAACTAGACGTCAGGACCAGGTGGGTCCCAATCATCAACCTCTTTAAAGTCCCTGTGAACCAGAAGTTGCAACCGACTGTCATCCAGTTCCAGTGTGAAAAGGAATATTGAATAGAGGGTGGGGTTTTAGTTTAAACTTTAGTGCTCCTCCTCTCCATCCCTCACTCAAAGGAATCTGACGGTTGGAGGGGAGTGGCTAAGGGTAATCAATCAAAGCCGTCAAACTTACATAATCAGAGAAGGAAAGCCATTCCAGAGCGAAAGCAAATGTTCACATTTTGATTTAAGATATCTAAAAAAAAATTATCTGTGTATTGAGTTCCACAGCTTATTTGTCCACTACAAGACTAGTAATGTGCACTAACAAAGTTAACTGAGTACATTTTGGTTTCATGATGACTTTAACACATGTTTTGTTGTTTTAGGGGTCTGACTGTCATGTTTGAGATCATGAAGAGTTACGGACACACATTTGAGAAGCACTGGTGGCATGACCTGTTTCGGATCATCTTTCGAATATTCGACAACATGAAGCTCCCTGAGCAGCAAACTGAAGTGAGTGTCAATCACAACTTTAACACTCCCAACATTACATTTTTGTTCATTATATTTAAACTACTTAAGCTTATCCAATAACAAGCTACTTTTAACACTCCCAAACACTACATTTTTGTTCATTATATTTAAACTATTTGAGTTTATCCAATAACAAGCTACTGATTAAATAAAAAGGTTCCTAGAAGTCCCTGCACTAAAACTTTGCTATTTAGCTATATAAATTTAGATTTTTTTTGCTATTAATTTGATACTTTTCCCTCATTGATTTACTGATATTCCAACTGATTCATTTCAACTGATTCATTTGAACTTTTTTGTTATATCCACCATATTTTTAACATAAAAGCAGGCATAAATGTTGTGGCTTCTGGTCTCAGTTGCTTCCAGTTATTTTAACGGTACTAAAACATCTTGATGTTGCTCTCTGGTATGATCTTATTATTTCAATGGATTATCGTAATCGCACTAATTTGTTGCACAAATAGTTTTGCTATACTTTGTGAGTCTTTTAGTTGTAGCAGCAAATGAATTCACAAGAAAATATCTTACTCGCGCATTGAAATATAAAGTGGATAGATACATTGCAGCCAATCACTGATTTTTCAATAACAATTTTCCATTTTTTTCTTTCATAGAAAACCGAGTGGATGACGACAACATGTAACCACGCCCTCTACGCTATCTGTGATGTTTTCACACAATTTTACGAGCCTCTCAGCGAAGTGCTGCTGGCAGATATTTTTGCACAGCTGCAGTGGTGTGTGAAACAAGGTGGGGATTTTGCTAATCTGTTGCGTTAATCATGAGGGAGAGTGAATTTTAAGACCTGTCCTGGTACTTGCTGCAATTTCAGATGGACAATTCAAATGTGACGCCTACACGGGTCACATTTGGGGAAACATATTGGCTCAGTGGGTGGTAGTGTTTTAAATCATCGGGGTGTGGTGATACAGGAAAAGTGTTACACTTAAAACTTCGCCTCCGTTCTTAGATAATGAGCAGCTGGCACGGTCGGGCACAAACTGTCTGGAGAACCTGGTGATCCTGAACGGGGAGAAGTTCAGTCCGGAGGTGTGGGACGTCACCTGCGCTTGCATGCTGGATATCTTCCAGACCACCAGCCCTCATGCGTATGACACTCTTGCACACCACCATCTGTTTCAGTGACACTTTACAGCCTTCCATCTGGATGTGTTTTCATTAGAGTTGTCAATCGATTAAAAAAATCTAGTTATCAAATAAATTACAAGGGGTTTTTTGCATAATTTAAAAGTTTTTTTTTTCACTTTTCTTTTTTTTGGTCTTTAAGACATGCCAATACATCAAATTCTTGAAAGGTGTTGATATTACCACTGATGGGGTGGGCAATATGATCAAAATCTTATGATTACGATTCGAGTAATTTTATTTCACATAATATTTCTCATAATTTTTTTTTAAACCATTGACATTTCATAATTAGCCTAAGTTAAAACTGTCAAGCTTACTGGAGACAAGTAAACAGTCAGTGATGAAATAAGAACAAATGTTACTAAGAAAACAAACTAGAATAGAAATAAATGAATGAAGTAGACCTACCTGAAAACTTCAAGCCCTAGAAATAAGAATTAATATATGAATTGTAAAGTAATTTTATGTACAAAAACACTGCATAGTCTTCACTATATACAGTACATTAAATACAAAACGTATTCTTATTAAAGTTACAAAAGTGATTCAGCAGGAGTAGTCAGTGATTTTTCTTTATCTTTTGCTGTTTGATTAGCATTAACGACTTACATTAATGGTGTAACTTGACTAGACCGAATGCACAGATCCAATATATGGATACATGTGCACTTTCTCAACTGTTTACGTTCACTTAAAACATAAATGACTATCGCAATGAGTTATCTTTCACTGCTTACGGCGCTTCAGTGATTTAAAATCACCTTTTTTTTTTAAACAGCAATGCTTAAAAACGCATGCAGATGTTAAGCTTTAATGACTGTGCAGCACAGCAACTTTGTGAGTGTAACCATAGTCTAAAATCTCTACCGGTTGACAAATTTCCACCGGTATATCGCCCACTTCTAACCACTGATATTGAAATCGGAGTGTGTTTAAACTGACTCAAGCTCCAGTTGTCCTGTTTATGAAATGCTCTCTCAGTTTGGTTTTGCCTGCTCTTAACAGCTTGCTGACATGGCGACCAGCTGGACAGGAGGAGGAGGTGGGAGAAGGGAAGCACATGGTGAGATCACAAACGCATAAATATTGCGAATACACACAAATAAGCCAAAATCAAGCACATATATATCGCTGTGTCCTACCCTTCTGCTAACACTGACACACCCACCAGACTTTGCTTGCTATTTATACTAGACATTTGCATATTAGGCTCTGGTTTTCATATGGGTCTATGTGTTTGTCTGTGTGTTTTTTAGGATGCTGAGGTGGACTCTCAGTCACAGAGTAGCTTTGAGAGGACTCTATCAGAGAGAGGCCATAGTCAGATGTCCACCGCCAGCGATGAAACTTGGAAAGGAAGGTCCCACACCAGTATGTACTGCTGCAATGCCTCTCTCACTTTTATGGGGATTCTCATGAAAATGTTTGAGCCACTCATTACCATTATATTCATTCAGCAAGGATGCATTTAAATATTTTTCTTTCAAATAAATGTTTTTGAACTTTCTATTCATCAAAGAATCCTGTTAAAAAAATATCAGTTTCCAAAAAAGTTTTAAGCAGCACAACTGTTATAAACATTGATGATAAGAAATCTTTCTTGAGCCTGAAATCATCATATTAGAATGATGATAGAGACATTTAAAAACCCCACCGAACCGAAACTTTTGAATTCTAAAATCAAAAATAATATTTAAAAATTATATTTGCCTAAAGAAAATGAAGCCTTAATTTCCCCATTTGCATAATGCAAAAAGTATTACAGCAGAAAACCCCTTTGGAGTTTTCATGAGATTCACCCTTGTACTGAGAAAACATCATATAACTACATCAGTTTCTTAGTTTTCCGCAGAACATTGTAACGTGACCTCATACTACGCAGCTTGCCCACTTTGTCTGAAGTATAAAGACGTCCGATAAGCTGCCCACAAAACCTAATCATCTAGAGTTTCCACTTACAGCCACATTCTCTTTGAACTAGATGACCTCTTCCTCTTTTAAAGTCGTCATGAAGCTGAAGTCACAACTTTTGTTCCCTATTGTGGCATTTATCTAAGTAAAACTGCTTATTTAAGAAGAAAAAAAATTAAGTCCCAGTATACAATTTTTTTCTGTCAAGATTTGTTTGGAACTCTTGATTGCAAACTAAATGGAGGTGGATCTGAATGTGGATTAAAACTCAATTTAACTACCTTTTTTACACTTCACCTTTCTGTCCAGAGTTCTCTGTCCTTCTGTGACTTATAACATGTTGCTCTTCCTAGGGGTCTCGGACCACAGGCTGTTTGCAGGGCTGCTTATAAAGTGCGTCGTACAGCTGGAATTGATTCAGACCATAGATAATATTGTGTTCTACCCGGCTACCAGCAAGAGGGAGGATGCTGAGAACATGGCTGCTGCTCAGGTGTGTTCCCTTAACCCAAGTCCATTCAAATATCTGCTTTATAAAGTATAAATGATAATTAGATTAGATAATGCCTTTATTCATCTCACAAGAAATTTCAAATTGACATGATTACATTGAAAAGTACATAGTACATAGTACAAGTACATTACATAGACAAATGCAGCAATGTGGCCTGCGTGAACAGCCCCTTATGCAACAAAAAACACAGCAGTATTGAAACAAACACACAGTGATTTGGAGAAATCCGCCAAGGAACGGCTTTGTAGCGTGCTAACTTTAAGTGTCATTTGTTCCGTCTCTTTGTGTTTCCTAATAGCGAGATGCACTTGAGCAAGCAGAGGAGGGAGAGACGGAGCCCGATCAGGGTATGTACAGACACCTGTCGTCACAGCACCTCTTCAAACTGCTTGACTGCCTCCTTGAGTCTCACAGGTTTGCCAAGGACTTCAACTCCAACAATGAGCAGAGGACTGCGCTCTGGAGAGCAGGTCTGGGCTCTTTTATTTCCTCGTCTGGCTTTTGGTAATGCTGTCATTAAAGGAGACAGCCTTTTTTATTATGCATTTCTTTTTATTATTCTTGCGTGCAGGCTTTAAGGGGAAGTCGAAACCGAATCTTCTAAAGCAGGAGACCAGCAGTCTGGCCTGCAGTCTGAGAATCCTCTTTCGCATGTACTCTGACACGCAGCTGCAAGACTCCTGGCTAGATATCCAGACACGCCTTTTGCTGTGAGTGCAGCCGTCTGCCTGCTTCTATACAGTGTGTTCAGATGTGTTCTGTATTATTTGAAGAAATTGATTGCACTTGAGTTGATTTATTATTGTGTGATTATTTAAATTACACTAACATTATTAACAATTAGAAAGCAATGAATATAGATGCTACACATCACTATGATGCATACAAAAGAGATGTATGACTTAAAAAAGGAACTGTTTTATGTAAAACACTGAAGGATGAGTCACATTATCAAGTTTTACATCATAGATTTACATGTGCTGTATGGGACAGTTTTGGGACTGTACCGATGAGCATGTGTGTGTGTTTTTTTAGAGTTTGTAGTGAAGCGCTGGCTTACTTCATCAATCTTACCTCAGAGAGCCACCGGGAAGCCTGGACAAGTCTCCTGCTGCTGCTCCTCACCCGGACACTCAGACTACCTGATGACAAAGTAATAACATGCATAAACAAACACACCCTCTCACTGAACCAGAACAATGGAAACAGGAATCTAAATGAACTTTTTACCTCACGTTCCAACAAATATTTTTTAGCAGCAATGAAATGGGGTTTTTTTGTCAAATTTTATTCAAATAATAGTACTTTAAATATAACTTTATTGAAATAAATGATTCTGTTATTTTTCCTGACAAACACAATAAGACGGAAGCATTACACGTCTTCATCTAAACTTTTTTTTCTGTGAATTTTCTGTAAAAAGCAATCCAAACACTATTATCGCCATGTTCCACCCTTTTTGTTTACTTTTAAGGCCAGTTCACTCAGCTCAAATGGCAGTGCGAGCAAACTAGACATCCAGTGGGATGCGCTTCAATTCAGCCTTAATCATTGTTTTTCATACAAATACCATATAAAATATAATATTATTAATATCGCAAGATATTTATTTTAAGGAAAATGTTTTGATTGTTCTACCTCCGATTGGTAAAATGTTTGCCAAGTGTTTGTCCTGTTGTGAGTGTAAAGAGTTTCAACTTGACATGAGGGTGAGTAAATATGACAATTTTTATTTTTAGGTGAACTATCCCTTTAAATCTCTTATCTTAGTTCAACTCCATGTCACTAATTAGAAGTTTAAAAATAGTACACTTTTATCATTCATGCTCAGTAGACATCTGGTTGGGTTTGGCCTTGATCTTGATCTCGGTTTTATATTGTTAAATATTGACACGACCCATCTAAGAATGAGGAAAAAACAGACTGTAAAAATAGTGTCCTTATTAACCAAACCATACAGGTGGGCTGATAATTTACCCAATAGGTGTTATTTCCTGTAGGAAAAGACAATGTGTTGGCTATCTCTCTTATCCTTCAAGAGGTCTGAGTTGAGGCTTTTATTACAGGAAACACCCCGCTGAAATGTCAGCTTGTCACTGTGATGACCTTTATATGTAAAAGAGACCTGTGCCATTACGCAGTCAGACCACTGGCAGCCCTGGGGATCTTCCCTGTTCATAACTAAAATATACTTTTCCATTCATCACTGTTGATAACATCAGGCATTCTCAGTGGTGTTCCACTCCATACTGACGCTCCAAAAAGGTCTTTAGGGAAACCCCGAAACGATACATTTTGAAATAAGATGAACGTCTAACGCTCTCATTTCTCCCTCAGTTCAAGCCTCATGCCTCCTGCTACTACCACCATCTGTGTGAGATGATGCAGTTCGACCTCATTCCGGAGCTCCGTGCTGCTCTGCGGCGATTTTTCCTCCGCATCGGTTCCGTCTTCCACATCTCCGCTCCCGAATTGGGCCGAGCGCAGCCTTCGTCGTCATAAAGTAGATCGGAACTGGGAACACAGCTCTGAGATGAACTGGGGAAAAAGTGGGGCTGTAGAGCGAATGTATGGTCAGAGCGCATACGCCTCTGCTGTGATTTGAAGGACTGTACAGGAACACAGAACTGACTGTCCAATACTTTCCTCTACCAGTCCTGACTCATCAGCCGTCGGTCGCTCCCCTATGAGTGAACAGCAGGGTGCCGCTTCTGCCGTCATCCGTCTGTGTTTAGTGTCATGAGTCATATTTGTTTATTTTTATTTTGACTTTTTTTCTTTCTGGATGACTGCGACAATAATTTATTACCAGTACTGCTGTATATCTGGTTTCTGATCGTCTGTTGATTTCATTTTGTTGGCTTTTGTCATATCTGTTAATTCTTTGTCTTTTAAAGCCTGAACAAATCTAGACATCTCAAAAACATAAATGAGATCTACCCCTGTTATTAAGAGCTTGTTAGTGACACCCTGTGTGCAATGGGCTTGTGCCAGTAAGCAGTGATATATTTATTTACAGATTGGTCCAAAAATGGCCGTTCTCATACAATAATTTCTGAACCAAATTCATTCAAGCAACCCCACAGAGGTTTTTGCATTTAAAATGCTTTTAGTTGGGGGTAAAAGACTACATTTGGTTTTGGTGTGTTCACACTAAAACTCAAATTGTCCTAAGAATGTAATGGTTGCTTTCAAAGCATTTGGCGTTTATTCCACACGTGTCTGTAATTACGCTTGTTAATCCAGACCAGGCAGACACTACCATTCTACAGGCCACACACCATGCTCATTTAGTTTTTTTGAGAGGTTTAATTTTGCATTTGCATTTTTGTTTGTTCATATTTATCATTTAAATCTTAAGACATCTAAAGAATATTATTTTAGTGCACTAAAGTTGATTTTTTTTATTTTTTAATCTTTGATTTTTTGTAAGTGCTGTTCGCTCTTGATTCGGAGTCAGACTGAATCGGCAAGTTTACGCAATGGACGCCAGTCACTGATGTCATTATGAAAAAAATGAGTGAATTGGGAGAAATACAGGAATACAAATGTACTGTATAATCCATGTATATCTTCAATAAACCCAAGCAGCATATGGCTTTGTAGTGTATTGCCAGTGTAGATTCAAATCCCACTTAATTTTCATTAAGGATGTATTTCATTCTTGAAGTGCATTTAAATATTTTCTGAAAAGCATTCCTTCCCTTGCAACTATGGATGTCTACTTTGCCTCCCTTGAGACTGGGAAATATAAATACATATTATATGAATAAATAGTGTAAAGTTTTCATGTAAAATATACAGAATAATGTTCAACTCTATACATATTGTGATGTAATCTTTAAAGCATTTGGTGAAGTAATCAATAAAGTTTGAGGTCTGAACCATTGAATATTCTGGTTTTCACTGAGGGGTCAGTTTAAAAGAACACATTTACAGCTTTATATCTCGGCAAATAAACAAAATTTCCAATAAAGGATGACTGTGATCTTAGAAAATGTAATATTTGTACTAATTTGAATATGCCACATGATGTCGCTGTAACGGTTAACGGCACAACGAGCGTTTTGGGGTAACAAAGGTTACCATAGTAATTCTACCACTCTTTGTTTAGTGAGCGCGAACCTTATAACATTTACGTTCACAGCGTAGATAAATAAGTATATCAAAATACCTGTAGTTAAATTAAGAAGATTATTAGGATGGACTTTATATCAGTAATTTATGTTTAAAAGTTCGTTAAGATTTAGTCTTCAGTTTTTAGTAGCAGTTACGCTGAATGGCGCGTCTCAACATTTGAGTGTTGCTTTTTGAATGATGTTTAGCTTTAATTAACCGGACTTTGGAGTGTGTGAGTAAAATAGTTACTCCATAAACCAGCATAGACAGTCCACATAAGATGTAGCTGCTGTAATAAATGAATAGGCCCTTGGTTTAAAGAGCAGAGCTGTAAAGGGGCGGAACTGAACCGAGCGCTGCTCCTGACAGCGGCTCTCTTCTACACCGACTGCACTCTGATCGTGGAGAAACACGCCGACATCGATCATGCGGGAAATCACGAATTTGCCTTTCCAAATATCCGAGTAAGTACCAAAGGTCTGTGATGTGATTTGAGATTGGAGCTTTATCTTTATAGCAGCTTCCCAAATGATTCCGTGTTTCCCTGTACAGCCTGTCCATCTTCCATGACGCTAGCTAACACGGCTAAGTTAACTAGCCGAAGGGAGGAAAGATTGACGTTGTTCGCATTTTATTTAACAGGAAATGCATTCTTGGTCAGCAAGAACCCTACACCAAATTTGGCTTGATATTAATTTGCTCTCTTGCTAGTGTTTTTGTGATTTTAATGCGTGCAGAAATGTAGTAACGTTACATGCATTCATTCGTAAATAAAATATGACCGGGTGTTTAATTTTACTTACATGCGTAAAGTCAATTATGCAAGTTGTTTGAGCGATAAAATGTTGAAATTATGAAAATCTACATCCAGCGTTTCCTTCAGTATAAGGTTAGACAGTGCGAGCTTTGGAAAGCTCTCACGCTGTGCTTTGGATCAGCGGCAATGTTTGACTAATCATTCTGGATTTTGTCCTTTTATGTGCGTGTTCTCGTGCTGGGGTGATTCTGTGCGATCACTTCTCTGAAAGTGATACGTGTTGCGGTTGCTTGCCCAACAGAACTGACTGGTTGTTTCCGCTCGGCCTCTGTAATGGGCCCTAGAATGGAGTCTAGTTATTACGTAATGGCTGGTAGGCAGGCAGCGCGAGCGTCATGCATAGGTGATCATATCCTATCACATAGAGGGGAGGTCTGCTTGTAAAGAGAAATATCCAGCACTTGCTCGTTTTTTCCTCACATGATTATACAGTATTACTTTTGATCTACCGCAGTTTGATATTGTCGCTTAAGTTAATCCATAGCTAACATTTACACAGACTCCCAAGAGTTGTTTGCTTGGTTGGCTTAATCTACGAGAACAGTAAGCAGATTGTGTTATGGATGGTAAGCTAGATGCTCTTTTACTCTGTGTTGTCAGTATCGTAAACATTGCCAATAAACACGATAACGTAAGATAAAGTAGAAAATGCTAACGTAAGACTTTGTTTCTGTTAATTTCTAACTGGTTGGTCGATACAAACTTTGGTTCAGTAAATGCAGATCTGTACTATATTATTCAATACTGTATAAGACTATTCTGTTTTATATATGTTGTGTCTTGAGATAACTCACATTAAACATTGAATAGCTTTGTGTTCGTCAGGGGGTATTCACACACACGCGTGCGTTTGCGCGTGTGCTGTATGTAGGAATGTGTTTTTGACATTGTGTTTGTAAACACTGCGTGTAGCCTTATTATTAGAAACTAATGAATTGACTCCTGGAAGTGTCCACTGATCAACCTAGATACAATAAATGCTATAACATCATTGAATATATACATAATTTTAGACGTATGTAATATAAACGTGCAACAAAGGCTGTGGTTATTAGATAATGACAGTGTGCGTCACATTTGGACTGAGAAGAAGTAATATCTTGTTAAGTACCAAAAGATGCGAATTAATATAATGTGTATGTGTATACACATCGTATATAGATATAATTTTCCCGCGACAGACAGAGCTTTTGAAACGGCCATGTGTTGTGCTCGGAGCCTCGTTGTTGTCAGCACGTGTTTGGACTGATCCAGTGTTTCCTGAGAACTCTCGCGCTCTTCCCAAAAAGCGATCAGATAATGCAGCGCGTGAACACCTCGCGCTCGTTATGTTGTCTAAAATACGAAATCAGCATGAATTAGCTACTTAATCTGTTTATTTAATAACATTTTTTTCTCGTTTGATCTGTCTGTCTGTCTACAGCATGCATCCATCCACATTTGTAGTCTCAAAATGAGTGATTCATCAGAAATTATAATTGTAAAAGGCAGATGTATATATTTGATTTTTGTAATAAAATGAACACATTCATTTGAGTCTATTCTATCAAATACATTAAGGAGTAGGTTAGACATGAGTTGTTAGAACATTTTTAAAAGGAGTCCCTAATGAAAAATGCCATGAATCATTTTTGGTATCTTTTGTCTGTGACTCTTAGCTGGTTCTTCTGGCACCACAATTACGATCCATTATAGATTTGTTAAAATGAGGGAATCATAATTCTAGCCACGTTGGCTGTCCGTGCCCCCTGCTGTTTAAAATTCACTCATGTCAAGGTCAGTGTACATTTATCCTGGTCTTGGACAAGGAGAGAGGGGAAATTGTCCATGTTTTTCATCGGAGGCAGGTGATGAGGCGCTACCATCTGTTCCTTTGATCAAGCTTCTCCACTTAGTAAAGAGGGTTTTAGAGGGTGGAAAAAGCTGTTTATCTTCAATGCCCCTTAACCTCTTCCAAAGTTTCACCCTGACCCCCTCCTCTTGCTGTTTGTGAAAATGATTGCGTATTTACGGATCAATTCATTGCACTGTTGTCTTACAACAGGGTATGAGCCATTGCACCATCCCTGAGCGTCGGCAGAAGCCTGAGAAGGACGCAAGGGTGTGCACTGTGTTCTAAGAACAAGCAAGTGGATATCCAGACATTGAAGAACGACGAGCAACGACGTTAATTATGTCTTACTATAACCGAGAACTGGTGGTATTTTTTATTAAATATAAACTCTCGCAGAGGAACTACCCCTGCAACCACATTGGACTTACAGAAGACACAAATCGGACTGATGGGGCTGAAGAGAATGGTGAGGGGGCGGCAGGAACGACGACCCTTGTTAACGGCTCCATGAACAGTACCCCACCACGATCCCCCACTTCATCCCCACAGCATCAGACAAACGGGACTGGGGGTCTGGACGCGGTGAAGGAGGCGCTTCGCGATTCTGCAAACGAGTTTGAGCTGCGTTATTCCCGAGCGTTCAACGACCTCTCCTCACAGCTCCACATCACACCCGCCACAGCGTACCAGAGCTTCGAGAGTGTGATGGATGAGGTGTTCCGCGACGGCGTCAACTGGGGCCGCATCGTGGGACTGTTTGCCTTCGGAGGGGCTCTGTGCGTCGAGTGTGTGGAGAAGGAGATGAGCCCACTAGTGGGACGCATTGCAGAATGGATGACCGTCTACCTGGACAACCACATTCAGCCCTGGATCCAGAGCCAAGGAGGATGGGTGAGTGGAAAATGACTTGCATTTCTTTCCTGCATTGTTAGCTTTCTTCAGTTTATTCACAAACAGTCTTTGTTAACCTGTTTAGGTTTATGATTGGTCTCAAATGATTTATGCTTATCCTGTTTGATCAGAAGGTATCTGTTAATTGGATTTAAACCTCCCTTGGCCAACCTTGATGTAAAAAGTCTATTTAACAAACTCAACTTTACACCCACAAGTGAAGATTCTGTCCAAACACAAGACTTTGGCTAATCTATTCAACGCAACACATATGAAAATATTTTTAATGTAACCAAGATTTATGTCCCTCTGCTTAAAGTCCAGGTAACTAAAACTTCTTTAGTTACTTTAACTAAATGTCATAAATGCATCATAAAAATGAATCCATATCATGAATAAAGGAGCATAAATAAAGTCTTGCGAAGAGATACGATTAATATTTGGGTATCGCTTCAAGACTTCTGTTGCCATTTGTGATTTAAATACTTTGTGAAGCTTTTAAAAGACTGTAATAGTCCAGGAAATGTGGATGTTATTGATGAAAGAGTGTGTTTTGCATTGCCAAATCAGCTGCTTCCCCTGGGTCCAGACGGGGGCTGTTTTTAGCGCCTGCCTTCTCTTGGGTCTGGGTGGGGATGCTCTAACTCTGCGGTGGGGAAAAGAATGGGAGATAAGATAGCAGAGCCACAACCACTGGTCAGCCAAATATTGATCTCCGTAGTCTTTTTTCCCAATTGAAACTACGGAGCGGAGTCGAGAGTGTGTGGGAGATGAGGCATATGGTTGAGGATGGAGGGGCGTGCACTGATAGGTCATTGTTTTTGTTTTGTTTTCCTTTCATTTTTTGTCTTTTTATTGTTTTCACTTTCTCTCTCCATGTTTTTTTCCCCGTCGGTCAGCTGTCTAGTAGATGAAAGGCAGGAACGAGTAAAGTCATGTGAAAACCCTTTGTGCTGATTCTCTTCTTTATGTATGCTGGACGAGTGGCAGGTAATGGAGAGGTCCTGGCCAAGTCAGCCTTTTCTCTTTGTGATCAGGGTTGTGATGTGATTGGGTGGGTATTGGGATGGTGGGGGAGAGATGTGGAAGTGGATTGTAAAGGTCATTTTTAACACAGCTGGTTTATTGGATGGTGCAGAGAACAGCAGCTGACTGGCAGGTTGTTTTTTTCAATGTTGTTTATTCTACTTTTGATGCATTTTTTTCATTATCTAATGTCATTTATGCATTATGAGATGTGCATTTTTGACGTGCAGACATGTTCATCTTTGCAATCTTGTGATGTCTTGATTGCGCAAAAAAATCCGGAACTGTGTAGAAAGCAAAAGTCAACACGTCATTATCTAAATCTGTATCTTGAATCTCATCGTGATCACAGGAATGAGAACATTATGCAACACAACAAACAGTCCTTAAAGATTGAGTAATTAAAGAGTTTTCTGAGCTCAGCCATTGGTTGGAAGAAGTCTTCAGTCCATTTTTATCTTTTTTATTTGTAATTTTTTTTTCTTTTTTTGACAACTTCTAACTTGACAACTTGTGACAAATAAAATTCAGTTAATATTTTATTCAAATTTATGGTCATCTAATTTGTCTACAAAAATAACATTTTAGTTGCATGCAGTGCATGAATAAACTAAATTAATAAATAAAATGTCAGGATATTTGGTCTCTCAATTTTACAACATTTTTAAACTTTGTTGTTGTTAACCTAGATTTTTATTCTTTAAAAACATTAATGCATTGTTACTTATCTTGCATATTTTTGTCAACATTCAGCAGTATATATTAATTGAAATAGTTTAATTATTGTCATGATACACATTTTTGTCTTTCCTTCGTTCTCAAAATAAATGTTTATGAGAATAATACTGGCCGGCTAGAAACTTTAAAGCTGCAGTCCGGAGTTTTTCCTCTTTGTCACCATCTATGTGCAAAATCTGCAATTGCAGTCATTCGTGGAATTATCATCTTTACTTGAGTTGAACTTCGGCACCCTTGGCATGGCACAGCGGGGATGAACACAATGTTTGAGGACAGTGTGAAGCTGTTAGTCACCACGCCAGTGTGGATAATGTCATTCAGAATCACAGATTATTCTTTTTGGAAATATGACCAACATAAGAATTTTCACTGGAAAATGTCATCTGAACTAGTAAGAAACATCCACTTTTCTTCTGGTTCTGACATTGCAGTAAATCTAACAATCGCTTATAAGTCATCATATCACGCAAAACCGTGCAAATTATACTTTGTTCTCAAATTGTTAATGTTAACAACACACGCAAGCATTGCATGATTACATGTAATGTCTTTCCGATGTGTATCTTTGTTTTCTCATAGTCCGGATGCAGTCTCTTTTTTTTCTGTAGCCACACCGAAGTCCGAACGAAGTCTTTTGCGTTTTACAGCGGGTGAATCTCCAGTTGTCACTGGTGATTGTCGTTTGAAACTTTCTGGATCCGCCATCAAATTGATAATTAATGATTGGAAGTGCTGTGAGAAAAGGCAATAAATCTCCACCTCCAACATCCTTCCTCACACACAATATAGCTTAGGTATACTAGCCGAGACTCCTCCTTTATGTGTGTACAGATGTGTCGTAATGACGCAAAGTCATTCTCGAATCTCCCGTGGAAATCGACCAGTACCACTGGAATTAAAAACATTATTACAAGCTTACCGCTTTGAATCGAGCTAAGGCAAGCAGATACTTTTAAAAACTGGCTGGTTATGTATTTTCTCAAATATGTATTTTGGATCATTTTTAACCCCAAAAAAGCTACGGACTGCAGCTTAAAGAAGATTCTTGCATTTATGCCACTTTGGACAACACCCTTTGGACAGTTTAGGACGAGGGAAGTGTCAGGCGATTTATTATGCTGAGTTCGAGAGTTGATTTTGAATGGCACTGCAGTGGGCTAATGAATGAAGTCTTGAGGTTTCACATCCTGAGGTTTTGCTTCCAGCTGCAGTTTTGGTTCATCTTGAGCAGAAATTGTAAAAGCTTTCTCTTTATGGCACTTCCTCAATGGGGAAGGAAAATGAGGTCTGCGTGTCATACAAAAGGCAGACGCGCACGTGTTACATGAATGTAGGCCGCCTTTCTGCAGACTCCCACTCAACCCTCTTCACCTCGGTTGCATTCGGCATCAATTTCAGTTCGGTTGTCTCACGGATGCTCGATCTCAATCAGGCCAGTGCAGTTCATCTGTGTGCTGTGGCGGTGGGGGGGCACGCATAAGTACACATGCACGCTCGATTTCACGGTCGAACAGGATAGTATCTCTCTAGTGAGCATTTACCACGCATTGAAGCGTTGCGGTGGCGGGGGGTTCTCGTGCTATTTATTCATCTCAGTTTCAGCTTTGTAGTGAGATTTAAAAGCAGCTGTCACGAAAACCAAAGGGTACCATCGGTGACGTCCCCTCGGTGCGGGAAGAAGCTGGGAATGCCCATTTCAAGTTTCGCTCTCACTCACATACTTCTCGCATATTCAAGATTTTTTTGTGCATGTGTGTTTCTCCCCTCCCACATACAGGCACATTTTCAACCACCTTTTGGTCTCATTCTCTTTGCCTACGCAGAGTTTTGCAATGTCTGGCAGCTGTATGATGCAGGTGTATGACAGTACCTGCATGTCAGGCTGTGTCATTACTGCTCTGGAGAGATACTATTATACTAAGATCTAAAATGACTAAAACTGAAGTAAAAATGAATGAAAGCTAAATAAAAAAGTAATGAATGACAAAAGCACAAAAATAATAATAAGAAAACTTCAACTAAAATTTAAAATGAAAACCTAAAATAAAAGCTAATTCAAAATATTTTGAACTCCATAATCAAGTAATTGGCTTAGTTGTACTGTATCCTATTTATTTACTAAAATGAACCTGTTTATAAGTCATTTGTTCTGTTATCGCACTAAATTTGCCACGCTGTCTGTTTCGTGTCATACACTCAGAAGTGTTGTTGTGGTACCTGTGAATAAATAGTGCTGGAAGAGTATTTTAGTACAGAGTTTTGTCTGTATTTGGAGAAGAAGGCATTGGCAAGTCATTTGGTTCTGATATAAAAATAAAAAAGTTCCCTATCCTACAGAGGGACGTGGAAAGAGGATCGACTGATGTAAATGAGTCTAGTCTAGTTGCCACTAGTGGAGTCCTGTGCCTGAGGGGGTGGGGATATTACCAATTAGGCTTGAATTATATGTGGATGTGCTCAGGGTAACTGCCTTTGTTCAGATAGGCTAGCCTAGTACAGGATAAATGATTTGCAGTCAAAGGAATTTGAGGGCAAAATAATGATTGGGGGGGGGGGGTTATCCATACCTTTTCAATCTTATTATATCTGCTTTCTTCATTCCTGTTTTTGTGTATGTGTGTGTGTGTTGCAGTAGTCCCTCAGAAACCCTCATTAGCGTCCGGCAAAGGTTCCTTCACTATCAATCTGTACCTAACTAGAACAGTGACTTCCAAACACAACGAATCATTAATCACAAACTTCACACATACACACTTAGCAGTAAAGCGCTCGTGCATGCTGATAAACAATGGCCCGCCTTTATCACGTTTTAATCACTGTCACCACAACAGAAGTCTTTGTGTGACGTAGGGCTGTTACCGGGAGTTTCATCAAAGGTATACGCGTGCAAACACAAACATGCTCGCACCGTATACACACCCTCGTCCCATTGTCTATCATGTTTGCACAAGGAACACCCACGGGACCACCCCTTACTCCCCATCCTCCATCACTTTTACTTTTTCTCCAGCCTCCAGCTCGTGTCCTTCCTTCCTTTCTTTCGATTCTCTGTTTCTTTCTTTCTTTCGGTCGCTCTCCCCCGCCTTTCCCTCGGTCTCACGTGGTCGGACGTGTTGCAGATCAGACATGCAACAACATGCCAGCGTCACCGCCGTTAGTGTCCCCGTTCACCCCTTTATTCGGTCTGGTTCCTTATACATCTATCCGTCCATCCATCATCCCTCCACCTTTCTGGTCAACTCTATTGATTTGGCAGGCGCAAAGACCATGCGTGTTTGTGGCACGCCTCTCGCAATCATTTCGTCAAGCTTCGATACATCAGCACCACCCACTCTGCGCCTGTGTCTGTCGCATTACAGACTATACATCTGCTTTTGTACTCCCTGGTCAATTGTGTCTGAGTTTGTGATCAAACACGTCGCATTTAAAATGCAATATCGTTCCATTTCATGCATGTTTACACGCATGTGCCTCTCATTTGTGCAATTTTTGAAGGTATAGCACACGCTGAGCATGTGATTATCTTAAACAATGGAGCTGCGGGGGAACACACACACACATGCATGCCTGCAGAAGCCAGGTGAGGAGCTTGGCTGTAAACATGCAGATATAACAGCAGTGGAGACGGTGATCCAGATGTGATTTTGTCCTCTATAGACACTAAGAGACATCATTTATACCTTAGTCAGTTAGTGCTAAGCTAATGTTTGTGGTACTTGCTGCTGTTATCAGTTGCACCTCATGTTGATATCTTCAAGGTTGTAGTTCACCCCTGACCTTTTGGTTCAGAATTTTGCATCACCAGCATTTGAAAGGGTTTCTTTTTATATTTCACTGGGTAATTCCATTTTTGGATTACATGCACATGCCTTTTATGTGTGTGCTTGGTTTATGTGTGGCTGACTGAGTGAAAATGGCAGTAAACAGATGGTGGAATTCAGTCTGTTCCAGCAGCCTTGTCACCAGCACAAGAGAAAAAGTGGGGGGGAGAGAGAATTAGAATAGGACTTATGCTATGGTAGTGCACTCCTCTTATGTCACAGGCAGGGAGAGATGAGATTGTGGGGGGTTGGGGGGTTCTGGCCTCACCTTCAAGGAAGGTTGGGCTGTTCCATTCTGCCAGGGTCAGGGGGGAGCATCCCAAACGGAATGTTTGGAGAGGGAGAGGGAAGGATTGTTTTGGTACGTGTAACTAATAGGAGAGCCATAATTATGTTGGATTTTTAGAGATTTTAAAGAGGTTGTTCCCCCAAAAGTGAAAATTATGTGAATTGCCTAATTGTTTCCAGACATTTGACTTCTGTGAAACATAAAAGGAGATGTATGAACTCAAATCGTCTGTATGCTAAAAAAGCAGCATCAACATTTTTAAAAAAAATATTCTTTTGCTCCGTGGAGCAAATAAAAATGGTTTGAAACAATATACGAGTTTACATGACCTAAAATTCGGGTTAGAGAAGGAGTACCCCAGGTATAATATCCCAGTTTTTAAAATCCGGGATGTGAGCATTTTTCGAGTTTTTGCCGGTGTTTACATGGAAGTTCGCGACCAGGTTATTGCTAATATCCCGATTTTGAACGGGTTATTGGCTGCATGTAATAACGCAGTCAATAAGAGAGTGAGTAAATGACAGGATTTTCATTTTTAGGTGAAATTTATGTTTAAATGCATGAAAATTCATAAATACACATCCACAACTAAAGCAATTTTGAGTCAGTCATCAGTCTTCTTGTCACCAAGTTTGTCTCCCAGTGTTTGTGAATACACCTAGTGTATTTTTAGCAAAGTTTCTCCCACATTCCTGTTCTTTTGTTTTTGTGACGCTGCCATTGTGTTTGTTTACGTGTGATGTTCAATTCCAATGGATTTAGCTTCTTAGCTGCAGCTCCTCTTAGCTAATTAAAAATCTTAACAACACACA
Organism: Cyprinella lutrensis; assembly: GCA_027497675.1. Lineage (NCBI taxonomy): Eukaryota > Metazoa > Chordata > Actinopteri > Cypriniformes > Leuciscidae > Cyprinella > Cyprinella lutrensis. The sequence goes on along the minus strand of JAOTRC010000009.1, from coordinate 10,272,863 downwards.
CTTCTCTGTGTGTTGGTCAATCGCGTGGAAGAGCGACTTGCACATTTAAGCCCAGTTCTCCTAATGCACTTTAGCCAAGATTAGCCAGCATCATCGAACCGCACTGCAATTAGCCTCTAATAACTCAAATAACGGCCCACTGAAAGGACCTGCTAACCTTTTAGTGGCTCTGTCACTATTCCTCTGAGCAGTGGACCACATTAAGCTCCTTGTTCATCTGACAGAATTATGACTTTAAAAAGCAACTGTATTTTATGTTTTCGTAATAGGTCAACCGTCTGCCCCTTCACTTTCGCTCATAATGTACTGCACTGAACAGCCTCTAGCTAGGCAGAGCGCACGGTCCAAATGAGTGAATCATATAGTAGACTATTTAAGGAGGAAAAGGAGGACGACTCAGAAATATGGATGGAAGAAATTTAAATTAGTTATTAAAGTCATATGCTTGCATTCATTCAGCACGCCATATTTGAAAATGATGTCTTTGGTGTAAATCACGCAATATAGTAGGTGTGGTTATTGACAGATTTCACAAATCAGTTCAGTTTCAATTCACAAGGTCTTGTTTCGATTTCAATTCATTTAGATATGCCATGTTCAGTACATATACATTTTTTCTTAAGCAAAACAATCTCACAATTAATGCTGTGTAAACTATACAGGGAACCCTGTCAGTTTGATAGTATTGAGCAGATATCAGCGACTACAGAGATCTGTCAAGTCGCAATAAAAGAGCGGCAAAACAACATTAATTGTTTGAATTTTGTGATAAATTTAACAGAATTTTAAAGCTAAGACCTTTGTTTAATATTAAAAGTAACAAAGCATGCTCATCCATCCACAATACAAGTAATGTTTTGTTCATGCGTCAACTGAAAATGACACAGATTAATCTTGAGATTTAAATCAATGAATCGATTTCAATCGGTATAGTATGATTTGCATTTGAGTTTGTATAAGCATATCTGTAGTTTTGAGATGAAGTCATGAAGAGATGCAGTCATTTGAGTCATGAGATCACCACAGTGCTTCAGAGATGTCTCAGGTAGGACTGAAATGGAACTCAGAGTCAGAATGAAAGCTCAGTCTGAGTGTGTGACGCCTGGCTGATGGCAGATTAGGAGCTGGGGGAGGTAGAGCTTAGATCAGCTTCTCGCCTGTGCCGCTCTGGACGTAGCATGACTGTTGCTCTAGTCTGACTGAAGTGGTTTATGCTTGGAAAATCAGGTCATGTGCAAACCCCAACGTCCCCCCCTCACTTTCACTCAGTCTCACTCATTATTTATCCTCTGTTTTTATATTCTCTCCGTCCCTTTCCCTCTGTCTTCAGTAAAGCCCCTCTCTATCTATCCAGCTTTCTCTCATTACTGTATAGCTTCTAGTTGAGATCAGATTATGTAGAAAAATCTGATGCCCCATCAGTAAGCTGTGAATAAAGGCCATGGCCTATGATAATGGAGTCACAGGGACTTAAAGTTACTGATAAAGTGTGTTCATCATCTCTCACTGCCATCAGTCACATTGTTTTTTTTTTCTAGGTTCCACCTTGTTCAGCACACAAGATTTTGTAGAAGTGTATCTATTCTGCTCCATTAACATCACCAATTGGAATTGCAAAAAATAACCATTTTTAACTCTCCTTTCGTCTGCCAGTCTCAAGACCAAATAATTTCCTTTCAATCATTGAATTCAGTCCGAATGCAATGATACGATGCTCTATCTGTACAGACTCTGCTGTGTTTTCAAAAGTTTTGAAGGAGGTGTGGCTTTGGAGATTCTTCTGAAGGGAGGGTGGGATCTCATGCTTTCAAAGCTAAATTTCTATTGCTATAAATTGTGTATAAATTGTCTATACCCTACCTTTAAAACAACAGCAAAAAAGATTTTGTATTGCCACTCAAAGGTTACATAATCAAGTGCAATTATTCAACCACAGTCGCAAACAATAGTCGAGACGAGATCTATGTTTGGATTTAGTACAGTTCATCATTGAGAAGGTTGTATCGCAGATTTTGTTAAAGCAAACAGCATAGGCGGCTTGTGACAGAACACAGAATGACAAAATGACTTTACTTTAAGCACAATATCTTATTTGAGAAATAACTCCAGGTTATTTGTTTTTGCCTGTTTTCTGATCATCGATGGCGCTTGCGCAGTGTATAGAGAGCAAATGCGCATGGTTGGCAGAATGCAAATATTAAGTACAACAGATAAGTTATGATTTGGGGATTTAAAATCTTGACATCTGGCAACCGCAAGCTTGACATTGGTGTCGTCTCGTCATTGTCTCATCTTAGTCATGGGGGAAAAAGGTCATCAGCTACCATTTTTCATCATAGATTTTGTTAATGAAATTAACCACAGTGTTTACTGTAATCATCCTACAAATAGAATTGACCAAGATGGTGCAGCATTTTCGTAATTTGAAAATAATGACTGTATCTTGGCATCACACCATTCATGTACTTGCATGCTCCATTTCAGGCTGGTGCGCCATCCAATAGACATAAGTCTTACAGTCTGTTTCCTGACAAATATCCCCAGAAGCCATGTCTGCCTTTAAGCGCCGGTTTAGGTCAGAGATGGCTAAATCTGGCTGCATGTGTTTCCAAGAACATGCACGAATGCTATGGTCTGTATGTATGTGGACGTCTGTGCGTGTCCCAGCTCACTGGGATTTGCTTGACAGAATGGGAGCTGATGTCTCCCCGGTGAGATACGGAACAGATTGGAGTCTGAGCCCCACTCTCCTGACTCATTAATCTTCTCTTTAATTTATTTACGGTACGCACAAACATGGCCACATTGCCAGGCGGGTACAAAGGACACCTGCCACAGACAGATCCTCCAGATATATGACCCAAAATAAAATGGGAGGTGTACTGCTAAAATGACTTTACATGCTGTGATCTGATTGGATGTTCTGTCTAAATTTAATTTGGGGTTTTTTGGAGTCTGTTTTGTTGCAAAATTTGAGGTGCAGGGTTTTAAACCAGTTTAATGTATCGGGTGCCCTCATACTAAATTATTACATAACGAAACGCTAATGTTTCTGTGCAAAGACCGATGTAATTGGGGAAATTGGATGTAGAATAGATAAAAGTCTGTAAATGCTGAGAACGGTTAGAACAGTTAATGTGAATGTAGCAACAGTGTTGCAAGAAACATCATCTGTCCAGGCCAGTGTTGCTGTGGCCTTAAGGTGACTCTGTACTTTCTTTGCTTGGGAAACTGATGTTTGGTGTTCATCAAGGGTGTTGCTTCCTGTATTTTGATTAATTAACAAATGGTGAACAGAGAACCTTTCCATTGATTTCCTTCTGTTTTACTACAAGTGTTCAGAACTGGTTGATATTTGTATCCATTTATTTGTTTATTGGTCAATATTGGATATTTCATTTTGGCTTGCTTTATTTCCCTTGTTTTTACATTTATTAATCTTACTTTTACAGTCTCTTCTAAAATCACTAATTACTAATTACGTTTACTGTTATCTAAGACCACTGTTAAATTTATAATATGATGACTAAATTAACTTGCAGCTTTAAAAGCAATTGATGTGTTTATATGGGTTAAAAGCAACATCCTTTGCCAACATTCTTTCAAAATTGCAAGTGTTAAAAAAAAACCTTAACCCAGGATAAAAGTGGCCTGAACAAGGTTGACTGTGTCTTTCGATCATTTTATTCAAGGGACCATTAAGGAGGGGATGCAGAATGTGCTACTCTAACTGTGAATCACTTAACCCTTATGTCATAAACCAAAGAGAGACAGTTGCTCTCAATAAAAAGTGAGAGACTCTCTATAATACATGTTTGCCTGGCCTGTAGGTGTAGGTTGATGTCACTTCATTGACATTTAAATGGTAAATACCAGGCTGACATCAGAAATCCCATTTGCTGTAAAGAATCTGCCAACCTTTTAGCGTAAATGAGATCACATTGTCGTCATGGACCAAATAGATGATGACCATCAATTTGATCAGACTCAGAGATAAGGGTAACTGTGACAAATACAGTCTTTGACCCTCTTGTTTATTCTTACCCCGAAAAATGTTGCAATGTGATTTCACCTTCTCAATAAATTGCCATCCTGTTGGTTTTGCAACATTTGTGTAATTTTCAAATTCACCGTGACTGTGACTTGCCTTGTGATGGTTTAACTGAGTTTGTCTTGCTTCTGTCAATTTTTTTTGTTTGTTTGTTTGTTTTTTTGTTTACTGCTTTTCTTTTTTTCTCACTCTCTCCACCATCCCTTTTATCAAGGACTGGAAATTTCTGGTTTCAGCTTGAAGTCTGAATGACTCAGACTTCAAGAGAGAAACAGCAAAGGCCATTTATTGACACCACACAGTTGGAATTCATTGTTCCCCCCTAAAGCATGTTTCAAATCAGCTGATTTCCACACAGGAATGAAGGTTGTCAGCATTCCACAGTGATTTGTGAGGAAATCCCACCCTAACGGTCTCCCTGTAATTGTTCTGCACTGTGCTGGTGTGTGACTTTTTGCTCGAAGTAAGCTTTCTGGCTTCCAATATGAATGAAATAGACATTACGTGTTTATTGTGCTCAATGCTCACACCACCCTATTTTATTTGGGTAAAAATGTGGAAAAATAATACTTCTCTCTAAGAAATTTGAAATAAACATGATAATCCATGTTATTCTCTAGTGTAGTGCACTTTCTAAGTGGTTCTTTCTAATGATTTTTACCATTATTATTTTATAATAGATAAATAAATCATTATTTTAATTCTGAATCAAAACTCTGAATCAACAATGCTACATTTTTCTAAATGTCATAATCATTTGTTTACAAACAGGTATTCATTACTTCAATGAGCTCAATGTTTCTGCCTTTAATTATTACTTTGAATTAATTATTATATTTATTCTTAAATACTATATTGCTTTTAATAATGAAATTGTATCATTACAATGGTAGTAATTCTTATTGTGTTTAATATTTTGATTTAGTAATAATCATAATAATAATAATTAATAGTCATATTTGTGCAGCCCTACAAGCAGGCACAACAAATTTGGTGTTCTTTATTCTTTAAAACAAGAGTTTTAAAAATTGCATTTTAAATCTCTATTTTAACCCCCCAAAATAGCTTTTCCTCAAATCATGCAGCCCTAGATGGGAGTCTTTTCTAGGAACCAGAATATCATTGAGGCTTGGGTGTTGGGTCTTTTGACTTTGGAAGAGACCAGAGCTTACTTCCCAACTATATATTTGATGAAAAAACATATGTGAAAGGTAGTGGGTCAAAATTCCCAGTATTCATATTCATAAAACAGTAGGCAAATAGTACCTGGATGTCCTACTGCTACTGCCAAAATTCTGAAGTGCATATCCAGTGAACACTTCCCATGAGGGAGTGAATGGCAGTGAAGCAACGCAACTGCTGGGAGGTCACATGAAATATGTAGTATGTCCAGATAACATTCATACTACAAAGAACATACTTACTTTTATTTTTAAGGGATTAGTGCCATGAATTTAATTCCACTTCCTGTTATTCCAATTCAAATTGAACGTCCTGTGGGGCAGAGTCAATTCAATTCAAATTCCAGTTCATGAATTGAATGGAGGCCAATTCTGAAATTCTGAATTTTGCACAAGCCTGCTGGAAAGCATGCACTGGTTTCACAAACGCCATGGTGAGGGTTAAGGGGTCAGGATGGTGTAACAGTGGAGAAACCCAGTACCTACTCTGACTCAACCGAACCAAACTGAACTCTCTATATGATCCTCTCATAACTTCCTAAACACACACACACTATTCTCTTTCTCTCACACACACACACACTCAATTGCTCATCATCTAACACAGGATGAGGTTGGATGTACTTGATGTAATACACTAATGTCAACAGAGTAGCTCAGTAGTCTTTATTGTAACTGCAGTAACAGTGGTAAGGATGACTTGGTGTTTTTGTGGTCCGCCTCGGTTCGTCTGTGCCAGCTTTCATAACCCTCCAGTAACTCCTTCACCCACCGTGCTCCTTTTAAGATCAGAATCAGCCCCTTTCTTGGCCTCTTGGATATTAGCCTATGCTAACCAACGAACGTAGGCACCTGGTTTCACTCTGTCCTGTAAGGCCAGGTTTGTATGTGCTCTTTGTTTAGATAGGGCTGTGGAAAACGCCTGGCAGTCCCCGCTGCCTAGCAGCCGATATCTCTTGGGAGCATTCGTACAACCTCAGCACTGTTTGGAGCCAGTAAAAATCTGTTTTTCTTGACAGATTGTGTGTACAAATGTTTTTCACTCAGTCACACCTAAAGTGAATCAGTGTGAGTTTAGGAGTGAATCTTTTAAGGTGTAGTCGTAAGATACAAAGGGTCACATTAGTTAATGAACTGTTTAAAAACCGAGTCATAAATGCTGTCATGATGGTCAGGCAGTGTTGTTAGAGACATGTTAGGGCATGTGCTGTACCTGGCTTGGTGGGGATGGGATTAATAAACCCTTACATTGTTAACCCAAACATGAAAATTCAGTTACTCATTCTCATGTTGTTCCAAACTCATACGATTTTCATCCATTTTTGAGAAACTACGATATTTTTAATGAAACTTGAGAGATTTCTGTCGCTCCTTTGGAAAGTCCATGCAACCCTAAATAATTCTATATGAATCTAATCCAAATAATTTGCAGATTAAGCCATGCTCGTTTAGTGATCAAGTGATAGTCTTTTCAGAAAATTGATTAAATGGGTTGATTTCATATGATTTTTTTTATACGATCTATTTTTATGAACTTTTTGAAGTGTCAAAGACAGTTTGGGTGAATGGATATCTAATTAAGGGACAGAAATCTCTTTGGTTTCATTAAATATATTCATTTGTGTCTCAAAACTGAAAATGTCTTGATGGGAAACATCAGAAATAACCCTGCTACCTACTGAAATTAAGAAACTGACAAATTGTAGTTGCCTGTTGTACAGTGTTTAGGACAAAGCAAAGATGATTATGCAATTAGTTTGAACATGAGAGATACTTTTAATTGCTTTAATGCTAACTCGTGCAACATCTAATTGGGACATAGAGGCTTATTAGTAGTTTTCTAAAGCAAGCATCACTATTGCTTATTCTTGGGTATTTTGGCAAAGCCCTGTGATATTTCATCTGATGATTAGTTAATCAAAGCTCATTATGCATGACAGATATTTTGCTTACTCACTCCAGCATAAAAGATGTCTGCTCAAAAGGTTAATGCACACCTCCATATCTGCCCTTCCTGGATTCACCCATCATGTATCATACATGATTGCACATATCCTACAGTGTTTTATGTGCTATAGCCTAGGCTATACGTTGCACCATAATCTAACTGCCAACAAGCATGCCTTAACATGTCTTAGATTTATGATTTGGACAGTGATTAAAGAGCCACATTCTTGTCATACCAGTGTACATTGTTCCTACTTTGTTCTCACAGTTTGTTACACTGATACTTCTCTAACATGTGTCCATTAGGCTTGGCTCTGCCTCCAAGTCATACTCTTAGCATTCCTGCATGGGTTACTCATGTACCTGTTAAAAAGAATGATGTGAATTCCTCTGCCGACTGTGTTGACTGTAGCACGCCCTCTCTGTCCGCCATTCATGATGAGCTCGGCGTGGGTCATGTTTAAACTACACAAGGTTCACAAAGGTGTGCCTGAGGAAGTGCATGAAAGACATGATATGCGCTTCAGAAGTCAGGTCACTGTGTGGTGAAACGGTAGTTTGCTTTTATGTTTAATTGTGCTAGTAGGATATTGAACTCTGTAGGATGTACAGTATTGTGTTGGAGTGTGTGTGTTTTATGTGGTGTTTGCTCAATTTGTGCACTATCCTATTGGAGGGGTTGTTTGACACTCGTTTATCACTGTTTGTCCTACTGATAGAATTTATACAATCCAATTGTGTGATTGGTTGAGAAGTGTTACTTTTAAGCACTCGGGCCATTAATTTTTATTAAACTTTTGACTTGGGTCAGCAAGCAACCACACTGAACGCCCTAGCTATGCATGGGGATGCCCAATCCATTATTTTTTAAACAAAATTGTAAAAATGTGGTTGTTGGCTATATTGATAATTCTAATCAAATATTCTTATTTTTGTCATTGTATATCATAGATTTGAGCGTAAGGTGTTTTTAAGGTTGTTTTTAGGTATCTGTGTTAACCGTAAGTGAAAGTGAATTACAGTCTTGACTCGTGATGTCATGTGCTGCGTCACTGGTTGTGATAACCCCTCTGCTCTGGAACTGCATCTCCGTTATCAGCTTCTGCCACTCCCACCACCCCTCCCTCACACTTACGATATCATTTCCTACGAAATTGATCTTGTTTCTATGCACACTATGTGACTGACATCACTTGACTACGATGTCATACATTTCATATCCAAAACAAGCCTTTTTGATTCTCTTACTTCCTTCTTATTAATCTCCCTGTCATCCTCTTTGTCAGTTAAAACAACGTACCTGTCAAAAAATTTGACAACTCCTCCCCAGATTATACACTTTGTGAAATGCAGTCATTTATCATAGGTAATTTGTATTTTTGTTGTGCATTGTCCTCCCGACAGACACCCATTCTCCTAGCTGTTACTTTTTTATATTTGTAATGTTTCAGCTTTGGCAATCCTTCTCAATTCATATGAAACATGACAGATTGCTTTAGTAGCTAGCGCGGATGAGTATTAATATGCAGAAAAATGGTCAGAAAGTATTGCCGTCCTTACTCCTGTTCTTACTCGTCTCCCCATCATTTTCTATCCAATCTAAATTGTCCTATAAATTTGTAAATTTTGTCCTTATAATTTGTCAATATTTTGTCTCCTTGGCCATTTAACCAGTTTGTTTCCAAAAGCTCATTTTTATATTTATATATAAATTTTAATTCCTATAATTCTGTTAGTCTTTAAATATATAAATATACAAAGTTATATGTACGTATACATATCTTATGCTCAAAAAAGCCCAAATGAAATATATTAGCCTTTAAATCTATAAATAAAGTTTATATACAAAGTTTTTTGTTATTTATATTTATCGGCTAAAAGATAAATGCTAAAAAGACAAATTTAAATAAATTGTCATGTCACAACTTCATCCTGCTTACATGCTATGATAGTTCTGTTTCACTGTAAAGAGAAACCCTGTTCTGTTGTGACTGATAAATGTTGCCACAGCGCACGTGTTATGTGTCGGATGGTTTTACCCTGTCCTCCACATTCTTCTTCCCATATTTTCAAGCTTGTGTAGATAACTAGGGCAAAGGGAAAGAGGAGAGGATGACATCAGTCTTCTTGAGTGGGAAAACAGGGGTGGGTGGCTGAGGGGTGTGTGTGTGCAATCGACTGCATGCACTGAATTATTTTTGGATGTAATAAAGCTGACAAAAATGTCAGTGAAAGAAATCCCACTGACCCTGTATCTACAGTGAAGATCCAATTGAGAAAACTGTATAGAAGAAAAAAACATTTCTGTCTTCAGAAATTGTCGGGGTGGTATGAACTCATGCATGTTTATGAGTCATATTTGCTTTTTACTGCAGTGCTCTGCCTCCATCTGCAGTTGGTGAGCTCTACTTTTGTGTGCGTTCCCTGAGGAAACGGGTTACGTTATAAAGCCTGAAATCCCCTTTCAGCTTTTCAAATAATATTGGGGTTGCTACAAAATCCTGCTGAGAAATTAGGTTAGTGAAGTCTTTGAAACAGGCATGGTAAATCTCGCCCCCTGGTGGTCATTGCACAAACATTATTGCAAACTTGTCACAGGAAGGGTGGGATTAATGAAAGGCCTGATGGGAAGGGACACTTGAAGGAGTTCAGTGGTTGGCTGGAATGAGCTTGTCAGTTAGTGTTTGAAGTCTAATTATTGGGTGGTTGATCATGGTCATTTTCTATTCTGATTTATGAATATCTAGTGACAATTGACCCTTTTCACATTTCCGGATTTCTCAGATGTAGTGGTTCTTTTATATAACGTGTGCATATTTTCATAGATTCACTGTTGTAGAAATAAATCTGAATATATTCTCTGTGTTTTGTGCAGGAGCGATTCGCGGAGATCTTTGGAAAAGATGCAGCAGCAGAGAGCAGAAAGTCACAAGAAAGCTTCAAGAAGTGGTTGCTGGCGGGAATGACCTTGCTCACAGGTGTCGTGGTCGGGTCACTCATTGCACAGAAACGCCTGTGAGGATCAGAGTAACTGAAGATCCAAATCCACCTACTGCTTCATTTAGACCTCCAGCTAAAATGAAGGAACTTCAAAAATACTTGTTTTGGATTTATTTGTTTAACTTTTATTGCCAAGAAATGTCATGTTTACATCCCCCGTCCCACCGTGTACTGTTGACTGAGGGGGTGCATCAGTGATGTGACATCACATGACCCAGACTGCATGAGGGTGCTTTGGTTTTAGCAGACTCAGAAAAGGCAGCGCCACGTTTCCTTACACCCTGTTCAACGAAATGAGAAAAATGACTTAAACAGTCAAAAGAAAGAGTTTCAAATCTTGATTCTTTGTCTTTAATTTTTTTTTTTCAGCTCTATCGTCAATCTTTTTAAGTATCCTTATTATTCTCTCATTTTCAAAGAGATTTGCAAAACTGACGAGGATACAAACATTTTATCTTTGAATCTAATTTAAGCTCATTTGTAATTCTTCAGTTAACCGAACGATAAAGAAGTTGAATCTGAACTGACTTTAAAAATGTTCAGTCAGTAAATCAGCACTGACATTTCTGGGGAACGTTGTTCCTGTCTGGAGTGCTCGAGAGCAGAGGCATCTCACTACACTTGAGCGCCTGCATCCTCTGCAATCTCTATTATAGAAAAATGTGGAGAACAGATAAAATATGTCTGTGAGAGTTTTTATGTTGTTGTTTTTCTTTTTCCCATTCTTGTTCTGTTTCTTTTCACTTGTGAATTTAATGAGCGTTAAATGTGTGACTACCTGCACTGACTGGCAGGTTTGAAATCCTCTAAAGCATCTAAAGGAGCAACAGTTACGATACGGCCAACAGTTTGAGAGAAAGTTCTGTATGTTTGGTGCCGTTTGATTTATTAAACCTTATTAAACCTAAGTTTCAGCTTGAGATGTGGTATCACGTAACTCTTTATACCTTTGAGATTGTTGTAACTAGCGTTAGAACAGACACAGGAACATAAGGAGTAAGTCACTCCTGTTGTATCTGTGACTACACTTAACTGTGTTTTTATACACAGAAAATGTAACACTTTAAGCTGAAAGTAATTAGATTAAACCATATTGCCACAAGAGTGCTTGGTGTCTTGTATGGTCTTTGGAGTGAGGATGCAAACAGTTCAGATGTAACCAAATGGCCTAGCATTTGTAACAAGCTAATAGTCATTGAGTTTTTGTTTTATTTGGAATCTGAGGTATGGAATTACATATGCAGTGGGGGTTTTTTCAGTAAGCAAAAGTTAGTTTGACTATGCTAATCTCAATTCTGGTCTTTTAACATTCACATTTCCAAGTGTAGATGTTATTTCCACAGATTTTAGAGCATTTGTAGATTTGTTGGGTTGGGTCTTATCGTGTAATGGTCCACAATGTTTTGAACCCTGGCTGACAGACATGCATTGGGTCAGATAACTTGGTGCTGCCATAGAAAAACAAACAAAAAAATAGTATTTGACTAAACTCATTGTCTTAACTGTTAAAGAGTAAAATGTATGCTTTATTTTTTATTATTTTTAATGATAGTAATTCATGTTTTCAAAAGCAAACCTTAGAATAGTTGGGATCATCTCTAATCTTCGTCTTCTCACAGCTCCTGATTCCTGTCGAATCTCATTTTAAACTCTTTCCTGTCAGAGACGTTAAGCGCGAGTGTCAATCCGCGCGCGCACCTGCTGCTTTAAGCTTGGCTCGTGTCAAACTCTTTAAAGCGCCCGGAGATGTGGAGAAATGATCTTTAGGCTTCAAACCAGCAGTTATTCAAATGGACGTCAAGTTGAATATTCCTCGCCTTTTACGACTAGTAATGATTGACGAGCGGGGTAATTCAAACAGAAGTGATGAGAGCTGTGGTAGTACAGGTGTGTCTAGCCTTCAACCCTGCTTGGAGATCACGTGGGAAAGCTGAAATTGTTTGGTGCGTCAATCAAAAGATACCAATCCTAAACGTTAAGTCCTCTGAGAACTAACCTAGAAAAGATATTTCTCCGCGGGAAGTTAACATTAAGCAGGTATGAGAAAAGATTTATTCTTCCCGATTTACTCCCAGAGGAACTAAATGAAATTTTCCTCGAGGGATTTGTTTCTAAAATCAACATAATATTATTATTATTTTTTGTCAACGATTAATCAGTGCTCATTAATCCAAAGAGGGAATAATGGTCTTCATGATTTAATCCTTCTCTTTTAATAAAGACAGCTTTTCTGAAATGGCCAATTGCCTTATTATTTACAAGAACTCAATGACGATAATGTACAATAACATACAAGGCTACTGGCTTAGGCGGCTACATTGGAAAATTGTTACAATCTGAATTTGGTATTATGTTGAGTTTGAAATGTAAAGGTTTCATTTGGCAACAGTAGATCCAGTAAGCCACCTTTAAACTCCTAAATTTCGAATGAACTGTTTAAATAACGATGTAAACATTTATAGTTGGCGAGTCTTGGCAGATTGAAATTGCCGACATTTACACCTTTTGCTGCTCTATAGACACTGATTTCACAGAATACATTCCGTGTTATGAAATTTGCTGCTTGCATGCTTAGTCTATGTTTGTCTGTCATGTCACTGTTTGTGTGTGTGTGTGTGTGTGTGTGTGGTTACAGAGTTTGACAGTATGCTTAAGAGTGAAATGTACCAGCATTGGCACGACACTATGTAAACTATTTAACTTAAATTACAATTAGACTAGCTCATCATAGATTAGTGAAAATATTTAAGGCGTTTGTTGATTTGAAATTATTTATATTTCGTGTTAACGCATATTGTTCCTTCCTATGGCCTTAAACTCCATTTCTTTTGAAGTGTATGTGTTGCTCATTGTGTTTAGCCATCTTATTTAGCCATCTTCATAAGGGGACAAAAATGAAAACTATTTTTTTAAGGTTTTGGGTTTATTTAAACAGCTCCACCCCTGAATTAATTGTTTTATGTCTTAAGACTTTTTTAAATGTCTGATATCATTTAAATTAAATAAAGACCCATTTGAATTCACAAGACCTCGTTTGTAGTTATTATGTGTCTGTTTATCTTGTTGAAGGAATACAAAGACACACAAAACACTATTCTTTCAGGTTTTATTTCTGTTAGTCAAGAACTTGTGACTCAATGTTGTGGCTTCACTGATACTAGTTCAGATTTTACATTAATGCCCATTGGATAATATTCATATGTTTGCATAAAGACTGCCAGAGACAAATGGCAGATATTGGCAAGGTGTGACACTCACAGCTGCATTCCCTGCATTTATTTCCACTGGCCCTTCTCATAGTCCCATTTGGCTGAAAAGCCCTCCACGGGGTTCACCCGCATGTCCAGCATCCTCTTCACCTGCTTGGCCTGCCATTCCTCATCAAGGGTATGAGGATGAGGAGGATACACTGAGAAAGCAAAAAAAAAAAACCTAAACAGACCTATTAACTTATTATAATCCTAGCATTACAATTAAACCACTTACCGTAGTACCTTTGCCACAGAACCACCAGGCCAGAGCAACCAATGAAGAAAAAGATGCCCCCCACCACAGTCTTCCACTCACCCGTTGGTTTCTTCATTTCAGCGAATGACTCTTTAAACGTCATCCTGTACACTGCCATCGAGGATCACAATAGAAAAATAAATACAACATTTTGATGGTTCTCCATGATAGTCTATACTGTGCTTTGCCCTCTCAGTCCATGATCTAATGAAGTTGGATGCATCTAATGGCTGGCTTTTGTGGCTTAATTGGCCAATAGCCTTGGGTTTACATCACATACCACAAACCGAGGGTGTGTCACGTATCAAGATTTGATCCATCAACTACAAGAATTTAGATGGACTCACAAAACTATAGATGGAAGGTCACATAAGATGTATTCTCTATGTTCGTTTACCTTCGAATACAAATAGGTACTGAGTAAAGGACACAGGACCAGAAGGAGAACGTGCAACAAGGAAGTAGTATACAAACAGGCAAGTTTCTCCTCTTTGGAGAGGTTATTCCAGGGGCCTTTCTCCTTCTGCTTCAGGCTCTTGTCTGCATCACTGAGGACGTCTCGGTATGGTTTGTCTGGAAGAGGAGTGTCCAGACGGTCCCAGTACATGGGTACAGACATGTCTGCCTGTTCTGCCACATCACCTGAGAGAACAGAAAGAAATAATCAATAGACAATTGAGAAAAATGCCAGCATTTCACACGTAAAGAAAGTGGAATTTTATAAAAAAAAAAAAAAAAAACATACTGATGCAGTGGCCACTCATTGGTTACACAAGTTGACATATTCAAAGTTGATAATTATTATCATAATAATCATCATCCTCTTATTATTATTTTTATTGTATGATATTTTTGGCTTTAAAAAGTACATTTGACATTACCATGCCCATGGCTGGCCATCTTGACACTGCTGGAGCTGAACGCAACCACTCCCTGTCTGGACAAAAGCCCCCCTACACGTCCCGTTGTCAAGCGCAGCATCTCAAAACCCTTCAGAAAGAACACAGCACCAAATATAATGCAAATGGTGGTTAACGTCTTAGTCTGATCTATTCATTATTAGCTGGAGCCTGCATCTTCTTAAAGCCACATTGAATGTCATCCTCTTCACTATATGTTTGCATATAACATTTAGTTCTTGTCACATTTTACCTTTGTTTCACTTTCTTTTTCTTTATGGACATATGGTTTGCTTGTGTTTTCTTATATATTCCCATCATCATTAGTTGTCATGGCTACTAAGTATGTTCCTAATTAGAGCACACCTTGTACTTATAGTTCATTAGCCTGTGTATTTAAGCCAGTCTGTTGTTCTTTCTGTTAATTGGCTGTTGTTGACACACACTGTTATTTCATTAAAGTTGCTTGATTATTTGATGTATGACACCTCTCATCTTCGTGGACTTAAGTAGTTTTATACTGTCATATCCCTAAGTAAAGGGGGAAGTCTTGAGTTTAGGACCTTTTGCTATTTAATTCTGCATTAACTGTCGATAAAGTATAACTTCCTGGTGCTTTAGTACCTCTTGCTCTGGATCAAATCCAAAACCCAGCTTGTACAGTCCGGTCACATCTTTTGCTGTTAAATACAGTAAGTCAAGTCTCCATCCACACGTTCATAATACACACTTGGGTGGGAAGACTGGAATTTGGTTGAACATAAAAATCTTTATAATAATTATTGCATTTTATAATAAGGTTCACATTTAATAGTTAGTTTACACATATTCACATATTAATAGTTGACAAGAGACAACAAATCTGTTAATATTATTTATTGGAGCTAAGCTAATATGAACTAACAATGGACATTTGTATTTTTATTAACTAACATGACCAAAGATTAATAAATAACAATGTTAAAGTACAATATATATGTGTTAATGTTGTTTATTGTAAGGTGTTACCGTATTTTATTTATTATTTATGTTTTTTACTGTCGTGCTATAATACAACGTTCTTTATTTGTCTGTGCAACGATGAAACTTCTTTTTAACGCTTTATTATCAAAGCTGAAACTTTCTGCGCCCAACGGGAGAGACACAAATATGCTGTCACTAAAATGGACGAAATTGGCAAGAGCTCAAGCGTTGACAATGACCCCATACATACACTGAACTCTCACACAAATCAACAAATGATTAATAAAAGTCAGGTATCTGCAGTATTTTGCTCTAAAATATACCTAAAATAAATTTTCATGTCTATAAAAAAATTATATACTTTATTGTACAGTGAGTTTCTACTGTAAAAATACCGACAGTGTGGCCACGTACGACAGTGAGTAAAAGCAAAGATGTCGTTATGTAAATGCATTAAACTCATCTGCATATCTGTTGAAAGCTGGACTATTCATACATTTTTATCAAAGTATAAAGATTGCTCAGTCTTACTGCAGCATTTTTAAACATTGCATCGTTGGAAAAGTATTTTTCAAAAGTTAAATGTAGTTTTTAAGTGCACAGATGCTGTGTTTCAGTCCGTGGTTTTGCTCCCCGTCTCCCACTGCTGCTTCTAGAAATTTCCCTCATCGTACTCACAGTTTTCCTGAGATTAGACGATGACAATATCTCAAAAATGTGCAAAAAAGAAAATGTGCACACTTGCTTCGTTTTATACTTTTTCCCACTACTTGGGCTGTTTCAAGACTAACCATAAAAACAGGGCGGGTGGATAAAGCAAGGAGAGAGAGATGGTGGGTGGTGGTTTAGTGGGGATTTTTAACTGTGAGACTGTGTGCAAGTAAACAATCTGAGACAAGCATGTGACTTTACTGTTCACTGGGACGTCAGTGTTGAAGATTAACTCTCTCTGTTCTCTCTTTGTTTGTTTTATCTCCTATTTAGTTTTCATCCCCTACTAGACTTGTTTTTTAATCCATAGGCAATTTTATTTATGATGACAGTTCCTTGAATCAAACTTTCAGGGAACAGGAAATGGAAGAGACCCTGAAGATAACATGAGGGGGGAGAGAGGCGGGTGTCCATCTGGCTCATGTCCAGTCCTGATCTGGGTTTAGCCCAGTGCAACCTGAACTAAAGTCTGCTTCAGAAGTCTAGCAGCTTGCGAATGGGATTTTATTTCAACGCTCAACTAGCTGTGAAATATGGAGAAAGCGACATCAGATAAATATTGAGGAATACTCCCTGTTAAGGGTCAAATAAGGACAGCCCTGCTGTGAAATATCCATCTGCCCCAGCACATGCCTTTACCCCTCAGCACAAATAAAGATATATAGATTAAGATGTTATTCAGATAATCAAATATGGTAAAATGGTTTCCTTAATTGTATACTTTATTCAAATTTTCTATCATCAGTTTAAAAAACTTCCTTGTGTTTCAGAAAAGTGAGAATTTGTAAGCAATAACTGCAGGTGTCATGTTTTTCTGCTTTATGCAACATTTTTGTTATGACACATTTTAAAGGGATAGTTCACTTTGAAATGAATTTTTGGTATATTTAGCATATTTTAACGAGCATATGGCTAACCACAACCACAAAGCGCCCGCGCCCGGGAATCAATGTGAGTCTCTGGGGTTAAGGCAATGATACACAGATAAATACCAAATAAAAGTATGTGACGTAACTATTTCTATATTTTTATATCACACATATTATTATTAATGATAATTTTATTATTATTATAAATAAAGTATTATAAAGAAGTTCCCAGTCATAGAAAAACCACAGGCCTATAAAATATTTTAAAAAAGTATGATGTTGACAATTGAAATTTAAGATAAGTTAAAAAATGGCAAAAAGTTGAGCTAAAATATGTAATATTTGTAAACTACTTTTTATACAAACCAAAAAAGTAGATAAATAAATAAACCTCATAACAGGAGAGCAACAGTCCTTTTGTTTTGAAATGTTTCATCTTGTCATGTTTCACCCATCACAAGTTGCCAATATCCTAACATAATAATCCACTCTTCCACTCTTCATAACCATGTGTTTAAAAATATATATTTTCTATTGAACTGATTAACCTGAAAGTACCTGCTTAGTGCTTATCTTTTCCAATAAGCAAACAATTGTGTGTACAACTGAATTGTATCTGTTTTAATCAGCCATTCAAGCATGCTGAAACCGCTACTGTGTAGATGACCGACGACACCTTGCACACTTTTTTTTAGCTCAAAGCAACGACAAAAAAAAAAAAATGCATGACAAATTTGGGATAGTTTTCTTAGGATGCAACTCAAACTAAAGCTGTCACACCAGATGCAGACTGTTAACAAGACAGTGATTAAATTAAAGAGAAAAGAAAGAAAAAGCGCGATCTTGGCTCATTTGAGAGATTGTGAAAAGCTTCAGAAGCCTCTAGATGGCAGCAGTGAGCCTCATCTGTGTCTGACATGTAAAGTTGTAAAGTTTATTTTACACATCTAATATATATATATATATACACACACACACACACACACACACACACACTGCATATTTCATTCATGAATTGAGTGCAGACCTTATATGCATCGATATGCAATTATATGCAACTGCGTTCCGGCACCTCAGATAAATTAATAAATAAATATAGATTAATTAATCTCAACGAATCTTGCTTCTCCCGATATGGACCAACTTCCCTTCCTCCCCACTGAACGCGAGCGATAAACACATAAAGTATAAACTATATAAAGTATAAACTGTATAAAGTATGAACGCATAAAGTATAAACTATATAAAGTATGAACGCCTCGTCTGTTTGGAGAGGTGCGCACGGAGCCTCGCGCTCGGACGCGTCGAGTATACACAGCTAGCAGCAACAGTCAATTAAAATAGCCTACATAAATTATGTCAATACAATATTAACATTTAACATTATTTGATATTTTAAAAAAATTATTTGATCCACAGTCTGCTCTGATTCCTGACTTGCAGCTGAAATATGATGTAAATATTTTTCCACCATCAAATATTAGCGATTCATGCATTTCACACATTTAGGCTATATATATAAATCAATTAGCCTATATAAAAATGTACTTTCCACAATAGTGAATTAGATCAATGGATTTATTTCCATTCAAATTGATTGAAACGGTAGACTTAAACGATTCCTTATGGTGCCCTCTAGTGGGCAACGTTAATATAACAGCCTTCATCTTTTCTAATGGTTTGAGCAGGGGTTATAATACCAAAACTTCAATTATAATAGATGTATGAATTTGTGATGCTCGGGAGGAGAAAAGCAAATTCTAAACCAGGGGTTCTCAATTGATAAGGGTTGGAGTTAAACTCTGCAGGAAAGTGGACCTTGAGGACCAGAGATGACAATGAGGGTGAACCCCTCATCAAAAATGTTATATTATATTAATCTATTATAATCCATCTATTATAATTGCCCTTCTTTTTGGTCATAAGTTACCATAGTCTTTAAACGAAACGCGTGAAATTTGACCGCGTTAACACGCACTCTTTGTCCGCGTTAACGCGGCCATTTTTTACGTGTTTATT
>JAOTRC010000009.1:10211008-10234558 GCA_027497675.1 Cyprinella lutrensis | reverse complement strand
CAATCACAGTGGAGGAGGGGCGGGACTAATACCACACCGACCAACTGTCACAACATTCTTTCTGTACAACGACATCAACCAGCAGAGCTAACCGACCAAAGTGGATGAAAAATATTTTTTTTTTAGTTTGAAACAAATTATCTGCGAAATCAGTTATAAGTAAAATGTGCAGCGGATATTCTGTATCATAGCAACGAAATGTCTCAACGGAAAAAACACTGCGCTGCAAACCGCTCTCAAGCGCCCAAAGCTCGCCGTCTTCAGCAGAGCGTCTGGCGTTTTCAGCTAGCTAAAAACGCTTTGGTTTGCAGATACAATGTGCAGATACGCTTCAGGTACATGTATTGACGTTTTTCACACACCGTCTGATTTTATCCATTAAATTACGCACAACAATTTACCGTCATTCTTTCATTAGCGCCCCTATATTTCAGACTTTTGGTAGCATCAATTTTGGTGATTCACTTCCCTCAAAACAGACAGAGCACCAGCCGTTCCCATAGAGATCTGTTACCATAGCCACAGGCACACAATCTGTGGGTATTGTGTTTACGTTGGGACTCAGGTATGCCCCCATGGCATGAGTGTTGGTTTCAAAGGGAGAGGAATGGGATAAGAATCCACACCTGTACTTGACTGAATGAATAGACCCAGAGAGGAGGAGCTATTATGGTCAGACTTGTTTATTTGTTGTGCATCTGGATGGCAGATGTTATCTGTTTTCAGGAGAACATTCACCTTCACAAAATGGTGGTCTGCCAAACCAAACTTCATTCAACCACTCCTTAAATAATCCGGTTAATCATACTTAAAAAAATGGACAGGTAGAGTCTCCAAAGTTAGTTTGAGGTGTGTTACACTGGTGTGTAAGTGAAAATCAAGTGTTGTTTCACAACTTTCATTTTTTTCCTGCCCTTCCGAGTTGGATACAGTCCACTCCCTGCTTTTACGGGATGAACTTGTTTTTGAGGGCAATGCTCAACCCAGACTAATATTCTGAGATCTGAGAAACCACAAATTCTTCTGAGCAGCCTGCTTCCAGGAACAGAAACAGACATACTAAATAATTCTCTCCAGTCTTTCTTTCTCAGGTAATTCCTTTGAGACCTTCCTGAAATTGTCCAACCTAAGGATGGGATATCCTTATGGCCACCACTGCTCGTCGTTCTTTTTTCTGGACTACTCTGGAACTTTGATGAAGCCGACAGACACTCTTATATCACTTCCTCTCGTAGTCTAGGTGGAATGTGGGAAAAGATTATTAAGAAGTGTTTTGGGAAATGACTGCCACAAATATCCTGGAGGTGATCTCCAATCGGAAGCTAAAGCTCCAATGGGAAACCACTCCAGTTGAGACCAAGAATAGGTAAAGGATTTGTGGTGGAAATATGGTGGAAGCATGTTCTGTGGTGCATGAATGAATTCATTTGGTCATGTGTCCGTAGGGAAGTGTCGTGCTTCCTGCTTGTATTTCTCCAGCCCTGCTCTGTTTGAAAGAGTTGGCTGGGAGGAGCTATCTAGGAAAGAGGGAGGAGGAGAAGTATTTGAGTTGCCATCTCAGTCGCGCTCACACACACAGACTCACACACACATTCACTGGAGCGCTGTTGACTCTGCTGATCTCCGTTCTTCAAAAGGGTCTGCAGCTTGAGAGCTTCGTCCTGCTGTCGGAAAACACTTGTCCCGGTAAGTTAAGCGACTCGTAACTGAGATGGTACAGTAATCTATGTACTAGTGGACTTGTCAAATTCTTTCTCAAGTTAGTTTGTGTTGACTGTGAGTGAGATATCTGTTGAACACTGGTTTTGTATTAGTTTATTTTTTTAATCTCTGTCTTCTCAAGATTTTATTATCGTCAATTGTATTGGCAATAACAGTGAAACTCATGTATAAGACTTGTCCTCTCATTTCATCATTATTTATGAAGGATGTGAGTCTCTAATGAGCCTAATTTGAGCGTGCTGGGACTGGAATGATTACCTAGTACGTAATGGTTGTTTATATGGGATCTGTTAGAATCGTCTTGTAAGAAAAGTGTATGGGTGATTGAGTTCAGGTTTTAGCCTAATAAAATACAGATAAACCGTGAATGATTGTCGCTTGTTAGATTGAGTTGGTTTTTGTGGGTGCTAAATGTTGTTTTTTGACATTGTTAGGAATACACCAAAATTAATATTCTGGTGGGTATGTTTATTTATAAAGCTGATAATTATTTTAAGTTTTTTAATATATTGGATGATATTAAAAGTTTAACTTTTTATTTATACTATTACATTAAATGCATTTTAAATAATACAATTTAATGTAGGAATCATACGATTATTAGTCAAATGTTTTTACATTATTATCAATACAAATATTTTCATGTTATGGCTAAAAATTTAAAATTATTCATTTTAAATTATTTGTTTTTTTTTAAAATATTTTTTCACTAAAAAATATTTGTTTTAAAGGCTGCAAATAGGCATCACAGCATTTTTATGTACAGTATAAAATTGGACATTCATTTTGAGATTTACTAAAGGTTACATTTAACAATGTTATTTTAAGTGAGCTTTAGATTACTAAATGTAAAAATAGTGGAAAGGAGCATTCTAAATGAAAAATCCAACACTGTAAAAAAACGTGATCTGACATATTGTGCATCCCTAAGATGGATGGTGTCAAAACAATAGTGACTGTGAAATGAGGAACTGAGTCTATGTAAAAACAAAATTTTGAGGTATTTCTGTCATATTGTCTGCATATTCATAGAGAAAAAGAATCAAGATCTCTATCTATCTCCCTCTCTGAAATTCATTAACATTCCTGGCTTGGTTATTGGTCAAACTGGGTTAATAGGTGATCTCTGCTTATGTATGTTTAGAGGCTGTGTTTGTGTTGTGCTCTAGTTTTTGTAAACGTAGTTACTATTGTGTGTGTGTGTGTGTGTGTGACTGTGGGAAAGCGGAATTGGTAGCTGTGGTGGAAGAAGGTAAAAACAACACTCTGGGCTGTAGGCTTAAACCATCTCATCTTTGTGATTACACACACTGTGTCCACACGTATGCTTTTGTGTGTCTGTTTCTCTGTTAGCAGATACCTAGGCTGTAATTCTGTGCAGATGCAAGTGTGTATGTTTAGTGAGTGACATATCTCTGCATTACTTTGTCAGGAGGCAGGCCAAAGGGTCAGGGTCCATTTAAAGGACCTGGGGGTCATGGATTCCTGAGATGAGTCTGACATGGACAGGGTTGCCATGGTTGTAATTAGGCGATGATCAGGCCATTTTGCTTGTCAGTATGACAGCAAGTTGCATCTCTCTTCTCACCCCTGACAGTGCTGTGAGGATGTTGCCAAGGCAATTGCACAGTCCTGGAATAAGAGTTTAAAGTGTCCTCTGATGGCACAGTGTCGTTCCTTAAATGTGCAGCTGGTACTGCAGAGCTTCTTCCGGGGGAAACGGTAAACCATTAATAATCGTATAAGTGACAGATCACCCCGGCCTCTGGGGTCAGATACATCTGTGCTGCCTCTGTTTAACCCCGATCTGAAAACTCCAGGGATCTGATTTGATCTAATCTGGTTTTCTTTGATTTGAAGTTTTAAGGTGATGGACAAAGGAAAATGTGGAAAATCTATGGTAACATGACGGACAGATGGACTTTATGCTCTCATTTGATTATCTTATTATAGT
This sequence comes from Cyprinella lutrensis, assembly GCA_027497675.1. Taxonomy (NCBI): domain Eukaryota; kingdom Metazoa; phylum Chordata; class Actinopteri; order Cypriniformes; family Leuciscidae; genus Cyprinella; species Cyprinella lutrensis. The sequence continues at coordinate 10,230,882 of JAOTRC010000009.1, read as the reverse complement.
CAACATGAGAGATGGAGGAATAGACCGATCACATTCTCTGCTTGTTTCCTTTTTAACATGCCTCTGTGCCTCATAACCATTATTATGTTATCCTACTTTTGTAAGTTTTTTTTAATAATGATAAATTGGTATTTGGGGCAAGCCAATTAATAATTTTAACTTAAAGGGATAGTTCTCCCAAAAATTACATTTTTGTCTTCATTTACTCAAGTTGTTTAAAACCTGTATGAGTTTCTTTCTTCTGTTGAACACAAAAGAAGATATTAAAGAATGTTGGTAATGAAACTGTTGACTTCCTTAAGAAAGAAAATACAATGGAAGTCAATGGGGACCATCAACATTCTTCGAAATATCTAAGTTAGGTTTGGAACAACATGAGGGCGAACAAATTATGATTTTTAGAATAACTGTCCCTTTACTAACCTTATGTTCATCTGTTTTAAGATTATCCATACTGGATTTCAGGATTTGTCTCTTTCTTTTTGTATTATTAATACCCCTTTTGGCAAAAAAATCTACATCCCCAAAATGATATAAATATTACAAAAAAGATATACAAGATATATAAGATAAAGCAAAGATTTGATTCATAAATACAATTATTCATCATTATAAATAAAATCATTCATTAATGAAAAAATATTAAGGCTGCAACAATTAATATAACTTAATACAGTTATTTTAAACTGATTTTTTGCTTCAGATCTGCTAACAAACTGTTGTTTTTTTTCAATAACGTAAGGTTTTAAAAAAAGTCACATAATGTAAGCCTATATACTTTCACTATATTGGTCGTCAACCTTTAATTTGCGCAATTGTTGGACACCGGAAAAGCATGTTTTTTTTTAATCTAATTAACCAAAGAAATACTTGACAGATTAATTGATAACCAAAATAATTGTTATGCACAGACACATCCATATATATTATTTACATTTGTATATTGATTATAAATCTAAAAATCCTATAATCATTATATTAAATCAACAGAAGTCTGTTATGCCCCCATTTATTAAACGGTGAGTGCTAGAAATGCCACTAAGGGCAACTGTATTTACATCTCTTAAGGAATCCACATGTTGGCTGTTATAATAAATTGAAGATGGATGAGGATGATGATATTATCCTGAGGGCTCATTCAAACATTCAATGTTAGTATCCTGGTCTAGCTGTGGGACGTTTAGTACAATACCAGGCTCTGTCTAATGATGTTGTGTTGAGAGGTCATCCTGGCCTGCTGTGGACGGAGAGGAAACAGCTGTGCTGTGCTTTGCCACACATTGAGAAGAGAAGGCTGTTTAAAACTCTTTATAACCAGCTGTTCCCTCGCCGATAGAGCTTTGTGGTGGTTATGGATGGAGGCAGTGTGAAAGGTTATCAGGCTAAAGGCTTGAATCCTCTGGGGTGTATTTATCGCGGTCGCTGAGTTGAGAGGTGCGACTCTGTCAGTGCAGTAAAAGGCGTCTTGGAAAACCCTTGGGAATAATGCTAGTTAGCTTGTACTTACACCTAACACCTACAGTGTAGTGCAAGAGGTCAAATCTTTAAGTGAACAGTCCCACAAATGAGGTTCATCTGTCGGCCACATCCAAACAAAGCCGTTACTGCTGAAGCAAGACGTTCTCAATGAATGAATTGAGAACTGTCACAAAAAAGCGCTATGAATATATAACTGCTTATTGCTAGGGGGGCTCATCCAGAAGTTATCTTATCTGGCTGTCCTTATCTGCTGGGGGGATATTTGCCTCACCGTGATTTTTTAAACACACGGTTGTGACGGTCTCCGCCCGAGTTGGATTTACACATTTCTTTTCTCTTTTCCAACTTCCTCTCATGTCAGCAGGATGGCTCATGTTACCAGTTTGGACTGGAGTGATTCCTGAATTACGTCATCATTACTCAATGACGTCAGATCTTTTGCGCCCAATCCTTGCTCAATATCTGAGAAGATTCACAGGAACTGCCGCAATATTGACACGTTAAATCAATGATGAAAAGCATGTAGTGTCAGCCTGTGAGGAGCTGTAACGTAACTGTAACAGGTGACTCAGCCTCAGAGTGAATCCCTTCGGGCTGCTAGGAGCTAGGAATTTTGTTTTTGATCTGTTTAGAGCTGTCAGAATCTCCATTTCTAGTCTTCCCTTCCAGAGCAAAGCACAACTGTACTCTTATTTTTGGGTTATTATGACTGAAATTTGGTCACTATGATCTACCCAGTGACGAAAGTGTGAAAATTAATGAATTAATCTGAATTCAATACAAAGCAATATATTTTGAGTCATTCGTTAAAAATAGATGGAAAAATATGATTTCCAAATTTTGCTTTTAAAAAGTTCAAAACCCTTAAACCCAAGTTACATAACACATCTGCTATGATGTCATGTTTCTAGCTAAATTTGTCCTATTTTCTACCTGGAAGATGATAAAACGTGAATCACTGAGATTGGGCTTTGTTGATTTGAGTCAGTAAGCCACCCCACAAAACACCCTAGCATCCCCAATGGACTGAAGAAATCTTTGAACAGCATAACAACACCTTGACTTTGGGATGATGAGATATTCTTTGGGGAGCACCACTCAAGTTATCTTTAGAAATCGTAATTTTTTGGTCTTCTTGTATTACACGCCTTTTCTCCTTTAAAATATAACTATTTATCAACTATCCCACTCTTTCTCTGTTTTTCAGACATCTCTCCTGACCCACATCTTTCTCTTTCTCTCCCTCACTCTTTCATTTTCTATTCCTTCCTTTTTTATTTTCCCCTCTCACGTGTTTCTCTCATGTTGGGCCTGCAGCAGTAATTGATAGATATCCTTAAAGTAGCAGATCCCTTTCAGTCACGCAGAATTCCCCTCTAATTACATTGCGGGGTTTCTTTTTAGCCGAAATGAGTGAGGTCATTTTGTACGTTGTCCCTACAGCTGTATGACCGCCGCTCCAATGGTTTATAGGAATAGCTTATTTGCATCACATTTTCCTCCATCTAGTGTATTGTGATTAAGTCACTAAACACTAATAAAATGAACATTGCAAATTTTACATCCATTCAAGTTTAAAAACACCCACAAAAACATCACTGTTAGACGTTCTAGCCATTAGCAAACATTTTCCATTCACGTTTTCGCAGCCCAACCAACAGTCCAGTACACCACTAAACACTGTGGGGAACATTACATCAGCCCTTAAAAATCAAGACCAAGATCTTTATTTTGTGCCCAGAAAGGTTTGCTTTGGAGATGCCTGTGCGTTTCTGTGGTTGTGGCTGTTGGCTGCTGTGGGTGTGTGTGGCTCTAAGTGTGTGTATTCCTGGCTCTCTCCACGTACTCAGTGTTTCGGGTCCAGTTGGCTCAGTGCTGAAATGCCTCTGTTATCTCAATCAGTTCACACCACGCTTGTGCCCAAAGCTGTGGGCTGTTCGTGCCACCCTCGCTACTGTGGCCCTCACATTCCACTGTGTGTCTGCTTCTGTTAGGGGATATTATTTTACAGAAGTAAACACTTTAATGGTTTTTTTGGGATCACCGTTTGCTGTAAGATGAATGTCCATGGACCGAGTGTGTCATTGCTGTAAACAGTGGTTCTCAGCTGTCGGGTTGCAACCCAAATTTGGGAACCAAGTTCTGCTTATTACAACCTCCACAGGGGAACTGTATTTTTTACTTATTCAAAGATCAGGTTAAGTCATTATGTACAATATCGGTAACCATATTATCGGCCCAACACTCTTGATTTAACACTGCTAAATATTATCTTTAGCAAATCTCAAAAAAAAGATGAATTCTTCAGAAAAGTTCATATAATATGATGCCTGAATTGATTTGTAGCATTTAAATAGACTTTTAGTGTGTTTAATTTAACAAAATGGCAAATTACCTTTTAATATCGCCAAATTATCAGAAAATACTGGTATCTGATGACTTAACAAGCCTAGAATTTCTGCTAGCTCTTATTGTTTATCCATATTTGTCCCTGTAAGCCCTCATGCTTGTGGCCTAGGGATGCACCGAAATTCTGGGCCGAAACCAAAAATTCTAGATGCTCTTGGCCAAAAACCAAAATTATTTAAAAATAAATAAATAAATAAGTTATATATATATATATATATATTAATTTAAATTAGCTAATTGCAAACAGAAACAAGTATACTGCTACATAGAAATTTCATGTCGGCACATTATTTGAGTGGACTTTGCTTTTCAGTGATGACTGCAAGACTGAGAATGAAACTTTCTGGGCAAAAACGAAAATGTTATTTTGGCAGGTGAAATTTCCGTGCATCCCTTGTGGTCTATGGTCCCTCACTTTGAAAATGCTTTCCTCTATATTGGTGTCTGTAAAGGCCAGAGTAGCACTGGTGAATACAAAGATGTGGAGGGGAAGAAATGATGATCCATTTTTGCTTTTGGACACTAGAGCTGCCTCACCCCTAGCAGCATTGCAGGATCCTGAGCAACTGTGCTTTCTATTAAAAGCTTGGCCATTGAGAGACAGCTGTGTGTGTGTGTGTGTGTGTGTGTGTGTGTGTGTGTGTGTGTGTGTGTGTGTGTGTGCGTGTGTGTATCATCATCTAAATGCACCACAGAATTTGACCTGGATAAACATTTATTCCATTACTCTGTCCGTAAGCCTCTTATAAGACACAATAACTGATAGAAGCATGCCTAGCATGTTTAAATGGTTCGGTTTCCATAGTAATGGAAACACCACCACACTACACATTTCATTGCTACTGCTAACCTACTTTTAACTTGCCTGTCACTCTGCTGTTTCAGTCTTGTAGCCACGTATGAGATTGAGTCTTGTATCTGAATAATTCAAAAACCAGAATGGAATTATTAGTAGGAACAGTTACAGTGTTTAATTTTTTATACAAAGGTAATCACACTGCAGGGTCATTTTGACAGGGGCCCATTCACAAAATTTAGTTCAGGGTATTTTGAATCTACAATGGTCGAGCCCATACAAATACTGTTGCTGTGCCCTCACTTATGATTAAAAATAAGATGGATAGCTTAAAATTGCACAATTTTGGCAGAACCTTTTTATTATAATAGTGTTATAATAACTTTTTACATGGCATTATGTAAAAATACATATACTACTTAGCCTACATAACAAGTTTCTACTTCAGTTCTTTTTAGGAGTATAACCATTTAAACGGAGACTGTCATAACCTGTTCCTCAGTATTTAATGAATATAGTGCATATGTTTATCAAATGTCCTTCTGTAGAGTTCCTCCAAAGCTTATTGCAAATTTAATGTATAGGAGGCATGCTGCAAATAATGTTTAGTTCATGCATCAACTGAAATTGGGATTTAAGAATTGATATTGGTTCATCAAAATGAGAATTTGAGGGAAAAAAATTGAGTAATAAATATTTTAACCCAGCCCTAATAATTATTATAACATTAAAGTTGAAGCACCACTTAAAACCTGTTTTACTTGCGTAATGTGAGAAAAACATGAGGGATTTTAAAGAGGAAAATATATGAATAAATTTGAAACAATAGCTTTATGTGAGACTATCCATTAGCCTGTGTTGCCTAAGTGACGGCAGCAGAAATGGAAAGCTGTTTCAAAGGAACCTACATTTTGACAATTTACAAAGCCACACAATTTTACTATATGGAAGAACATGCACCGATAAAATGTTCACAATAATACCAAGCAGGAACATACATTAAAAAAGGAAATGGGGTGAACTTATTTAATGTCAGAAATAACTGCAGTGTAAGCCAGTGAGCTCATTTAAGCAATTGAGGCTATTTATTTTTCAGTCTTTTGAGGGAATGTCAGTAAGGTTATTAGCAGTTTTCTCTAAAGTTATTTCACACTGTTCTGTAATTAGAGTTCAAGACTATATTTAGGTTTTAAAGTGAACTGTTGCTTGGTAAGACAATGTCTATCTTTCTATTGTACTAAGTCTATTCTATCTTATTAGCGGAAGAAAGGGAAGGGGAGCGTAACGAGGATGAGGGCCCAGACACAAAGTCATGCTATAAAAAGATTAATTAAAAATCTGTATTTGACTATAATGCTGATGATGGCAAGAAATGGTAAAGAACGAGCCTTTCAGCGCTCTTGATGATGTAATCCAAACCTTTAATGCAGTAACAAAAAGGAGAACGTGGAAGGGAAAAATTGCCTTCACTCCCCTGACACTGAGGATCAACAGAATATGAAAGCATTATAAGTTGAAGACAGAGAGTGAGAGAAGCGTCTAAATTTGAGCCAGAGCCGATTTGAAAGCAACTCTCTTGTCTGTGTATAGTATGACAGTAAGAGGGTTTTACTATATGAAACTAGCTTGTCTGAGCCAAGCTGTGTGGATACTCATGAGTGTTTCAGACAGATTTAAATAACTCTTGGCTTATGTCTAGTCTGAGAATATAAAACATGATAATCTGCCTATAATGTAACTAAAGACACTACACAAAGTGCCTTTGTGTGCTTATGAACACTGAACAAGTGGAAAGCAGGGCATTTAAATATTTTCATAAAACACTACTGTTTGATGTAATTGAATGCTAATGATTGCAGCTGTTCTTTAGCTCTGCTCTTTTCTTTTTTGTTTCTTTTCAAAGAATCACATTTGAATGAAAATTCTGTAGGAGTGTTTGTTGTGAGTGGGGGGAAGGGTGCAATTGGTCAGAGTTCCAACCCTCGGCCAATCGGAGATCATCTGCTGGCTTACTCCTTTCTCCTCCTCTTGTGCTTGCAACACTTTTCTCTTTCCTGATTGGCTGCTCACACATGCAGCATCTGGAGGCTTTAAGAGTGTAATGGGAGGGGCCAGACAGTGCATTAAAACCAAACGTCTGCCCCCATTCGCTCCAGAATACTCCAGTATCTGTTATGTGTGGAGCAGAGGGAGTGAAAGGAGGTCCTCTCTTTGCCTACCCATGTCTGACAGCATCTCTCTCTCTCTCCTTCCTCCAGGAAAACAGTGCAGGATTACAAGAATAAGAGTTTCAGGTTTTCAAGGAGTGATTTACAAGTCTGAAACATCTGGAGATTGAAAGGAAAGGACTGAGCCACCGTGCTTCACCCGAACTATTCTGCTAACCTCTCAGCCTCGAAGAGCTCACTTCAGGATCTGCCTGACCTGGTGGGTCACTCAGCCGGACTGATGTGGAATGCAACCCTTTATGACCCCATCCCATGGGCCTCTATTCAATGAACCGGACTCGGGAGAGAGCAGATAATAGAGGCAAGAGGCCGGCACACAAAAAGAGTGAAGTAACAGCAGCAGGAGTGTTCAGACTGGTAAGAAAGTTAAAGGGGTCATTGAAGGTGGGAAAACAGAGCTTAAAATACAAAGGAGAAGAGATAAAGAGACCAGTAACTACAAAAGTCTTTCTTGGGACTGCAAGACATTCTTGATCACAAAGAAAGCTTTGACCCTTAGTCATTTCACCTCTTAAACTAATTCCACTGCTAGCCATCATGCCAGTGGAGACCCTCCGTCCTACAGATGGCCGTCTTACTGGGGGTCCCTTCACCTCTGCCATGCCTTTCCGTATCCTCAATAAAGGCCCTGACTACTTCCGCAGAGCGCCTGAGACAGGAACACGGAAGCTGAGTGCAGTTGAGCGCCTGGAAGCAGACAAGGCCAAATATGTGAAGAGTCAGCAAGTTGCACTCACTAGGCAAGAACCTGTAAAACCCCCAATCATCCGCAAACCACTGTTATCACCAAGCATGATGATGCAATGCAGAATAAACACTCCACCAGCGAGGAAGATTACCAGGCGGCTACTTGAGGCAGAGAATGGACCGGACCATGGCATAAGCAGAGGACCACAACTCAACCTGGAAGTACTGAATAATCTAATCAATGTCTGCGATGGGCCACTTGCATCCTCCCCTACCCCTTCCTCTCCTTCTCCCTCAGGATCCTCTCCCTCTTCTGGGGGTCACAGTGTTGGTAGTGGACAATCTGCAGAACCTCAGCACTATTCCAACTTCAAAACACGCCTTGCCTCAACGCCCAACTCCTCTCGCACCTCATCTCCTCTTAACAATCAATCCTCACCTGCAGAACCCAGCCGAAGGCCGCCTCCGGTCCCAGCCAGAGCTCCCAGATTGGTCCCACAAGGTAGTTACGGACCGCCCAACTCTGTAACTGTGCGGCGAGTGGATGTGCGGCCACAGGCTGAGGTCAGAAAACCTAAAAGATTGCCTCTACAACTCAAACCTAGACAAACCCAAGCAGCTCAACCACAGATAGCCCAGCCACAGGCACCTTCCACACCTCCTGCTCAGCTGCAACCTTCGGCAGCACACCCTCCATCCCCCTTCATACCCACCAGCCCGCTGTTTCTGCGACCTGGCATTCTACCCCCGGCTTCCCCCGCTTTCACCCGCCTTTCTTCAGCCAGCTCTCGAGGGTCACGTCCAGGTTCAAGCCGGAAGCACCCCTCCCTCCATCGGTCCAAGTCAGACTTGAGCGACCGCTACTCTCGGGCTACAGCTGACCTGGAGCGTTTCTTCAACTACTGTGGGCTGGACCCAGGTGAGGTGGAAGGAATGGGTGGCGTGGAGCGTTTCGCCCGGGCCAATTCGGACATTGTTTCAGTCTCCAAGCTCCGCAGCGTCAGTACGTCTAGCTCAGAGTGCAGGGATGGTGGAGATGGACAGCAAGGGGAAGAGGAAGATGACGATGGGCCCATCAAGCCCAGTGAGCGGGTTCCTTACGGCATCTCAGTCATTGAGAGGAATGCACGCGTCATTAAGTGGCTCTATGGTATCCGGCAAGCACGGGATGCCTCACAAAACATCTCCAATGTCTAGGAGCTTCTCTCTGGCTGTCTACCAACCCAGGACTACCAGACATAGACAATATAAATGGAACAGAGACTTGTTATAGCATCCAGTTGATGTCTATCGCACACCTAATATTTATTACGTTCTTGTTTGAAGGCTCTTTGTATATGCCTTACTAAAAGGATAATGTTCATGATGTTTGTTACACAGAATTTACATGGACATCCTGTTGTATTTCGAGTGTCTGATACATCCGTACATCCAAATGCGGAATACTACAGACTCTCAGCACTGTGACTTTGATACACTTTGATTTTAAGCAATAAGACTAATGCTAAAGGCACTAAAAGTGATTGAATGGATGAGGATATGAATGAAGAAGGTAGCAGTCGATCTGCTGTGCTGGTGCTGTTCAGGTACAAAGGCTTTATTAAACTGCAGTACTGTGGTACCCGTGGCCTAAGCTAATTCCTCTAGGAACCATTGATTATAGTATTGGAAATGAAGCAGGTACTTTCTAGTTTTAGAAACCTTTGTATTGGTAAAGAATTGAAGAATGATTGAAGCTATTTAGGGCACTTGTGTTTATGAGGTCATCATTTGGTGTTGATTGTAGTAAGACCTCAGGGATATGTTTAATAAGCCACAACTAGAACAGACACTGCATAGTCCTACCAGTTCATGCATATAGAAACTGAGATTCACACAAACCCCTGCTCGCTGTTCACACACTTTTGCTCCATAGGTGTCAAATTCACAAGTGCGTCAGATGTTTGGTGTAGATGTTTTTGAAGGCAAGACTATGATACTGTGAAGAATTCAGAGCTTCCACAGAGGCACTGCTCCTCTGCAAACATGGCTGATAGACTGTTATTGTCGAATATAAGTTTTGTCATTCAAAATATAAGCATGTGAGAGCCTCTTGTCAGCATGCACATGTGGATGTACAGCTGTATTATGTGGCAAAGCACAGTTGCACGATGTGCACTCCAACATGCATTCCAAAACATGGACATACATTCCATTCAGCTTAATGCTTATGTATGATTTGTGTGGGTTTTGTTTGTTTGTGACTCTTCCTTCTGCCTGTTTCTATGTTTTGGACAGGTTATGTTATAGGCAGTTGTGTAAGACAGGTAAAGTGTGAGAACTGACAGAACTGAGAGTGTGTGTTTGGCTCAATACTCTCAGGGGAATCGAAGCTGTTAACTCTGTTAACTAAGTTTTTGCATTTTAAAGTAAAAAGGGAAAGCCTTACAAATTATTTTGATGGAATTTGATTGAATATGTGCACATAGACAAGTCCTGAGGCGACACAAATGTTTACTTTTGGTTGACAGCGTTTGCTTTATTAAAAGCATAATAATCAAGATTATTTTTTTCATTGAATTGTGCAATCTAAATATAGCCATAAATGCATGAAAAGGGAACACAAAGCATTTGAATACATTCAAATACATTGCTCTGCAGCACATTCGGAAATAATACACACAAAGGTACAAACCCTCAAACAGTAGTTATTAAAGTTGGAGGGTAACATGGTGGATCTGCTCGTTCTCTGAAGTTTACAGTTGACTCGGAAAGAGTCAAATGCAAAAAACGGACTTTTGAAGATGTCAATAAAGAGATGATGTTTTTGAAAACAAGCTGTGATTTCCTTTTTTTCTGTATTATTTGTGTAGTTTAAAACTTAATCTAGATGATCTACTGGAAATACATTTTAATTCAGGGTGCAGCACTTTTAAAAGCCACTTTACATGAAGAACCAGTTAAAGACGTCATTCTGAGTATGTTTACTCTGTCCAGACAAAGTGTTGAATATAAAGATGGCATATACATTCCAAAGCAACACTGGATCCCATTGTATGGACAAATAAAAAGAACTTCCACAGAAGAAAGAGGCAACATGGAACGACACGAGGGTGATTTATTCAAGGCCTGATATCTCTGCTTTCAAATTGATTAAATATTGTAAAATATTGTGCCCTGAGGTTGAGTCTGAGGCGGTGTCACAGAAGCAGCCTGTTGCAGCAGTCACCTGTGAATTATGTCTAACCTTGAGCAGACATGCAAAGAATTATATGGCCATGGAGAGAAGGGGGTGTGACCATGTAAGAAGATGAAGTGGGCTGAGGTGTGATTAACAGCATCTTCTGCTGGCCAATTAGTTTTTATTGAAGAACCTCCCATTTTAATGCAGGAAAATGAAACTGGTGGAAGAGCGAATAAGATTTATGGCAATGCTGTTCCCTAGTGAGGTAGTTTGAAGTGTATTTATCTCTGCAGTAAACTCAAGTAGACAGTTGAGAGTGCGAGTGAACTAGAGACGCTAAGGGAGGAGTACACTCATACAGTATTTACTGACACACCAGCTGCTTCATTCAGAAACGCACACAAAGTACAGTAAACATTTCTGCACCTGCGAGCCTCCGGCACTATATTTTAATTCCCACTTCTGGATAATGACTGGAAAAAATTGTTCAGTTGTTGTTGTTTCATAAGAATTTCTTGATGAGGCTGTGTTTTTCACTAGTAAGCATTTCTAGTGTTCATTATAGTCCCCTGCTTTTATTATATTACAGTGAGTTTAAACAATAGGCAACAGCAATTAGATTGGTGTGTGTGTGTGCAGTTTTTTGGAGGCGTGCACCAGTAAGGCTGTAAATATTTTCAGGGGCTTTTTAAATAAAATATGAAAAATGTGAATTACTTTAAATGTATATAAAACAAATTAGAAAAAAACTATAGTCTCCCAAATGTAACAGTTTTACTTTGAACAATGACAACATGCAACCAATAACCCGTTCAAAACCGGGATATTAACAATAACCCGGTCGCGATCAAGTAAACACCGGGAAAAACCCGAATATGCTCATATCCCGGCTTTTAAAAACAGGGAAATTATACCTGGGGTATCCCTTTTCTAACCCGGATTTTTGGTCATGTAAACGCGTATCGGCATATCCCCAATAGTGATTTGTGTTCTGCGCATGTTCTATTCGCAAGGCATCGGTCTTTTGAGTAGAGAAACTTCTCGGCGTGCAGCATCCCACCGGAAGTAAACATGACGAGACCAGGCGAGACACGGCACAGTGCACTTTTGGAGCAAGGTCAGTAACGTTACCAGCATCAAAGCGCAAACAAAAGCGATCGCTATCTGCCCCGAACTATTCATTATCCGCGTGCTGCTGTCTTTGTTGTCTTTGGATACAGGATGAAGAATTGGAAATGACGCATATTGCGTGTTTAAGGTTGTCCGTACGTCTCTTGACGCCAAACGCGTGTCGCCGTTTACATAGGGATATTGCAATTCCATGTAAACAGGAAAAACTCTCACTGTGTTCAGTGCTCACGCATGTAAACGGGTTATTCCTAATGTTTCAGAAACCCGAAAAGTGACCTTAACCCAGAAATTGGCTGCATGTAGTTGTGCATTCACTGTAGGCTTATTGTCTGTTGACTGGCTTTACTTATGCTGATGTGTGTGTTGGTGTAAAGAACTCACCATCTTTGTAGTTTATTGGTTCTTGTCATTATTGAAGTTAATATGTTGCTCCTACTTGAATAGGTGTTTTTTTTTTATTTCACTACATAAGAATTATTATTATTTACAGTGGGCATGTGGTGTGTGTTGATGTAAATCACAAAGCACAGCAGCCGCAATGTGTGTCACTGCCTGACCCGTGGGCTCACTCACAGGCGGTCGGGAGGGGGGATGTGGTCGTAAGCTGATTAGATGCACAGGGCAGATGGGTCTGTGTGTATGAAAAACTGGATGTGAAGTGCGTCGAGCATTGGTGAGTCTCCTCTCACCAGCCTCAATTGCAATGAGCTGAAGCCACTTAACCCTAAATACTCATCTGCTTAGAAACCAGACTGTCAGCAGCTGAATTTGAGGAGATAAGCTGTACAGATCTATGTCAGTCCTAAGCATCAGAATATATTGCTGGTTTTAAAGACTAGACAACTAAAATTGCAGCCCTCTTGGATTAGAGTCCTAATTCCCTATAGTAAAAGTTGCTTCTTCGGTTTTATTGTTTATGAGAAGCAGTGTATGGAAGGAGAGAGCCATGCATCCTGGCTTGGGAAAGTTCTTCAGGAAATGTAGAGCATTCTTATGTCTGTCTGCTCTGTGTTTAAACTCATGAGATAAAGGAGGGTTAGCCAATGGGATGAAGGCCATGTTTATCTGGACTTTGACCTATATGCTTTGCTATTCCTGTAGTAAGTTGTAAAAATGTGTCTTAAAATACACAGCACCATGTAAAAACCTTGTCCATATGGTTATTTATTATGTCAGGCTAACAGGTGGTCCTCGTGAGATAAACCAACAGTCTTTTTCATGCAATGTCTTTAAGTCAATGTTTATGCAACAACTTGGAGAAAAAAATCTAAATCAAGGCCTGTAAATAATCTTGATGATTTGCACTGGCAAAATCTAAATATTTGTTAGACAAACTCTAAAATGAGCTGCCATGGAAGGTCAGATGTGTGTCCTTCATCCTTCTCCTCAACAGACTCAACAGATCAATGGCTCGTGGGCCTGATGGATGTGCTTGATTAGGCATGGACTCTGACTAGTAAACCAGGTCATGTGATGTCACTTCCACCCTACCTTCAGACTGGCAGTTCAGTTTTTCAAGGAAGTGAATTTAATATTCTCTATAAAAATAAATATGAAAAAACAGGACATTTCATGTAGTTTTGCCATGCTAATTTAGCGATTTTTTTTAAAACAGTAAAATTTTACAGATTGTTCTGTAACAGATTGTTTTTAAATATTTACTGTGTTTTTTACAGAATAATATACAACCACAAATGCCAGTTGTATATTTATTTATATACAGCGTACATATACTACCAAATAATACATTTTTTTTAATTAACTCTGCTTTATTGCCATGACAAAGCTATTTAAATACATTGACAAAGCAGCGGAAAGTAGGTAAAATCCAATGAAATTAAATACTGCAGTAAAATTAGAAATTAACATTCAGGAAAAAAAAATACATACAAAAAACTATGACAAACTTTCTTCAAACTCTTTATTTTACTTTTCTGCTTTTTCTCTTCTACCTCTTTACTCTGGGGCTCAATTCCTCTTTTCTTCTTGTCTCTGGATATTTAATGCCAGGCGTCTGTACCTTATAAACTTTATTTCACATTCCCTCTCTCCAGAACAGATGTACACACTCTTAGTTGTCTTTGCATCATTCTTTGAAATTACTCTTGGTCCCAACTGATGGCAGGTGTTTTGGTAGATAAGAGCTAGACTGTTTGTCTGGTTCCTGTTTGAATCTCGGAGTCTGTTTGTGTGTGCGCCCAAAATCCTTCCCTTTATTGCTTTGGAAAGGAAAGTAGTTTTGCTTGTCTCTACATGTTTGTTATTTATGTTGTGGGCATAAATTATTAAAGAGAAACTGCTTCAGTCAATTGGAAAGCTTTAACAATGCGTTGATTAAAAGTAATTCCTCTCTCTGTTCTTTGAGTTTGGCAATGATATATTGTACTTGATATGATGTACAGACTTGCAGAGAAGTGCAAGAAATAAGCTTTTTTGATTAAACAAACACAGCCTTGGCGAGCATAAAATACTTTAAAAAAAAATATCATCACTGTGCTAAAGCTAAAGCAAATTATTAATATTTTTTGGAAAATATTTAATTTGCATTACATGCATCTTATCATTCATGTAATTTTAGACATATTTTTTAAACCTTACAAAATTGTTCAGTAAAATTTAGATTTATTTGTAAAGCCCACTGGTCTTTGATATCAGACAGGAAGTTGCAGTGAGTGACATCCTTTCCCAGTTCTATGCCAAAGAATAATGATGTCGAGAGCAAGAAAGAGACAACATTTAATGAATTATTTAAAAGACTCTCACTCACCCGAATGCACCTTCAATTTTTCATAGGCACAATGTGCCTGTTGTCATGGAGGTGTGCATACTTGTGTGTATTATAGCCTAGTATTTCATCTTTCAGTGTGTGCATGGAAAGATGGACAAACGGCACACACATCATTTTAGTCGCACTAAATGAGGCGGCATTATATACTGTAGCTCCGCTACTTTATGTGAGGGAACTTGCAACCTGTAATTTACATTCCCCAAATCGCCACAATCCTCCCTCCAAAACATGTCTGTCTCAATGGGACAGTAACCGGCATGACAGATATGCAGCTGTGACTGGCCACAAACTACATCCAAACAATTCAACTAAAACCAGCAGGAGACAGAGAAGATTCGCTAGTCTGACGCTAGTAGCTAATCCTTTATATTTTGACACAAAAACAGTTAAACTTTGGAATACACTTTTGCATATTCAGTCACACAAACAAATTATGAACCAGCCAATATAAAATGGGTTCATACTGAACCACTATGATTCATAACAAAAAGGAGCTGACTTAACAATAACGCAGCTGAATTTCTGCACTTTTACTTTTATTGCATGTGCTGGCTTGTGAACTCACAGCATGGAAAGACGCAGGGAGGACGGGTGTGGGAGGAGAGGTGAGGAGTAGGAAGGGGAGCTTCATTATCAGAGCCCCAGAAACACAGCATGCAGGCTGGGGTGTGGAGACGAGGTCGGATGTCAGGTGATCCGGAGATAAGATTACCTTTACTGGAGCAATCTGCGTCACCGCTCTGAAGGGCTTCAGGTGAGTCAGAGGACAGGTGAGGAATGTGCCAGGGTGGGCCCTGGGGTGAGTCATAAAAATGATGGTGCATTAAAACCAAGTGTGGTAAAGAACCTGCATGATATCCAGCACCACACGCACGAGATGAGTAATGTGACACAAGCAAAGACGCATTAGACGACAACAACAAGCGGTTCAATCCGGTGAAATTCCACACCTCTCTCCTGTTTCTGCCTCCGGTTACACTGCTAATATCTGCTCCTCTCTCTCTCTCTTGCTTTTTCTGCATGTTCAACGGGTCTTAGGAAAACTCTTGAAAAGAATATTATACCGAGTTTGTGAGTCAGATTATTTTGAATGTTTAAATATTTTAATATATGAAAATACGAAATTGGTTGACTAGAATTTTTTTGTCTTTGTTTTTATGAGACATCAAAGGACTCGTCCCCGTTTTTAAATAGCCAGTAGGATTTTAAATGTCACCAGAAAAAAAACAATAAAAATGATGAACAATGATAGGCTAATTTGTGAATAATTTTCATATCAATAAAATAATATTATAAAATAATAATAAATATAACATAGTGACAATTATTATTATGAATAACCTTATTTCAAATAGGCTAAGTTAAAATGATTTACCAAATTTGACTACCAGACCAGTATAAATAGGGTTCAGACTATTATTTTCTTCTTTTGACAGCCATAGTTATTTTTACGGTTATTTTCACAGTATAAATGTGTCTTTATATGTGAAAATAGTCATATTTTAGGTAGGGGGTCCATCATAAATGTGTCCTCATATTTGGTGATCTAAGTCATCAAAAAGTTTGAAACTCCCCTGCAAATTCAATGCCATAATGGACAGATACGCTATCTCAGACCGGACTGTACTCGAGAACTGCATTACAAAAACATAGAAGAACCCAAACAAAGGACCTTCTGAGTGCTTCCGAGAGTCTTGAAAAACATCTTTGTGAAGCAACAGTTGACCTTAAGACACAGACTGGAGACTCAACATGCTGTGTGATCACACGTCAGCAACCAAGGCAGTGAGTAAAGCTGACGACAGAGAAATGTAGACCTTAAACCCCCCACACATAGTTAGTTACTAGCACAGCCGATGGACAGTGCCTGAACCACAACAATCCCCTCATATTATTTCAGACCCTTCCTGTCTCGTCCCACATGACGCACATCTCGGCCTTTATGATGAAATATCTGCAATGGTTCCTGAAGCATGTAGTCACAGTTCAAAATCTATTGGTTGTTGTCAAGCAACAAGTGTGAGTAAAAATATTTGGCAATACTGGCCAACTTTATAGGAACCGCAACATAACACATGGTTTAAATAGTTAAGGAAAATTTGAAGTGCTTGTGGGGGATTATGAAAAAATTCCCCCAAAACACATTGGCCACAATTATTGGTACACCTAGATTTTTTTTACGAGTGAAATATCTCTGAGTATATTCCCATTAATGTTTACCTTTTTTAGCACACCAGGAGGATTAGGAACAAGAAATTGTCTAGCTATGACTTTTTGTTTTCTGAAGGCCAAATTCCCAATTTATTGATCGCAATGAGTAAAACCAAAGAATATAGATCTGGCAACATGGCATCATGACTTAAACATGGCATCATGCGTAAACATACATGCCACTTTCAAGTCAAGTGGCTTGTTATCTATACGCATTTTGAGCTAACCGCGTGTATGCGTGTATGTCTACGCCGTTAAATGCCTGAGTGATTCCGCGCGTATACATGCCGTTAAACGTCTGAGCAATTTACACATCACGGTAACCCCTTGACCTCATATTATAGGTTTTTAGAAATCCTTAAGTATTTTTCATCCACACGTTTGTAGCACTGTGTTTATGAGCCTCCTCCACCCCCGACTGTGCTGATCTGTGTCTCAGTGCACCAACAGGAGGTTCCCCAGGGCTCTGTAGCAGGGGGTCGTAGAATTAGGTCTCGTTCAGGTAGAATAAGAGGCTTTGAACAACAAGACAGGCAAAGCTAGTCTGATCTCCCCCAAATGCTCTGTGAGATCTATCCAGCTCAGTCATGTATAATATGAATACATTTGTGAAGAGAATATAATGAATCAGTCATTTCCAGAGCTTTTGTTGATGAATGCTGTAGTAGCAGATGCTATGTTTCAAAACCTAGTTTTAGATTTAACAAATGCATTGCAATGAGTTCAGTGAAAAAAGTAAATCCACGATAGTGGATGAGGACTTTATCCAATATGTGTCCTATGTTTAGATGTAAGTGTATTGTATTAGCTTAGCAACATGCTAATAGCAAACTCAATTCTGAGTCAAATCTCTTACTACTTGGAGTAGCTACTATTTTGTGGTTTGTGGAGTTGCTGCTTGTTGTTAGCGTTCAAAATCAATCCGTTATTAAGTTAGGATGAAGGCACTGTCTTTTAGAACACAGAGCAATCTCATGAAAAAAAATCAGATACTCTGCAAACTGGATTCATTCAAAAAGCATTTACTGTTTTATTTCCAATCACTGGTCTGGCAGAACTTTACCCTGATTTTTTACCTTAGTTTGCTCATTTGCTTCCCTTAAGGAGTGAGTGCGTGCGTCTAAGTGTGAGTGTTGGGTTGCAAACCTATTTTCGTGTTCGGTAATGTACTTCATATTTTCTGCTTGCACAAGCTCACTTGGTAGTGTTAAATCTTGCCGATGGAGTAGTGCATTTTTCATGAGACCTGCATGTGAATGACTCCAAACAGAGATGGAAGAATTATCATGGGAATTGCAGTGAGGTCAAAACTTTTAAAACAGTGTATTTGTGCTAGACTTTTCAGAGCTTAGCCCAATTCTGATGGCTTTTACATATCAAACAGATACACTCACACACATGCAGAAATTATCTCAAGACACAAATAGACAAACGCTCATTGTGCTATGAACATACAGTGCATCCTTAGGCTATATGACTAATGATTATTCCTCCATGGCTGTCATGGCTCTAAATTAATATAATACTCAGTGGAAAATGATATGCAGTTCAGTTGAAACCATAACAGAATATCTTGAAGACTGCATTGTAAGGGCAGCCTACCTGCAGTTTCCAAGACAAATGAGCATGAAATCTTTCTGTGTGTGCACACATTGTTCTCAGCCTCAACCACAGCTTTCCTCCGTCTGTAAGATCCCATGCATACTCCAACGACCCAGTTTGGAGACATTGCCTTTGAGACATTACTGTTTCTTTTTGAAGGCAGCTTGAGCTGCACAGCATGACATCGCCATTAGAGAGAGCGTAGGATAGGAATAAAAAGAAAAGAAAATGATTAGCAAACCACTGCTTAATAATAGTAATAATAGTGAAATGTAGAAAACAAGTGAAATGAAAATTTTAAAAAATATTAACGTGTTTTACTTGCATGACAAAAACTATTTGTATCACTTAATTAGTGTATAATAAATAGACTAAAGAATAATATAAATGTTAGGACTAGCTAAAAGATATATTTAGGCTAAATAAGGTTTAGTAAAATGCCAGACTACAGGGTTGCAATTGAGCAAATGGTGACATTTCTCAAATGTGCTAGAGTATGAATCTCTCCGTATGAATCACTGCCTACAAACTTGAAAGTCATTTGTATTTTTGATGTCTGAAAATCTTCACCCACACCCCAGGCTCAGGAGTGTGTGTGTGTGTGAGATTTAAAAAGATCTGAAAAGTAGAAAGAGAGAAGCCGGATTGGAAAGTTGCGGCGGCAGGCGCATCATAGCTCTTAACGCACATTAGTGGAAGGCGAAAGTGGGCTAGATTTTGCATTTTTAATTAGAGAAGGGATTTACTATCTGTAAGAATCCTCCGCTGAGTGAATTGAGAGGGAAGTGAAAGGACCACAGAATAAAGAGATTTTGATGATGCTGTTGTTTTTGTGTTAGTACATGTTTCACGATGTGCATGTTTTTCTTCCCTAGCCCCATTTTTTTCTGATTTCTAGATTCTTTCAGCTGCTTTGCTACTTTCTCTTGCTGGCATGTCTCACGATCAGTGCAGGACTTAATAGGTCTGTGTTTGGCTCTGTCCTAAGGTTCCCACGCAGCAGATAAACTAGAAGGACATACTGCACCACACATCTGTTGATGTCACAGTCCAGAAATCTCATCTGTGGCCAGAATACTGTTAGATCTGCAAGAACCATTAAAGGAATATTCCAGGTTCAGCGCAGTTAAAAATACATTTTAAAATATAATTTCTATCCTGTGATTTTCAAAGCTGAATTTTCAGTGTCACATGATCCTTCAGAAATCCTTAGGTTTTCTTGGGCGCTGTGTTAAAGCCCCCTTCCTGACCACCTTCAATCCTGCAAGCTTGCTTAAAGGAGTAGTTCACTTAAAAAAAAGCTTTTGCTGATAATTTACTCACCCCCATGTCATCCAAGATGTCCACGTCTTTCTTTCTTCATTCGAAAAGAAATGAAGG
>JAOTRC010000009.1:10189440-10208840 GCA_027497675.1 Cyprinella lutrensis | reverse complement strand
AGCACCTTGTTGAATCAATGCCACGTAGAATTAAGGCAGTTCTGAAGGTGAAAGGGGGTCAAACACAGTATTAGTATTGTGTTCCTAATAATCCTTTAGGTGAGTGTATAGTGAAAAAATACACCCAAGATCGCATGTGTCTCATTAATGCATCAATTGAACCTAGCAACAGAAACACAATTTAGATTAATCCCATCAGTGCTATTAAATACACTCCCCTCCCCCTCACACACATAATTTAACCTACATATACACACATTTGCTCACACACGGGTCACAGAGCAGCCAAATGTTCACTGATATCCTCGGCATTCAGATGTCTATTAGCCAGAAGAGGTACTTATTGGTTGCCATGGTGACTCCTCTCCTCGCACTATTTTATTGAGCATGAGAGGCCATTGCCTGGGCGTCTGGAGGAGGAATGCTGAGCAGAAGACCCTGATGTTTGGAGTCTTAGTGTCTGAGAGAAGATCTGACGGTGCTGTGATAGCAGGCCGTAAAGGCTTCTAGACCTGCACACACGTGTTGGTATCGGTTTGTTAATGTCTGTCATTTTGTCTGACTTTCATTGTCTGACTCTAGGTTCATTGCACTAATAGAGTCATAAAAACATTCACTGTCTCTGACTAATTGTTGATTGCTTAAATAATTACAGGTTGAACTGTGGAAATGTCACACCTATTCTAACAGGATGCGATGTCTGTCTCCCTTTCACCTTCTGTCAGTGCCAATAGGATATATCATGAGGAAATGTATCAGTTGTTTGTTTAGATTGAATGGAGAGCAATTGGAGGCTTTTGCGTAAGTCTCCTGCTTTTTAGACGAGAGACAAATGGCAGTAATCTCACATATCTCAATGAATCGATAAAAATCAGCAGTTTGTGTATGATCCTAAAACTTAAACTTTCATCAAATGATCTACAATCCAGATTTATTTTATTGCTCTATACTCTGAATGTATATCAGCAATTGTCTCATTTGTGTATTTATATATTTTCTTATTTTCTCTATAATTCTGAAAGGAAATATTAAGCTTTTAAGAAATTTTAAGATTAATATTTAAAATAAATATTACGAAATTTTAAGAGATATAAAGAGAATCATAATAGTTAAATAAACAGATACATTTTATTTGACGGACGGACAGATAGAACGATAGAAGGTTGATAGAAGAAAGGGCTTTGGTTAGAGTGCACTAAAAATAGATAGAGTTACTCGCCTGTGTGCTCACAGCAGTAGATTTACTACACTCACTCTGTCAATGGGGCGATCAATCTGCCCTCTCAGCAAACCTGTGTGCTTTTGAACACTGGGCTCTTGTAATAACAGGTTGGGTCACACACTGTGAGTCACCTTCTCATTTTCAAGATATGATTTCACTCTGCATGGGAGGTTTCTCCAGTTTGATGTTTCTTCCACATTGAAACAGGACTTATAGTGGTCTGAAACTGCTTTGGGTCCATCTATGCATTCATACAAGTGGAGAGACAGTTGACACAGAGAGAGACAGATGGAGGCAGATTTATGGAACATGGGAGGTACAAGAGTGAAAAAATGAAAAAAGGGATGGACAGGAGGGATGAAGCTTGCAGTAGTGTTGTTGAACTCTGATTAAACTGTCAGAGTGAAAAACGACAGGTCATGAGGTACGTTTAGGATGCTACCACACACACACACAAAGAAGGGGAGCTTATTCCGCCAGGAAAATAATAATAATATCGGTTATTGCAGCTTTTTATCTCACAATTCGGACTGTTTTTCTTGCAATTCTGAGAGGAAAGGTCTGAACTGTGAGATATAAACTTGCAACTGCAATAAAACCAAAACGTTTTGTGAGGGGGGAAGAAGTAGCAATTAATTTGACATTTTTTTTTAATTCCATGGCAGGAAAATAAAACGACCCAAAAAAACTGAATTATGAGATGTATCTTGGAATTCAGAGAAAAAAAATTGTGAGTCACAAGATTGTTTACAACTCACAATTCTGATTTTTTTCTCTGACTTCTAAGTTTAAAAATAAGCTAACATAAAAATAAACTTGGAGCTTTGAGAAAAAATGTCTGAATTATGAGATAAAAGATTTGGGTTCCACTTTATTTTGCTTTTCCACTTTAGACATTCTACTGTAAGTAACTTTGCAACTACGTGTCAACTAACTCTCCTTAGAGTTTTAGAAGACTGTAGTAGACTGTCAGTAGACTGTTATGGTTATTTAGGTGTTAGGGTTCGGTTGAATAGGTTGACTTGTTACTTGGGGAGCATCAAAATAAAGTGTTAGGAGATATTTAGCAGACAGTCTACTAATACTCTAATGAGAGTTAGTTGACATGAAGTTGCAAAGTTACTTATAGTTAGTAGAATGTCTAAAGTGGAGTATTGAAATAAAGTGGAACCTAAACCTGTTCTAAGAGAGAGAGTGGAAAGTGGATTAGAGTGAAAAGAAATATTTGTGATTGTTCTC
Organism: Cyprinella lutrensis; assembly: GCA_027497675.1. Classification (NCBI taxonomy): domain Eukaryota; kingdom Metazoa; phylum Chordata; class Actinopteri; order Cypriniformes; family Leuciscidae; genus Cyprinella; species Cyprinella lutrensis. The sequence continues at coordinate 10,206,379 of JAOTRC010000009.1, read as the reverse complement.
CAATCACAATGCAAAAAGATGGAAAAGTGCTATGAAAAATGCATATGGGGGAAAAGATGACAAGGAATGGGAAAATAATCCCATGACTCTCCGGTTTACGTTCAGGCCTTTTCCTGTTGTTCCAAACTTTATCTCCATATCTAACCCAGGGAAGAGCTATGGAGCTCCGAACAAACAAAGCTAATCCTGGGAGAGGAACAGATAGCACGGGGAATCGGCCTTGCTGAGTAAACATAGGGTTTTATAGATGTAAATTAAGATTAAACTAATTTGTATAGCTGGGTAACAGTATAATTTGTTATCTTTGTAATTACGAATCCATTTCCCTAGTCTTTGATGTCCAAATATTACTTTATTACATTGTCAAACGGACAGTATCCTCCAAGTGTCATGGATCATTCATGATGCAGAGACAGACCAGATCCATCCGCAGTGCCCATGGGAATCGACTAAAGTTAGAGAGGAAGTAAACAGCGAGTTCTGTTTGGAAGTCACAATCTCTGATAGGCTCATGAGTCAAAGGTCAGGTGTTCAGTTTCAGATGAAGGGGTGCTGGACAGGACGGATGGAAGTGATTTTTGGAAAGTGGAAAATTAGTCTTAATTCACAAGATCGGGTTGCCCATTAAGACGCCACCCAGAAGAGAGATGCATCATGGTCTTATCAGCACAGAAATTACAGTTTCTCTCACTTTCTTTTAATCACCCCATCCTGGTTTAAGAATAAATAAGTGGGGCAACCGTGTTCTTTATGTGGTTACACATCTAAAACATATGTAAGTGCATTTCACATAAACACATACTTTGGAAATATTTGGACTGTAACTTGACAGTATCTCATAATTTTGTATTTAATTTTTAATAACATTTAATGTCATCATTTTGACTTTTTATTAATGGAGCTGTCTGCAGACTGCAGTTCACAATTGTTTACTTCATGTTTACACTTTACTGGTATAATGAGAGGATCATGAAAATGTAGAACGTCAGTGGTGTGTCAGCAACTTTAATTTAAACACCTCTGATTGGCGGTTGCATTTATGTGCTCAAGACATGTCCTGTGATTGGTTAAGGCGCAATGCAGCGAAAAACAGACAAACAAAAACACTGTAAAACATTGTATACAAAAACATTGTAAATATACTTGTGACGCAACTGGATTAACACTGGATTATCAATATTTTTATAATAAATATTTGTTCGTCCTCTAAAGTCTGCATCCATGTGTGCTTTTGTCCACTCAGACTCTGAGCTTTTGACCCTAAACGTCCTATTCCACACCTTATTCTTCCTCTCTGATGCTCTTCCTGATCTGTCAGTGACTGACAAGACTGTGTTTATCCAAGCACACGTGTATGTATGTATATATATATAACTCGGAAAACACATGCTTATCTTCATTGTGCTAGCGTTATAATATACCATTTCTTGAGTGTTATTAACATAAGCGGTGTCTGATCAGTCATATTGCTAATAGCTATCTTGCTAATTTACAGTTGTATGTTTTCTCTGTCACACCCAGGGAGGAAATTACTGTTATTTTGATATGTTGGCAGAACGTCCTTCCTCATTCTGGCCCTGAGATACTGTCTGACTGCTCTTCCTACTCCAGTTGAGGGTCGCAGGCCTCTGCTCTTTGTATTGTGTGTTGTGAATTACTTCCCTGGCCTTTAACACCACAGAGACTGCAGGCCCACATCCACATCCAGGCTGATGGTGTGCGTTTCCCCACGATAAAGCTGGTTCTTCCTCTATCTCCTCTTTTTCTCTGTTTGAACACACCCATAATTTTATGCCAACAACGGTTATAAAGAGAGCTGATGCTTACCAGATTTGTGTAATGCTGATTTCATCAGTGAACTTTAGAGATGTATGTTAGCATATTTTATGTGTGGTATCTGTTTAGTCTCCTGAGGATGAAAAAAGAGTGTTAGATAATCAGTTTAATAATAGGACCTTTAAAATCAGATTCCTCTTTTTTTGAATAACAAGGGACGTATTTTAAGTATATGTCTGTATAGCTGTGATCTCTGAATGCAAATAGCAGAAAGAGGACACACAATTTCTAAATCTATAAGAACATGCCGCAATAATGCATATAAAAATAGAAATTTTGTTCCTCTAAGGGGCGGAAAAATTATTAAAATTTTAGGGCATATTGCTCTCTTGCATGAGCTGCAATGCATGTGATAGGAAAGGAAAGCTTGGGGGTGAATGATGACAGCAATGCTCCGGTGTTTAGTCATCTACCACAACCTGATTATCTGTGAAGATGAAACGAGCCAGTGCACGAGAAAACAAACAAAAAAGCATTGCCAAGTTTCATTCCAGAAACCATAAGTGCTAAATTAGATCCTCCCAAACTAATTGAGCACATAGTTTACTTCGCTTTAAGGACGTTTGAATTAGCAGTTGCTAATGAATGATTATTAGAGGAAGAAAGTCTTGCAAAATCCAGGTCACACAATAAATAAGTCATTGTCTGCTGGTGTGTAAAAGCTCTGTGGTGTAAAATCACGTGTGAGAACCGTTTCAACCCAGTTTCTTGGTTTTGGAAAATATGTTACACATATTATTTCTAAATTATTGTACGTGGAAAAAGAAAACTGTACGTGTTATTTCCTATAATTTGAAACCCTAAAAATCCCTATTTTTATGTGCTATTATTATCATAAATATTATTGTCCTATAAGGAAGTATAGCCTATATTGCATGACAGATATGGGACCATGGTTAACGAAAACTAAATAATATAATTTCCATCTTTGGAAATTGTAAATATAATATTTTATTTAATATAACAAAACATTTAGAAAATTTACTGCGTAGTGGGGATGAGAAAAAAAAGGTGACAAATATAATGGACTGTATCGCCATCTGCTGGTTGATACAAATGTAAGGGAAGGTATTGCAACTTACTGCATTTTTGTCATCTCCACACGTGCTTGTAGTAATAACTGCGCTATATACTTTTAATATATATATATATTAAAAACGTATGCCAACTTATAGACCATAATAGCCTACATAAAAATGTGCAAATAAATATTTGTTAGATTTTTTTTTGTGGTTGATTATAAAACTTTAAATAAAAAATATAATAAAAAAAACATGCCAACATTAATATCGATGCAATGAAAAGAAAGAGAATTGAAAACAGAAAAATCCACTCTAAACTTTGTTCCCAAACAGCGGAACTAATTTCCTAAGTTTCATGTACCTATCGGATCTTTCCTTAGTGTGACACATCAAAATGGCGGAGCGGGAAGAAGCAGTGAGAGGGTTCATCGCTGTTACTGATGTTGATGAAGAGAGGGCCCGTTTCTTCCTCGAGTCAGCCGGCTGGGACCTACAGGTCAGGGTCACACTCATCACATTTTTACTGAAATATTGTTATGTGAAGCACAAGATCCGCAGAGGAGAATTCAACAGACTTAAACCTCAGCTCACTGGAAGCCAGTGAAATCTATAACCGGCTAACGAAATGTGCAAGTCACTCTTCATTAAAATCACCAAGAGTATCTCACACTGATATAAGTCGTTAATCACACATAATGTGATTCACACTTCAGGATTTGGTAGTCAGTATTGCCTTGAAGTGGATAATGTTTTTAACCCGTGTCGGTCTATTTTACATAGAAATCAATCCATAAGCTAGCAGCTTTAGCTTGTTCAGTTGATACTCATGTTTACATCAGTGATTTATTGTTATTATTTATCCTAAAATATATTAAATTGTGTTGTTTTGGAGTCGTTAATATAATGAATCTGATGTATCTAATTACTGAAAGCAAAAATTGGTGTGTTTTGTTTCTGTAATTGACCAACTGTTTGTGAAATGAGGTGACAGCTCTCTCTCCTCTATCCCCTCAGCTTGCTCTAGCTAATTTCTTTGAAGATGGAGGAGATGATGATATTGCCACCCTCCCTCAGCCAGAAACTGGCCCTGTCACTCGATCCACAGGGCCAAGGTAACACAGGTCAACCTACAAACTGTTTGGGCTTCTCTATCATACTGTATCATCTATATGGTTAAAGTCATAATAACATTGTGCTGTGTGTAATGTAATCTCTTCTAATTTTAGTGAACACAGAGTGACATCCTTTAGAGATCTGATGCATGAGGATGAAGATGAGAGTGGTGAAGAAGAAGGCCAGAGGTATCAATATCTTGTTCAGTTAATAACAGCAAAAAATGGACATTTCTTAATATCAGGATTTATATTATTGTGGAATAATGTCATTATTTTTATGGAACATTTATTTCTAAATCATATGCCCTCGTAATATTTTAAAGGCACTTCAGTGGACCTTTAAATAAAATATATCAACCTCTAGCATGTCAACTACCCATATACTCTGTTAGAAAATGTGTTCTCACTCACTTTTATCCCATCTCTAATAGCCAAATAAAGACATAAATGTGTTCACTTCTGCCTTTACATGCTTTTAATGTCATGTTTACACATGTAATGCTCCTTTTTTTGAGTAAAATCACACTTCTCGTCCTGCAGGTTCTTTGCCGGGGGCTCAGAGCGCAGTGGGCAGCAGATAGTTGGCCCTCCCAAAAAGAAAAGCCCAAATGAGGTGGTTGAGGATTTGTTTAAAGGAGCTAAGGAGCATGGGGCGGTTCCTGTCGACAAAGCAGGCAAAGGACTTGGAGAATCCAGCAAGTCCAAGGTAGTTCTTCCAGAGTGTAAACTTTACTGTATAATAAAGATAATTTGCTTGTTGCATATTTGTACTTAGGCTATATCTCATGTGATTTTGTGGTGCTCATGTTTCCTTTCTGTCTGCTCATTCTACAGCCGTTCATTGGTGGTGGTTATCGATTGGGTGCAGCACCAGAGGAAGAGTCAACTTATGTTGCAGGAGCTCGGAGACAACCCGGCAGTTCACAAGATGTGAGTCAACTAGCCTGTGCCTGCTAAAGTCATTCAGATCTCTCAGATCAGAGATCTTCTACAGTGATTTGTGCTGTACCAACAGGTGCATGTGGTGCTGAAGCTCTGGAAGTCTGGCTTTAGTCTGGATGATGGAGAGCTTAGGAACTACAGTGATCCCGGGAACGCTCTCTTCTTGGAGTCTATCCGCAGAGGGTGAGCTCTGAATTCATTCAGGGATGTTAGGCAGAAGTTTAGCTGATTAGCAGGGGTTATTGTTCTCCCTTAAGTCACTTCAAAATGCAAAGCGTCCAACATTTTCCATTAAATGTATTTAGTTTCATGTTGTTGGACCCTCTTGACCTTAGCATTGAAAATCCTCATTGGTTGAACACTATTAGATTAACTGGTTTTGAAATTAAACTACATTATCCACTGAATCTCTTTGTAACTTGCTGACTCCCTCAGGGAGATTCCTCTGGAATTGAGACAGCGTTTCCGAGGTGGTCAGGTAAACCTAGACATGGAGGACCATCGGGATGAAGACTTTTCCAAACCCAAGCATGCTTTCAAGGCCTTTACCGGTGAAGGACAGAAACTCGGCAGGTTGGAAAACTCTTTCTTCTCTTCTGATTTCCTTTCACTGATCTGAAGGTGGCTTAATTACACTGTTTCCCATACTGAAACACATGTATGGCTAATAGAGCTGCTCGGTTCTGGAGATATTAAGAATCATGACTTTAAATATAAGATTCACAATTCTAAATGGACAACTAAATTAAACATGTAATTTACTAGAGCTTCTGAAGAAAAGGTTAATCAGTCTATTGTGTAAATATAAAAATATATCTTTAAAAAAAAAAAACGTTTTTTCGTAAATTTTTGTTTTTGGGTGAACAAACCATGTTATTATTGTAAAATAAAAACAACACAATAAAAGACAACAGCCAAAATCAGCACAAGTTTTGGGAAGATTGATGCATATATTTTATTTTAATCGCATGATTAATCTTTATGATTTGATAATCACACTAAGCCATATTGCAATTTTGGTTTTGCTTTGAATAATCACACAGCCCTAGTAAATCATTAATTTAGTTTGATGGGCACTTTGGAACTCTTTCAATTCACTGTACATTGTGGTCTACTTGATAAAACTTGATCATTATATAATTGAATGTGACTGAACTGTCCTCATTCTACACTATCGTCCCTCAGCGCCACTCCAGAGTTGGTGTCGCTCCAGAGCAACCCGCTGGACCAGTCTAGCAGTGAAGCTGAGGCTAGTGCTTCCATCAGTGTGGACAGCTCTCAACCTGTCACTAGCATCCAGATCAGACTGGCCGATGGAGGCCGGCTGGTGCAGAAATTCAACCACACCCATAGGTAAAAGTATTTTAAAAATGCTTTGAAAATAGTGAAAACTCTTCCTCACGACTGACTGACTGACTGTTCCATCTCTATCTCAGGGTGTCTGATGTGCGTCAGTTTGTGGCGAGCGCTCGTCCAGCTTTAGCCGCCACCGAGTTTGTTCTCATGACGACCTTCCCCAACAAGGAGCTGACGGACGAGAACCAGACGCTGAAGGAAGCCAACCTGCTGAATGCCGTCATTGTGCAGCGGATAAAGTGACAGCGCCATCTGCTGGCCTGGCTTTATCAAAGCACTCTTGAGGTGGAGATATCTGGACTGAAAGGACTTCTAATTACTTAATTTTGTTTTCTTTAGTGATATGTTATTCCCCTGTGACAGTTTTGAGGGTGGCGGGTGTTTCTGGTTAAGCAAAATGGAGATGAATGGGGAAGCAATCACACTGTGATATAGTTAAAAGAGAGAGCAACCGAAGCGAAGATCTAACGAGTTGTATGGTTTTAGAATAACTGCTGAACATCTCAGATTGATTAAAAAGAGCTGAAGAGTGAAGAGTTTTTTGACATTCTTTTACCTCATTGTCTATCTCGCAGCTATATGCTGCTTCTGCTTTACCAGCTCAGTTTTATTCCTCGTTCTATGATTCTTAGCATATCTCAGAACTGTCTTTAAAAATAAAGTAGCCTTACAACCCCATACAGTGACACTGACCTCCAAAATCAACCTCAACTGTTAATGATCAAAATGTTTATTTTTTACAAAACAATCTTTCTTTTTGATTCAGATTTGAGGATTTTTTGTTATTTAGGTTATGCTATATTATTGAGTTTTTTTATTATATTCATTTTGCCTGATAAAATAATAAAATAAAGAGTGGGTTAAGAGCCAACTTCAGTTTCGGACACTACTGCTGGTGAACAAATCGGCCTTCTTGTATTCTATGCAGAAACTGACTATAAATCTGGACGTATTGTGAGCTGTGGTGAACCTGATATTAAACCCCTTTGTCTGGCATTGGAGAGCGCTTTCTCTCTTTTTTTTGTTTTTTGTTTTGTTTTTGAGTGTTTCAGAGTATGGGACCACCAGATTCTGATACCCTAGGAACTCCACCCCCTCAAAAAGGGACCTTTGAATGTCAGGAAGTTTGTTTTTGAAAGCATAGTCTGACGTTAGATCATGCTAGATGGCGTGATGGAAGCTGTTAGTTCAGAAACTGGAGTCATGAGTTTGTCATGCACTCCCAAGGTCTGCGGAGTCCACTGTCTTGCAGTGTATTTGTTAAGAATATTTTCTCGGTTAGCACAGTAATGAAATTGAAATCATACATTAGTGACTTAATTGAATTTATTTATAAAAATACATCTTAACATTTTAGCAAATGGATTCCACTATAATATATACAAGTATTCCTCCAGTATTAAATGAAATTACCAATTACGTTATATGGCCCGTTTTATAATTAAATTAGATATAATTCAGCTAATTAGATATATTAGTCATGGTTGCCTTTTAAGAGTTAAGCAAGTTGAGCTGTTTTTTTGGCAAGGGCCGTGGGGCTATATTTCAGTTGTGTATATTTATGTGTGATTAAATACGGTCTAAATAAGCGAAAAATAAATGTCTTGTTTGTGTCCTAGAGATATCATGAAGTATATAATCACTCAGCGGAGTACGTCAACAGCAAACATTCTTCGCATGGCTTGTCTTTTTTTTTTCATTGCTATTCCCTTTTGCGCAGATGGATGTACATGATTCCACTGCACAGGAGCAAAGGTACACAAACCCACGCCAAGAAAAAGCAGTAGCCGAAGTGTCCCAAGCTCAACTCCCGAGAGTCCTGAAGGATTTCTTTATTGTGCAGGGTGTAAATGAGCACTGCAGTGAAGGTACTGAGGCCTGAAAAGAGACAGAAAAGGTATTCCAAATGTTTTTTCTCGACTTAAGAGCAACTGAAACCAGTGTTTATTTATTTTGGCTTGGGTTAAAGATGTTCAATTCAAAGCACATACCGGCAAATGCCTGGCAGATCCCCGTGAGGTAAAAGAGTCCTCCTTTAGACATGGTGAAGAGTTGTCCCAGGAATATCAGGAATGAAATGGAGGAGAAAACCACAGACAGGACCATCAGAACCTGCACAGCTTGAAGCCACTCTGGTGGAAACAAAACAGACCATTCTAGGCACCTTTGAACATCTGTTTGGTGACGGTTATTTCAATTAATTCCCATATTTCAAAATCGTTTAAGTGCTCAAATGTGTTGTTACCTGTCTCTTGTGATGTTGCACAAAACCACGCCTCGGTTTCATTGTCAAATCGGCAGTTGTACCACAGGTCTGAGTTTTCTGTGCCTTGCCAAACCCACCAGGACTGAAACATAAATATGCATTTATGTTTTTAGATGTGTGCAGATTATTCAGATTTTTGGGGATAAAGTGCTTCATGTACTTACCTTCTCCATGGTGGCGATGAAGAGAACGGCCAGTGTGATGAGATGAAGCAGCGTGACAAACATCAGAAGAGACGCCATGGTGATAAACAGCACCTGTCAACATCTGAAACGTTCTCATCTGTGCATTTCTGTTGTAAATCAGGACACATATTTTGCTTTTACCACATTTAATATATTTATTTATTTATTTATTTATTTATTTATTCACATTCAAGTCAAATGATGGCCAATACTTTATAAATATTCAATATTTTTTTTAAACAATTTAAAATATTTTTTATCATTTATTTATTATTATTATATTGTTTAAAAATACATTTCAATTTTAAAATGTTATAAAATATTTTTTTCAAAACTATTTATATTTATTATATAGTTAGTGTTCTTTTATATTATAAAATAAATGATGGAATAAAAACATTATTATATAATAAATAAAATACTATTGTTTGATATTTGACATTAAGTAAAGGGTTCAAGACACAACTGCATAATTGTGCGTTTAGCCTCAGGTTTTCTGCTTTTGCCAAAACCTAGACAAGGAAAAAGTAAATGACTATGGCTGAAGTCCAGAGCGGAGAAATGAAGGCACTCTTTCAGACATTTCTAAGTTTGAAAAAGTGTGGTGCTTTTCTTCAGGTCAAAGCTAAAGAAGAACAGCCTTGGGAAAAGTTATGTTTTCATAACCAGTCTTTAATTATTCTAGAGAATTTTTACATAAAAACTAAAACTGTTATGTAGACTTCTGACTATCATAAAATGATTATGTTCATTCCCTTGTTAAAATCCTTTCATATTCACAGCAGAGCAAAATGGTTAGATTGTTATATTTTATTGATTTATTATTTCACACTGTAAATGACAATAAAAGCAGATCAAATAGAAGTAAACTCACCAAATGTGATCCAAATCCAGCAGAGGCAAATATCCGATGTATTGACTCTTTCTGTGTTTATTCAGGTCTGTTACTACTCTCCTCCCTTTTCAGCTCCAGTAAATTGGAAGATTTTCTGGAGTCAACTTCAGAAACGCCCATTTCCTTGCGATTGGGTTAGTTCTGTTGTCCTGCACACGGTCCCATCTGATCCTCCTTGTGTGTTCAGGAAATGCATGAGCATGGGCACACGTCTCTCTTTCCTTACACTCGTTTATCATCTCAGAGGGTGTGCGCTGAGTTCCTATGGGCGTCTATCATAACTTTAATCTACTTTGATGATGTTGATTATGTGAGTGGGTTTCATTCATCATCGCCCATGTGATGGAGAGTTATGGGAAAGCCACCTAAATGGAGAAAACTACAGGAACCCTAGTGTTTATTTGTCCTGCTGTCAACAGTAAATGTGGGTGGACCAAGGAAGAACATAAACCCTATTACTTATTTCTTGTGTTACAAATAAATTGACATAATGAATACAATACAATCTTTCCATTACTGAAAATACATCTGCATATTGTATTGAATGCAATGCATTGAAGGGTATATTTCTTTATTAGTTATTTCAGTGCTCTTACTTGGTCTATGTCTTAGTCTATTTAAAAATATATCAGTGTTATTTTATAAGCTCATAACAATTGCTGTGGTTTAATGGTTTAAAAATATAAGCATATTTAGCTTTAAAAGGCATGGTTGACAGTTGGTGTTATAATATTACCATTATGCAAATATAAAGTTATAAGATGATGTTCAAGCATATCCAAAATTATTGGCTTGTTAAAATCTTCATATTAACAGCAGAGTGGTTTGAAGCGGTAAAGTTAAGTTGTTGTATTTTAGTTTAGAAATGTGTTACATGACTCTATTACTTATATTATTATAATTGTTGTCATTTTGTGTTTTTTTCAGTAGGCCTACAAGCGTAAAGGTAAACAACTAATATTATGAATTAATTCATTATTATTATTAAAAAGCAAGGCCTTGGGGTGATGAAATAAAAAAAAAAGAATTAAAAATGGTAAAAGTTCCAGTCTATTATTATTAAGTAATCAATTTCTATTTGCAAATGTGATTTTTTCCAGTTAAACACATTCACTCTTATTCATATGTCTAATGTCAAAACGAACAATTTTAAAACGTCTCGACGCATTCAGTTATGAATTATGTAAATAACATCAAGCTCGATTGAAAAGGGTGAAATTTCATCTTATCTTTCATCTTCAATATTGTGCAATTTGCGTTAGCCTACTGTATCTTTCTAGCTGCTGAACATTTCTGTCGTAAAACAGTTGTCAAATATTAAATGTTTTGCTACGCTGTCTCGCCAGTCTTTCTCTGCTCAGTTTACACAACACCCTTTTTAATAAAAAAAAAAAAAAAAAAAAAAATACTTTTTATGTGTTTTGGCCGTTCCATCCTAAAAATGTAACTTCAGTTCAGTTGCTATTGCTGTGGGTTCCCCCTCCAGTCCAGTAGGGTGCAGTATTAAATCTATCGTCTCCGGTGGTTTCATGGAAACTTCTCAACGTCACAACGGCAGCGAAACAGCAATGGCGACGAGGCGCTCTGGGTTTTCACGGACCCAAACAAGCAGAGCAAATTCATGCAAAAACATCTTTAATAAAATACAACAAGCCCAAACTACAGGTGTTGGGTTGACTAGAGGGTCTCAGGTGAGATTTAAAGTTATATAAAGGTCCAAACTGCCTCCCATAACGTGTCGTAGACACTGTTTACATACGAGGGCCTGAAGACCCCTCAATCTAAAATAACGTTAGCCCTCAAAAAGTCATGTATTGCATTTCATTGAGAGCGATATTCGGACAAACGAATTGTGTAAAATGTGTAGTTTTAAAAAAAATATTTAGTGATTCTCTTCCTGCTTTTCAACTATGTAAACATGATTAGTTTATGAACTAGCTATATATAAAGTACTGATTTATTTGCATTGCCTGCTTGCTAAAATGTTTAGTCCTAAAATAGTCTGATAACAAAAGGAGCAATTATTAATATATTTTAAATGCAGTGTTGTGTTTGTGTTGTCGAATAAAGATTCCGGTGGTTTTGCTGGAGGAGAGAGATAAAAGAGCTCAATGGCAGGAGATACCAGTGTTATTGAGGAGACTTCATGAGAGCAGCCATCCTAACAGTGATCTCTCCAAGATTGACAGTATGGTTATGGTAAGCAAAATGTTGTCCATTCATAAATAATGCATCGCCTTTGTATAATTTGTGGTCAGATGTTAATTGAGTGGCTTTGTTATTGTGCAGGAGCTGTCGTCATTGCTGTCTATGGAGGCCATGTCATTTGTCACAGAGGAGCGTAAAACACCACAGGAGTCGGTCTCACCCAATACATATACGTTTGACCTGTTTGGAGGAGTTGATGTGAGTTTCTAGTAATTAAATATAGTGCCAGACTAATCTTGATCAAGATAAGTTAGATTGTCATTTAATGACATGTAAATGGATATTCTTGTTCATCTTGTATGTAGTTTCTAGTTTTCAATTGTTCTTAAGCTAGAGCCCCTGAGAAGACTACTTTGCAAAAGTTTGGGGTCAGTTCGATTCTTTTAAAATAATGAGACATTTATTCACACAGAGCAGTAAAGTGACAGTAAAAAGTTTTTTTAAAAATTGTAAAAACAATTGTGAGTTAGCTCTTAGAATTGTGAGTTTGACTATATCAGAGTTGTGAAATAGTCGCAATTTGAATTTTTTTTAATTCCGTGGCAGAAACAAGCTTCCATCATTTTTAGCATTTATATAAAATATGTTCATTGTGCATCATAAACTGATTTCGGAAGGATCATGTGGCACTGAAGACAAAATACAAAATTTTACAACCAGCCCTTAAACTTCATGGAATCATAATATTTGAATTTTAAAAGTACCATTTTGGCTGTTACCATAATTATCATACTGGTAATAACAGTATACAGATTTATTAGTTACTCAGTATGTTTTTGTCATTCGTCTACAGCTATTTGTAGAGATTCTGATGCGGCCAACGCTCACAGTACAAGGAGACCTACCCATACGTAAGCTTATTTAAATATTAAATCCAAGCTTCATCATTTACACGCTTCTTATTGCTTACTTTGGTAACACTTTACAATAAGGTTCATTATTTAACATTCATATTAACTAGCTTAACATGAACTAATAATACTTCATCATTTATTAATCTTAGTTAATATTAATTTGAACATTTGCTAATACGTTATTAAAATCAGAGGTTGTATTTGTTAACATTAGTTAATACACTGTAAACGAACATGAACAAAAAATGAATTAGTAATATTAAAAGTAATATATTAACAAAGATTAATAAATAGTTTAACAAATGTATTGCTCGTTGTTAGTTAATACATTAATGAACCTTTTTGTAAAGTGTTACCCTTACTTTTTTTAGGAAAGAGTTTTTTTTTATGTTTTTTAATTTAATTAAAGGTTTGCTTTATTTTTAGTGAGCGATGATCTCATCAAGGACTGTCTAAGTGGACTGTACAACTGCTGTATATGTGTAAGTATATCAAAAATGCTTGAATGAAAGGACAGTAATAAGGTTATGAATTATTTCACTTGTGAGTAACAGCCTCTGATTTGATCTGTCAGACAGAGGGCGTTACAAAAAGCCTTGCAGCGAGGGAGGATTTCGTCATGTTCCTGTTCACTCTCATGTCCAACAAAAAGGTTTTCTTACCGACTGCAACTCTCATTGAGGACATTCTGAGTGTCCGAAAGGTAAAAGGTTTGAAAAGTTTAAAAGAAAGGTTTAAAAGTTTGGAGTCGATAAAAAATGTAATTAATTATTTTATTCAGCAAGGATGCATTTAATTGATCAAAAGTGACATTTTATAATGTAAAAATAAATATTTAAAATAAATAAATGAACTTTCTATTCATCAAAGAATCCTGAATATAAATTTGCACAACTGTTTTTTAATATTAATGATGATAATATTAAATGTTTCTTGAGCAGCAAATCATCATATTAGAATAGTTTCTGAAGGGTCATGTTGGACTGAAGGCTGGAGTAATGATGCTGAAAATTCAGCTTTGCCACCACATTAAAAACAATATTTTGAAATAATTAAAAAATGTAATGATTTTCAGAAATGCTTTCTGTCTCTTAGCAGCGTAGTAAGTCATTTTTTTTTTCTATTTTAACCTTAGGAAATCATTCAGCTGGAGAAAATTCCCAACTTGGCCGGTCTGGTCCAGAGCTTCAACCAGCAGCAGCTGGCCAACTTCTGTCGTATCCTCTCGGTCACCATATCAGAGCCAGACGTTGGTGTAGATGACAAACACACTCTCCTGGCCCGCAGTACCCAGCAAAAGACCAGCACGTGCACATCACGTGCTGAGAGCAACCAGGGTTAGAAAACACAACTGCAGTTAATCCATGAAATATTAATATACGTTCTATTGTGTCATGTGGTCACACACTTGCTCTGATCTGTCTGCAGTGGCTCTGCTGAATATCCCAGGCTTTATTGAGCGGCTTTGTAAGCTCGCCACACGAAAAGTCACAGAGGCGGCGGGTGCATCTGCCCGGCTGGAGCTGGAAGACTGGCATAGTTGGCTCGACAACGCACTGGTGCTGGATGCCCTCATGCAGTTAGCAATTGAGGAAGCGGAGCAGAGCAGTACAGGTGAGATCCTCTTCTCTTACTTGCTCAGCTCTGTTATTTATATTAGCTGGGATTCTCATCCACTCTGATTGGCTGTCTTTCAGAGTCATCTGATGAGAGCTCCCTGTCCTCCAGTCCGCTAAGACACAGGCTGCCCCAATCTATGAAGATCGTGCACGAGATCATGTACAAAGTGGAGGTTCTCTATGTGCTGTGTGTGATGCTAATGGGCAGACAGAGAAATCAGGTAATGTGATGGGATGGAAGTGACTGTGAATATTAATATGATAAATTTGACATGGAATGAGCCATTCAACAACCGACTAGTCACTTATTAAGCTTAAGTTATAGGTGTATTTTAGGTCTGGAGCAATGCATCGACATAATCATAAACCAATATACATTCGGTTTATGTTAATCCCCTGTCAAGTTTTACAAAAATCAAATGGACAATTAGGCCGACGTGTCCTTCCAAACCTTTCTTTAGTTTGACTTTAAAAAAAAAGAACTTTGAAATGCTTTGAAATCTTTTGAACCTTTATAAACGCATTTATTGTCTTATTTGGTCATTTTTTAAAACCAAAAAAGTATTGATTCCTTTAAACCCAAACCCCAAACGTTTGAACAGGAAGTGCATTTTAAAGAGTTGAATCATATATTTTAACTCTTGTTACACAGGTTCACAGAATGTTGGCAGAGTTCAAGTTAATTCCTGGACTCAATAACCTGTTTGATAAGCTGATCTGGAGGAAGCATCCATCGGGCCACGTCCTACATCGACAGAACCAGAACTGTGACTGCAGTCCAGTAAGAAGCAGCCCTTATTACTCAGACTTATTTAAACGACTCTTACATATGGATGACAATGCACCTCTTTTCTCCTGCACATCAGGAGATCTCTTTCAAGATCCAGTTCCTCAGGCTGCTGCAGAGCTTCAGTGACCACCATGAGTGAGTATAACACAAAGATGCAAGGAACAGGGAATGTTAGACTCAATATTTCTAGCAGATACTCAATTTATATTAAACCATCTATGTATTGATCACAGGAATAAGTACCTTCTTCTAAGTGGACTGGAGCTGAATGAACTGAGTGAGATCTACCAAAGTGCGAACATCTTTGAAATGGATGCACTGAATAACACAGACAGGCACGGGGACCCTTTTCATATCATATACTTTAGTGCTTCCTTAGTCTCCTGTTTTGAACTGCTGGTTAGTTGGTTTACATTAACTTTAGTTCATTGTTTTACAGGAACCTTGTGTGTGATGGTAAAAAAGGTCTTCTTACACGGTTGATCTCTGTCATGAAGAAAGAGCCAATTGATTCTTCATTCAGGTTAGATCTATAGTTGCATTTGTAATGTTTCCTTCCACATCTTGTGTTTTAAGTTTGACTGGTCACATGACATTTCTCCATGCCCTTTTCACAACTCACTTCAGGTTCTGGCAGGCAAGAGCAGTGGAGAGTTTTCTGAGAGGAACGCCATCTTATGCCGATCAAGTTTTCCTTCTCAGAAGAGGCCTGTTAGAGGTGTTGAATCCACTTACACACTACTGTTTTTTTATTTATTAATACTTGTATTCACTGAGGGTATATGAAATCGATCAAAAGTAACAGTAAAGACATTTAAATTGTTACAAAGTATTTCTTTTCCAAATAAATGCTGTTCTTTTGAAGTTTCTTCAAAGAATCCAGATAAATTTGTATTTTAAATTGTAATAATATTTCACAATATTACAATTTTTTTTCTGCTTTAATATTTATTAAATAAATTAAGCAATGGAGAGAATAAGAGACTTCTGTCAAAACCATAAAAAACTTGTTTTGAATGGTAGTCTACAGACAGAAATATTAAGCTGTCTTGTCATTTTTTTCTTTCAGCACATTCTGTATTGCATAATCGACAGTGGCTGTAAGTCACATGATGTCCTTCAGAGCTACTTTGACCTACTTGGTGAGCTCATGAAGTTCAACATTGATGCCTTCAAAAGATTTAACAAATATGTCAACACCGAGGAGAAGGTGGGGTTAGAGAAAGATCTTTCTTGATTTTTCTTGTGGCACACACACTGAAGTGATTCAGTGGATCTCAAATATGTCTTTCGACACCTCAGTTTCAGATGTTCCTGACTCAGATCAACAGCTCTCTGGTGGACTCTAACATGCTGGTGCGATGTATCGTCCTGTCTCTGGACCGTTTTGAGAGCCAGACTGAAGACATAAAAGGTTCGACTCAAGTGATTGAACGATTAATGGAGAGATGGATGAAAGATGAGACATGTTTTAAATGTGCTTCCTTTTCTCTTTTTCTCAGTGGTTGAAGTGTTTTCAGAATGTCGCCTCTTGTCCTACATGGCTCTAGTGGAAAACAGGTTGTTCTACCTTTATAGACTGATCAGCATCATCAATGTACAAACCCTCACTCAGGCAAGTTATAAAATGTGTATTTTTTTTTTCTGCCAGGGGTCGGCAATCTATGGCACAAGTGCCAATATTAACATGGGGAGGGCTAATCTTCATTAAAAATATAATGTTCCAGCAAGTCTGTAGAGTCAAGTCGGTGGAGTTTTACTGTTTTCGAATCCATTCAGCCGATTTTCTGATATTTAGAAGAATATCATTAACTAGACAGTTTCTGCTCTCATTGACTTCCATAGTAGGAA
>JAOTRC010000009.1:10159187-10171333 GCA_027497675.1 Cyprinella lutrensis | reverse complement strand
CGGCGGTTTGTTCCACACTCACACCGTCTGGTCATCCTGGCCACCAGTGGAAGTAGCACCTCACATGGAGAGTGTTAGATCAGGGTGTGGATGAGGGGACTCTCTATCTAACGAGATTATTAAGTCTTGAACGTAATGACGTGATGGTCACGTTCCTGTGGGGAGAACGTGAGTCATCCACAAACTTTGCTCTAGCGTGATCAAGCACGCAGAGCAGAGAATGTGCCCATCAAAATCTGAAATGACCGCAACCAGAAATGTACGTCCACAACCAGAAATGCACGGGCGAGCCGCGTGCAAGCTCTTTTGCGAGGAGAAAAAACTCTGCGATCTTGAAGCGAGAAAGAGGGAGAAACACACTCACTACCTGATCACTGCTCAGACCAGCAGGCAATGTGAACTCGCTGCAGATTGCCATCACACCAACACCGGGGTGGCCCGTCTCGTAGAGCGAAGTCAGAAATGATGTTGCCGACATCCTCCTTTATACCCATGAGGTAAGGCGGATATATACGCTATTAAAAATTCCGCAGACCCATGCCATTTTCTTTGCCATTGGCTCGTTTTTTATACTCGCTTTCGCTTTTATTTTTCGCTTTCTAGGCGAAACCCCATTCGTCGTTATCCGATGGAACGAGTGACAACGAAAGGGAACGTCCAGTTTAACCAGCGTAGTCTTATCCCAAGACGTCATACAACTGACGCTTTTGACCATATGTCAACACCCGCCGTTTCAGGGTACCCTTAAACGTCGGTTAGATGACGTAATCTAATCCTAACTCTACCCCAGACCTAAACATACCCCGTCACCTAACTGACGTTAAAGGTAAAGTGTCAGTTGGATGACGCCCCAGGATCGTCATCTAACTGGCGTTAAAGGGTACCCTAAAATGGCGGATGTTGATGAATGGTCAAAAGTTTCAGTTGTATGACGTCTTGGGATGGGACTGTGTTAGTTTAACTGCCACAATTTGATCTTGTAATAAAGAACTCATCGTGGAAAAACACTCTGTATTTTTGGATTTTCATTGCATTTCATATTGATAAAAGGTTAAAGAAATTAAATAATACATTTTAATATAAATATTAACGATTAATCGATAATCAAATGAATGAATGAGTGTCACGTCTCGCTTGTTTTCTTCAAACCGGAAGACGCGGCCACTTTTGGCCTCACAGGACGTAGTAAACTTGTGGAGACAAATCCTCGGTTCACTTTCACAATTTATTTGATTTTTAAATAAAAATCAAATCAAATCAATAAAAGTCCCGATCTCATAGACACAAATAATGCACTATATTCCAACATATTATTTCTCTATTAAAATTATCAAATTAAAGCAAAGAATTGTTTACACCCAGATTCACAAAATGGACATACTTGCAGTGATGTGTGTCTGATCACTATCCACTTTAACACTGTAGGAAAACATAAGGGTGACTACATAATAACAGAATTTTCTTTTTCTGAATGAAATATTACTTTAATATTTTGACCTATATGATGCAAAGATATTAACCAGATCTGGTGACAGTGCATGTGTGTCTTTACACACCTACATTGTGGTCATACCTTCATTAAATGAGCAGTTAGTAATAATTACAGAAGCACTGGGACATTTGCAATAACCCTTTGTGAATCACTCACACCACCAATGACCAGAACGTAATTAAATTACTGCAGTGAAGGGGCCAGTACATTTAAACTACTAGTCTCAAAGGCATCAGACATTAGTTTCTGTGTTTTTCATAGTTTATCTTCACCTCCCTTTGCTTTAAGACAATGCAATGTGCATATTTGTACACCACTATTCAGGGTGTAAAGCTTTCAAATATCTATTGTTCATATGTTTTTATGTATTATCAATTATTCAGTGTTGATGTTGAAGACAATGTTCCATAATGAAAAATCAAACAAAGGCCTGTATTCAAGTGTTGCATAATTTATTTAGAAACTGATTGAGCTGTTTTGGACAGGAAATTTTAACAAACTAACCCAATATGAATTCGTCATGAGCGATCTGGAATGTCTCGGGACATCATTATCGGCTCGCTTCATTGGAAGATTTGTGTGATACACATTTATTAGCTTGTGAATTAGCTCCCAGGGGATTAATTATTATTTGACATTTGAATGTGTCCCTTAAAACTCATTAATGGAAATGCAACAGTTTAATTGCCCCTCTGTGGATATAATACCTCTATTGTCTAACACATACAGATATGGCCACAGGGTCTGCTCCAGCCCTTTGGTTGCCCTAGGCTAGGTTAAGTTTTGCGCCATATTGTATTGTTTAGGTTAAACAAATGCACTGAAAAAATAAAAACCTTTTAAATTCTGAAATAATGGAATATTCAGGTTTTGTTCAAAAGCCTGGTTATGGTGATAAAGCAATCAAGAAAAACTGTAATATATAAAATGCTGTTTTTTTTAGAGACAGATGCAATCGTAACCTAAAAATTTAATTTTGTGTATTTAACATTTTTAAATGGGACAGCGATAAGAGTGCTCAACACGGTAAGCATAGGCAGAGTGCCTACCATGTTAGACATTTTAAAAATGTTATGAACACTATAAAACATTGGCCTTTTTAAGTTACAACCTCATCTGTTTCTGAAAAGCTTGATTGACTTGATGTTGTGTTATGTGAAAGCATATTTCGTGAGTGCAATATCAAAAAAAATATTTTATTTTGTTAACGAGTATCTGTCTCGGAAATCTGAAACCAGAATTTAATTTTTTTTCTCAGAGCTAACCGAAATGGAGCCAATCCTGCTCGTCTCACCTTTATTCACATTATGTAAGGTGAAGTGAACCACCGACCGGTTTTCCTAGTTTTACCCGCCCTCAATGTGGGGCCTTTCCTTCACAATTTCGAGGTAATTTCTCGCAATTTCAAGGGTTATCCTATCCCAGGGCGTCATCTAATTGACGCTTTACCTTTAGCGTGTTAGATGACGTGGGTAGGTTTAGGTCTGGGGTAGGGTTGGGGTTAGACCACTAGGATAGCGTCATCTAACTGATGCTAAAGGGTGCCTAAAGCGTCGGAAGTTGGCGCATGGTCAAAAGTGTAAGTTAGATGATGCCTTGGGATGAGAACGGGCTGTTATAGTCCACTTTAGACATTCATTCTACTAACTTTAAGTAACTTTGCAACTCCATGTCAGCTACAAGTCATTAGAATATTAGTAGAATGTCTGCTTAATATTTGCTAACACTTTATTTTGATGGTTTCCAACAGAAATTCTAATGACTATAAGTAGCTTTTCAAGTACATCAACTTTAGTACATGAGTCATTGAATCACTGAAAAGTGGTGCAGGAACCACTTCCACAGGCTAAAAAAAGATCTTTTACGAATCAAAATAGTGTCCAAAATCCATATTTTTACTCAACCTTAATTTTGTATCTTGTATCTAAGATCCACATCTGATGTGCAGACAGTGGTAAGGAGTGATGCAAAGCAATTTACAAATAATACAAACTGACTTACCTCAAAGATCTCAAAGCCTGCTATGTCCAGCACTCCTATGAAGAACTGACGGGGGATGGCCGTGTATAGGGTTTTATTGATTCTGCTCACCAGCCATTTAAACATGCGGTCATACGTAGCTTTCGCCAAAGCACCAACAGAATAGGTCACCTGTCATGACACAAAAGCACAAATACTCTCACTGCTTGGTGAAATTAAATAGCAGGGATCCTAATTCATCATTTACGGACCAAACTGACCTGTTCAACTGTCTGTCCTTTGACGATGTACTCATTGCCCACTTTCACTCTAGGGTGAAGCAGTCCTTTTATGAGGTCAGCTGAACTGATCCCCATGAGATATGAGGCTTTGTCTGCACCTAAGTAACAAAATCACAGCGCTTAGCCAAACCAAGATGCTGACTGAGACGTTGGCCTTGCTGTTGACAGAATCACTCTTACTTTCAGTGCCATCTGCCTCTGCTTGCTCCTCTCTCTGACGCACTTTGAACTTCATGTTGCCAAAGTGCATGATGGCACCGACTATCTTGTAACAGCCATACTTCTCCTCAGGAGTGAAACCAAGGGTGTCCATCGCATGCTAGGGAGAAAGATAAGGAAGTTGCAATGTAGGTGAGTGGTCATTTTGTGTTTAAGTGAAATTATTAGGTATGATCTCAATCATACAAGTACTTACATCAGTTGCAAGCAGCTCATCTCCATCGTCCATGTGGTCAACAGTTATAACACCCTGCGAGCAGAAGTGGTAGTCAAAGGGATTTGATGACACCAGCAGCATGTCTGTATAACACATGAGAGAGGCTTGGTTTTTAAGTCACACAGTGCACTGAGGATGAAATTCTGCTGGCATTTTAACATCTTTTCTTGATATCTACTTAGTTATTTAGCTGTCTGTGTTTCCTCTGAATACCTTGGAGTTCTGGTTTCCTTTGCGAGAGGATCTGGTAGTAGATGTGATAGCTTCTCTCTCCAGTTTGCTGAAAAATCACTCTAGATTTTTCCAGAAGATCTAAAGAAAGGAGAATGTGAAATGGAACAGGATTTGAAGGAACAACAATATATATAATCTAATTACGGTATTATTTTTCGAATCAGCTTACAGATGTCAATGTCAGAGGATGCAAGTTTCCCTGTAGGAGCAAAATGGATTCGTATGAATTTACCCTGTGTTAAAGAGAGGGAACAAAGTAAAACGGAGAACGATACTGGAATAAAGTGAGATGTTGTGCTCATCTTATGATGTTTACTCACAAAACGGGATGAGTTGTCATTCCTCAGGGTTTTTGCATTGCCGAAAGCTTCCATAGCTGGGTTGGCCTCAATGATCTGATCCTCTAATGTACCCTATTTTCGTTGAAAACAGAAGCGTGTGAGTTTATGATCACTTACGAAATGATATCTATGAGTAGGACGGAACAAACTAATGGAAATGAAAATGAAATATTATCTGATGAAATAGATGATAATAGATGAAATCAGGTTTGGTTTTTGTTTTCAAAAAGACAAAGTGAAAAAGGAGCTTAAAATGTTAAAAACAAAAGACAAAATGAGAGACGTTGCAAAAGGGGGAATGGGCAATGTAGAGTGGTATAAAAGGGTTTATAAAATAATACTGGAACGGGAAAACAAAACTTGGGTAACAAAACTCCTTATCGGTTAAAAGGATGTCTGTGAATCCAAAAGGAATAGATAAACATGTAGACGAGATTAAAAATCCCCAAAAACAAAATGTAGAGGAACAAAAGTAAGACTCGCAGGGAGACAAAAACAAGGGAAAAGGATGGGTGATGACAAAAAGAAGCAGAGAAGTTTCTGCCCTTACTCCTTTTTTGCCCCCTGCTTCACCAAGAGCAGCTATAATGGCAAAATACTGAATTACGCGTTTCGTGTTGACAGTTTTGCCAGCACCGGATTCTCCGCTAGGCATGGACAAAATTTGTGTGAAATACACATAAAACATTATTAAATCCAAGAAGAAAGATTGAAAAAGAAAAAAAAAAGAAAACTCTTCAAAATGACAAAAACCCATTTTTTTATACCGCTTCATGATTAAATAATGAGGAAAAGGATTTCAGATCATTCTGACCTAATAGTTGTAGAACAGAATGTCACTTACGTGATGAGCATTGACTGGTTTTCACGATCTACAAGGAAAAAAAGTTTACTGAGTACATGGCAAAGAATATAGAAAGAAATGCATTATCTTCTGACTAACGTGCTATTCAGAATCAAAACAAATGCAACATATAAAGCCTGTGTGAAATATGTTTCAGACCATACTTTTTAGCATGTCATTGTAGGCATTGTCTGCTATGGCATAGATGTGAGGCGGAACATCTGAGCGACGCTTTCCCTTATACGCTGCAACCACTTGAGGAGAATAGACAGGAAGCCATTTATACGGGTTAACTGTCACACAAAACAGCCCTGAATATGTCTGTGGACGGACAGAAAAGAACACGCGTGAAGATTGAGAAAAGCTATGAAGAACATCAAAGAAACGGATAACTTGATTCTCGACTTTTAGATACAGAGAGCAGTTAAACAGAAAATGATTAAGTCGTGTCTCACATAGATCATCCAGAAACTGTAGCGACGGCTGAGGTTGAAAAGAACAGAGGCCTCATTGAGGTGCGTGAGCATGGCCATGTCTTCAATCATGTCAAACTTCGGGGGATTCATTTGCTGAATGTCATCCTCTTTCACTGTTAACATCTGTCAGAATTAGATTAAAGAATTTAATCACCACCTTGTGATACATTATCTTTTTCAACTGCAGAATGAATGACAAGAAACATGTACAATTCGCCTGCTGCTGAACTTAACCATTTGCTATGAATACAATACAATCAGCCCAACGACAACATCAGCATTGGTATATACTGGAATAAAATTTTATCTTTTTTCCCTCAAGTGAAAACACCTAAAACAAATACTTAAATTATTTTTCTCTATCTGTTTTCCCCCCTTATTTTTTAAGCATACGCCCTATGATCTACTTTATTCTCAATTGTATCTTATAACAATGTAGATATACTTACTGAAAAATAAAACAGAAATAGTGATTCATATTTTTTGTTGTGTTGTCACAGGAAAAAAACAAGGACAGTTTAAGCTTCACTGACCATTCCATCTTTGGTCTCCACCATGACTTTGTCTCCATCGGTATCTTTGATCTCCACCTCAATGTAGGCTTCATTCTCATCTGGAATATAAACTCGTTTCTTCCCTGCACACAGAAGTATTTGTCACTGCCAGACAGGTAACAGTACAAACCATGCTCTTATGCATGCAAAACCAATTAAACATAATGCTATAATAAATGTTATCATATTCATTTATAATTTAAGTTATAATATAAATATATATATCGCATTTATTTACATTTAAAATAAACAAAATTGGTGTAATGTCAAGATATCTATGCGTTTTCACGTGCACAATCCATGCTCATCTTAATGTGCAACTCGTTCAGAATTGGATAGGATTTAAAATGAATGATTTGAATTGATTCTGCACCAATTAAAAGAACTTGTTTTCACACAGGACACAAACAGGACGTCTGACAGTACCATCAAACGCATGGGACTGCGCAGCGAGTTGTTCCAGGTTGGTTTTACGCAGGAATGTGGCCGCATCTCCGAATTCCCTCAACTCCATAAAGCGGGACATTATTAACGCTTCTGGTCCCGGACCTGCACTCAAACACCTGTAACGTCGTAGAAACTTTGTTAGAAAAATAATAAATTTCTCCTCTTTGTTTTGTCTCACATAGGCATGTGATGGAAAAAGCCAATCTCTAATCCACAATGGTGAGTATTTGTGCAGAGAGCAATTCTTCAAAACTGTCACAGGCACGGCGCACTATCCAAACGCGCATTTGAGTACTGACCTCGGTAATGTCTAAACGTGTTGGCCTCGGAAGAAGTGGCCTGGTCCTCTTTTATTGTTCCCCTCAAGGTCAGAGTTGGGGAGATATGTCAGATATTCCCATGTGTCCGTGTGTGTTCAGTTGCTCATTGGCTGCGCGTCCGTGCGGTCCGTCCCTGCGCGATCACAAAAGGCAAACCGGTTTGACGAACCCTACTGTAAGGGGTTATTTTTAAAACAACAATGTTGTTGCTTGTGATTAATGCGGTGCTGTCCAGAGGTTAAATCCACGACCTCTCTCCATTTCTTTAAAGTCTTCAATTATGGGATGGGCAAAAAAAAAAAAAAAAAAACTGATAGCCTGTATCAGTTGATATAAAACTAACAAACAAAAACTACGGCTTTGGAAGGTTTTGACCCTTATTAAGGCATGAACCCCAATATGGAAGTGAAAACACAAGATTGGGGTGGGGAGAAATGGTCATTTTTTGTGTACATTTTATGAATTTTCGAACAATATTTCTGTAAACAATAAAGTTAGATTATAAATTGAATTGACGCCTGAGAGTATAGCCTAAGTGCTCGAGACTTCCGTCAGTCGACGGATCATTGACAAAATATTTCAAATGTAGACCTATTTGTTGTTTTTATATTAGTGTATTTTTTTAATCACGTTATTAAATAGAAATATAATTGTATATGTTTACAGAAGAGTTTTACAAGACAGGGAACCTTTACATTTAGGCTTTAGTTTATTAGAATATAACATTTTATATGTAGGCTAGGTGAGGTTTAGTTTATATTTATATTTGTATTACTTAATGTATATTTATAATATGATTACGTATACATTAACAGCATACCAGATTTAATACCCAGTCAAGAGGACCATCAGGATTTATAGGCTTAAACTGTGTTGGATGAAATGTGGCATTAAAAGGAATGGGATCTTCATGGCTTTCCATAACTAACTTCTGAGATGAAGATTTTTTTTAATTGTACTTGGTGCAGTCCATTTTTGTGAGTGTAGAAGGGTATATCTGCCTCATTTGACAGACTAGTTGAAAGACATAGTGGTATGTTCAATATAACACACAAGATCTGCATAGCGTTCATACTGATACAATCAGATCCTCCTTAGCAAATAGGCGCCTCAGAAGCTGTCGACCTTGAGGGGTAAAGCTGAGATAAGTGTCCTCTAGCAGAATCCAGAGCCCACTATGTAGTCCGAAAATAGAAGAGAATACAACTCCTGTTCCCAATAGCCGGCATTCCGTGCAGAGATAGCCATGCTGTCTGGCATGGGTTTGTGGTTAAAGAGGCGGTGCTCTGCTTTGTTTCCCTTAGAAATTACTGAGAGTGATCAGCCAGTGATTAAACACTGAAAGAGCATCCACACTATCTTCTCAACCATATAAATACTGAAAGAGGTGAACAGATGTCACCATTTATATTTGATTATTAAAAATGCTGTTAAACACAGTTCAAAAGTAAGCATTATTTTTTAATATTATACTATATTTGTATTAATTTACTTTTTAATTAGGCCTACATTTATTTTCTGTAATGACATCAGAAATTACATCGCAATGAATTAGGCTACTTCAAACAGCAATTTCCTTGTTGAGGAAACTGCTTTTTGAAAACATGTTAGAAAGCTATGAATAAAAAATAGACAACTAAGATGCGTAAGGGGGCAATATGTTTTTATAAATACAAAATGTATTTATTCAATGGTGTAATTTATCATTTTAATCAAAACAATGCGTGCTTTTAAATGAATGAACAAAACATGTGGCAGTAACTTAGACCACTTTATACACAGACTACTATAAAACACCCTAACTTAACCAATTAGAAAATAGTACATAGTGCAAAGACTCCTATTAATCGTTTTGCACTATTTATTACACAATGGAAAGAGAAAATGAATTTCGATGAACCAATTCAATAGAATGTATCAGACTTTCCAACGTTAAAATAGAACTGTTTAAAATGATTCATTTATAATAATGAATCAGACTTTCCAATGCTAGTTCCCTTTGAGATGAGACTTTCCTCAACACATCGTTTTAGCTCGATGCTGGGTTTGGTCTCGCTAAACGTGGTAAAAAATAGCTTGGTAGCGAAAAAGATAGAGAAAATATAGTTTTATTTGCTACTTTTACATTTATTGATTTAGCAGACAGTTAATGAAGCATTAGAAGTATCTTTTAGTTAGTTACTACCCAACATTGTACAATTCATTACAATGTCACCATAAAAGAGCAACCGAAATGGCACACCTGACCTGAACAAAGCTACCAGGTTTTGAAGTTCTACACATGGTGAGCAGTTGTTACAGATTATCAGCTCTCATACAATGGCACAAGCCTCTACCACAGAGGCCAAAACAGTCAGAGGTGGAGGGGGGAGGTCACATTCTCTACACCCACACTCAATGGAGGCAATGAAAATACACAAACTGCCTCTTAATGAATGTTTTCCTCTTGTCAATCAAAAACTACTGTATCTCCTGGTCTTTTAAATCCTGTGATCTATCCACCAGGCGCAGACGTGTGAACCATGTCCCAGCTGAGCAGCATTCGTTTTTTCCCGCTGACATGCCTCTGACAGTGGCGTAAGACCCTGGCACACAGCAAACCCCCTGCACCTGTGTGTGATTGAGAACGAAGAGAAGGAGAGTTTGGGAAACCCTAGATGCCCTAATCTCAGGATTACCAGCCGACCCATCCCCACAAATCGGCAGTAATGTAAGCTAATCAGTCTTTTAGCGAGTGACTCAGTGGATGGAGACAACCAGTGCCGCTCTCCCCCATCCGGCTCCAACGCTCGGCCCGTCTGCATTGTGTTAGGTCTCCATTGCACCACCATCCTTCTCACACACACTCAAACGCATAGCCTAGATATGAGCACCCACAGCTGTCTGTCTATTTTAGTCTGGATTTTGACAGCAGTATATCTCTCCCCCCCACCCCTGTAACAATCCCTGACGCCTTCACCAGAACAATAGCCAGCAGCTCTCATAAACCTTTTAAACTTAGAAAGCGCTCAGGCTCAAGAATAGCCCAGCCATTCTGGCGCAATCTCCTGCCACACGGTAAGCCCAGAGAGGACGGACACAGTTAACAAGGCCTTGAGTCAACACTGATTTAACAATCCATACCTGATTCAAGTCTATTTGTGCAGATGCTCAAAGTTACATTTTATAAAATAGATTTGTCTCTATTTCTGATAGGATGAACTGCATTTAAAGCCATTGTAATATATCCACACACACACACACACACCTTCATGCACAAGGAGAACTCCCCATATAAGACAAATTAACTATATTAATTGCTGGAACAATTATTTCTTCTTCTCATTATTATTAATATAGTAATGATGAGAAAAATATATTTTAAATATAATTTAATTTAAGTATTAATATTGGTCAAAAACAATCAGAGTAAAGTCACGGTAATGCTCAGCCTCTCTGGCTTATCACTTTAAAATGTTTAACTGCTATAAATTTACAGTGATTGAAGTGATAAAATGTGTGTGATGAATGGTGACCATGTGCAAACCCTCTTAACCTCACTTTATCTCTATATCTGTCTCATTGTCTCTTAACAT
The DNA here is from genome assembly GCA_027497675.1 of Cyprinella lutrensis. NCBI lineage: Eukaryota > Metazoa > Chordata > Actinopteri > Cypriniformes > Leuciscidae > Cyprinella > Cyprinella lutrensis. The sequence goes on along the minus strand of JAOTRC010000009.1, from coordinate 10,160,353 downwards.
TCTCAGCATAAGCTTCAGCTATCATATTTAGTATTTAAATAGTACATATAACCCGCAATTAAAATTCCCAGCCCCACTTTAATACACCTGTACATCTCCACATTCATTTTCTCCTACCATTGGATAAAAGAAACCTTGACAGATTGGAATGGGAAGTGGATATGGATTAATTCAGCCAGTCTCCCATGCAGTAGGTGCTATGTAAAATGTCTTTTAACAATTCAAAAGCTTAAGGATTTATGGAAACGTCCACATGGCTGACTCAGAAAACCCACATTAGTCTTATCCAACATAGAAACAACTGCTGGGGAATGTACACACATGCAGGAATATATACCCACAATTCCACAATTCTACAGTGAATCTGTAGTGGTGTTTACAATGTTGATTTTTTTTAGTTATTTAGAAATGTTTTCTTGTATAAATTTCCTGTATAAACTTGATTATATCATTCTATATTATGTAAGACATCATGTTTTCATGTCCCACTATATCCAACTGGCACAAAGAGTGGTTGTGTGAAAATATTTCCGCTAGTCATCACCTTGGTTGTGCCACTGACATGCGAGAAGCAGAAAATGCAGCGAGACATGGCATAGATGTCTGTAGAATAAATGTTTATAATTGAGTTATATCAGGTCAGAAAGATGGTAGTAGCATCATAGTTTAACTATAAGCTCCTTTAAGGCTGCAAAAGAATCCTGGCAAGGGCTGTATGGCATGAACAATGGATGTAGTTATACATTGTTTTTTGTCATAAAGCCCTTTTCTTGATACATGGAAATGTTATGTGAGGGCCACAGCAATTCACTGGTTCTCATTAAACCAACTGGGCAATATGAGACAAAGAAAATCAGTGCATGCGTGAGGGAATAACAGTTGGGTCATCTTTGCTTTTAAAGCCACACAAGTTTTAGATAAAATAGGTTATTTAAAGTGCTATGCACAGGTGGCATAGATTAGGGGCACGAGGGAGAAGGGGAACCATTGCATCAATATATTCTATCTTTCTCCTCTTGTTTCTTTCTTTCTTTAGGAGCACAGTTTAGTTGCTACTGCCATCTATAGACCATTTCAAAAGATGTAAATAACACTGGCCCAGAAGCACTTCCTGTTTCAGTTTTTTAACACTACATAAAAGCTGGGATAAAATACAACCAACAGAA
>JAOTRC010000009.1:10139777-10150771 GCA_027497675.1 Cyprinella lutrensis | reverse complement strand
GAAATCGCTCGCCGAGTCTCTCTACGCCCTGTAAAGGCAGGGTTAGTAGAGCAGACCCCTGAGGGCATCGGGAAAGACAGGGCACCGTGTTTTTGTGCAGTGAACTCAAGTCTTTCACGATGGGGATCACCCTCAGAATCCTGATGTTCAGCACGTCAGGATTTTTTTTTTCTCGACGCGGCCTTCTTGGCGATAATGACTGTCCTCAGATCAGCCCTACCACGAGAAGGCCGCACCAGAGAGCACCCCGCCTCGTCCCTCCCGTTTCTCTGCGGGGGGTGGGGGCAGTCACGAGACGCGACTCTCGAGTAAGCCTTCTCCACTAACACAGAAGTATACATATACGCACACACACATACATACATATATATACACATTCATTTTTTTTAAGTGGTTCGAGGGCAGAGCCGGTGCTTTAAATGAAGATGACGAAACTGGAGAGAGATAGCTCAGCGTCCCCTCCGCCTTCGGCATCGTCACACAACCAGCAGATTTAGCACCAACAATGTAAGCATTGGACTGATTGGTGTAAATTCTGCTTGAAACCGGTTAAACCCAGGTATTTGAAATCTCTTGCATCTGGGAAGAACACAAGCACCGGCGAGAAGGTTGAGGTTGTGTAGACAGAAATCTATAATATCTTACTAGACTCCTGTCTATCAGCTGGCCACTCGATACTGAGCTTATAAACAGCCTGAGAAAACACATCCAAAAACCTCCTTCATTTGCAGTATACTGTGACAAACTAGTTTCTTCTGATGCAAAACTTTCGACATCCAGCTCCTCAGAACTGGATAATCTCAGTTCAACATCGCGTGCTTCTACACTGGCAGAAGTAACCGCCGCAGCGCGCGCTTCCACCGGGTGAGAGGCACTGCGAACCCCAAGACAGGCGCCGCCGCTCTGCCTCAACAGAAGCGGGACCCGAGCCTTGGGGAGCTCGCAGCATACCGCTCTCCTCGAAGAGCGATCGCCACAAGCGCAGAGTTCCTTATTCTCAGTGGAAAGCGCTCGCAATGATCACAATCGACTCCCTCGAGAGCCGACTGGGCATGCTGCACTGCCAAACAACTATACTGCTCGCTCATATTGGTTTTTTAATATATATAAAATATATATAGTGAGAAACTCCTGTCTAAAACAGACAAACACAATCGATAGATTTCAGACACACAATCAGAGCTTGCTGAAGTAAAAAAGCTGGCGGCTTGTGTGCTCAGGGGATATTTATACCTTCCTGGTCGATGACGTCACTCGCTGTACGCTCATTCTCTCCATTGACTGATTTCATTCATGCTTCAGACGCTTCAAGCTGGGGTCGTTCCCACTGCGATTACACGCAGCGGTAGTCCCTGAAGGGGAACCACTGATTGCACACAAAAACAAATATTTCGAAATAGGATTGCTTTAGGTTAATTGTAATTTATTACTTAATGCTCACCACATCATTCAAAGTTACTGATTTTGAAAACAAAATAATAAGCAAATAAATGTATATATTGTTCTCAAAGTTGGAGTTCAATATCAGTTTTCAAACAATTACGAAACAATCCTCAAACAAAAACTGGGTAATATACAGGTCACACTCTAACTGGGTGTCCACACAGGCAGATTCGAGTGTCCATATTAACGTCAAACTTTTAATATAAAGAAAAAAGAGAAACAGCAAAAAAAACATTGAATACACATCATGGGTGAAAAACAAAATGCAAATAAACCACCAAAAATGACAAGACAAACCAATGCCTACTGCTCAGTAAACGTGACTTGAACAGTCTCTGACTGGGCAGATGGGACATGGAAAGTCTCTGGCTGGGCAGACACAGGCAGGGCCAGGAGCTTGGAGAAGGCCTCTGGGCTAACTGGAGGTTCAGGTACGACCTCCGGGGACTGTGGGGCACAAGGAGTCTTCTTCCTCCTCTTCCGTCTCTGAGAGTGTGAGGGCACTGGGCTGGACGAGAACAATAGCGAAGGATCGGAACTGAACGGGACCAGTGGTGAAGGCTCTGGACTGGTCGAGCCAGTGGTGAGAGCTCAGGCTTAACAGGAGTAAGCTCCGGCAGGTCGGCCTCGGTGGTACTGACGTGAAGGAATTCAGGCCACAGTAAATGCCAAACTGCTCAGTAAAAGGGCCAGTCGATATACTGCTCAATGGTCCCGTTTACGTCATGCAGTGGCAACAGGTAGCCAATTGGCTCAGAAAGACCTCCAAGAAAAAATATCATAAGGCACAAATCATCCATACTAGACAGATGAGCTGGCTCCAAAATGTCCCTCACGTAGTCCTCGATCGGTCGGTCTCCTTGATGGAGATATATCAGTTCTATCATGAAGTGGTTGAAGCAAGAAAGGAAGCAGGATCCAAATGCAGCACACTTTATTAACTAAACTTCAAACTTTACAAACTCAGAGCAGGAAACAGTACTCAGGAACAGAACAACCAACATACAAAGACAACTCACAAAGACAACTCACAAAGAAAAGGCTGAAACACAGAAATTTAAATACAGGGGTAAACGAGCTAGACAGGATAACAAGGGGACGTGTTTAATGGGAAACACCTGGGATGACTAATAGACAGACAGGGAACCACTAAACATGAAAGACAAACCCACACCATGACAACTACATGCTTCTAAAGGAACTACTAATAATTTGGATTAGTATTTTAAAATCAAAAACATGATAACTGCCTAATATTGTCTGAAGTTATTGTAAACTTTTAAGGTTTTTGTAAGGTTTTGGATAGTAAAAGCATCGGTGCAAAGTCTGCGAACTACCTTTAAACAACTGACGTTGCAAACATAACTTCACGCTCTATACTATAAGGAATGGGTAACTGAACAACCAATAAGCGACAAGAACAAAGAGGTAGTTAAGGGACTTAAGGAGCTAGGTTACTACCCCACTTTTAGCAGTATTGAGTCCAGTGTTGTGCCTGAACGCGTTCATATTTTGGGTGAATGTGAACTGAACGTACTGAGTTACTGCCTAATGAACGTTACTGTGAACTCGTTCATTCTGGTGTCTGTGTTTACCTTTGTTTACCTGTGTTTACGGTGTCTCAGTTTACCTTTGTTCAATAGGGTGCCATGATTTTTATCGAACCTTCCAGGCGAAAATCCGGCTAAAACACAACGTCAACAGGCCTTAATATGTAGCGAAAAAACACCCAATCTGGCAACAAAAGCCACCAGTGTCGAACCGCGGCCGCCGTTGACAAAGCAGCAAGGAGGTGTCGTATGATCATTTAAACAGGTTTTATGACAAAGTCGGTGAAGCTCACAGCAACATATAGACCATTTCAAAAGATGTAAACAACACTGGCCCAGAAGCACTTCCTGTTTCAGTATTTTAACACTACATAAAAGCTGGGATAAAATACAACCAACAGAACATTTAAAACTGAATCAAAAAGTTAAAAAAACATCTTTAAGAATTTTTCTTTACATATGAAATAAAGAAAACATTTACAAACTGAAACAGGAAGTGAATCTGGACCAGTGTTGTTTACATCTTTTGAAATGGTCTATAGCAATGTTATCAGGATACACATACACCGGTAGACAGTGGCCCACCTTACCTGGGGAATTTATAGAATTTATAGTTTACCCACCTCTTTTTTTACCACTACACCTCTGATTACCAAGGCCAGTACTTTTCCATATATGATCAGACACGTGCATGTGTCAGTAAATTTAATGACTCGTAAATGTGAGAACACATTGATGGCCTAAGACACGAAACGAGAAATGAAAAACGTCAAAATATGGAGATGTGAGGTTTCCGCCCAACACGCCGATATGCTGACGGTGTTGAGCTGATCCGTGTCTGTGACGCTAGGGTGAAGGAGCTGAGCATCGACCCCAGTGCAGTGCTGGAGGGCCGCTCCGTCGGCCAGCTGGACGTGCTGGAGGCGCAGTGGGGGGTGGGCAGCTCACCTCAGAGAGACGACCTCAAGCTGCTCTGCGAACAGAACGTAAGAGCGCTTCACCACACACTTCAGGTCGGTCGGTCGGTGTGTATGAGAGCTTGACGTGTGTTGATGTGTGTGTGCACAGGAAGAGGAAGTGTCCCCTCAGCTCTTCACCTTCCACGAGGTGGTGTCTCAGCTGGTGGAGATGGAGGAGCAGGTTCTGGAGGACCACCGTGCCGTGTTTCAGGTGCGCACACAGGACGGGTGTTTTTACACTGCAAAAATCGAATCAAAAATGTCCAAATCTCCTTCAATTAAGGCATTTACCTTTGAGAATAGCACTAAATGCTTAATTAATGCTTGTTTCAGAGAAAATATCTGAGAATATAAAGTACCGTTCAGATCTTTCTCTCACCAAAGCTGCATTTATTTATTTTAAAATACAGTAAAACCAGGAATATTGTGACATATTATTATAGTTTAAAATAACAGACAGGTAAAATAACATTTCTATCTGAATATATTTTTAAATGTAATTTATTCCTTTGATGTAATGCTGAATTTTCAGTGTCATTACCCCAGTCTTCAGTGTCTTCACTTCAGTAGTGTGTATATATATATATTAGTGCTGTCAAACGATTAAAATATTCAATCGCGATTAATCGCATTAATGTCATAGTTAACTCTCGATGAATCGCACATTTCTATCTATTCTAAATGTCTTTTGATTTCTTTTTGTTACATTATTTTTTTCTCATTTTAATGCTCTTATCAACATGGAAAAGTGGATTGGCTTGTTTAGTGCAATTTTTTTTATTATTATTATTATTGAAAATAACATTGGAATAGTGCTCAATTTCACACTAACATATATAAAGAATCTCTCACACAATGTAACACTGTCTATCAATAAAAGGGTGAAAGAAATACTGACGAGGTCCTGATATTGACGAGGGGGCGGAGAATTCGCATCATCTGTGTGTGTGTGTGTGCTTGGCCATTATCAAGTGGTATTTCAGACTGGACGTGCTGCGATGATGATAGCTTAGTTCACAACGACAAAACACACAGATCACTTTGGTCTTGTCAGTGGGACCATTTGGCAACTTTTAAAAGTAAACTTTCCATTCAGAATCTTATTAGCATCCATTTCGGTGTCTCGCGCTCGTCATTCACTCAAAATTTAACGTTAACCAACTATTTGGCCGGCTCACAAGCCCAAACAAGTGTGTGTGTCGTGCCTGTTTTGTTTCCGGTCTAGCCAGATCCGCTCACGCTTTGGAGACGGATTGATGTAAACTAACAAATTAGCTAGATCTGCTAACTCAATATGACATGTGTTTTGCGTAAACATACACACCACTTTCGAGTCAAGTGGCTTGTTATCTCTACACATTTTGAACTGTCCGCATGTATCCGCGTGTATGTCTACGCCGTTAACGTCCAAGTGATTCCGCGTCTATGTACACGCCGTCAAATGTCGGAGCGAAACGAAGCAAAATGTAGATCAACATCTGGGGAGCAATCTTTTTTTTTCCTAGGATGGTAGGGGAACACTTATGAATGCTATTAACCCCAGTGACAGGTAGGTTTAGGGATGGGGTTGAGGTTAGTCATATATTCATATATACTCTAATAACGTTAAGTCAACAGCGAACTCATAAACATGCTGAAAAGCGATTATGCGTGTTGACAGTGCGCCAAAAATTGAAATACGAATTGGCGTGTCATGCTACTTCATGAGATCAGTCTTGCTAGCTAGGTCTGCTCACGCTTCGGTCGACGAAGAAACAAAACGTCCTCGCGCGGCGCAAGTCATTGAAATGAAGGGGTTTCATACATAGACTGTGAAAAAAACTATAAAGTTTGATAGGCCAAAAGAGCGTTAATCACGTGATTAAAAATAACGTCAAAGCCGTTAAATTGAGTTTGCATTAACGCGGTTTATAACGCGTTTAACTGACAGCCCCAGCATATTTAGATATATAGGTTAGAATTTTCCCCCCCAAGTGTTAGGAATATTTTTTTCTTTTTAAAAGACTCTCTACAATATTTATAACGCCAATAAAGTGCCCCATTCCAGACTATAGCCTGTAGCCTCGATAGACCAAACATGATACAACATATCAGCAAATAGTCACGAAATTGAGAGACGGATTGATGTAAACTAACAAATCACACCTGAAATTGATTAGCAGCAGTAGTTATGGATGTGTTATGGGAAATATTGAGGTGGAAGAGCAGGCAGGGTTTCTCCTGAGCCCTGCAAGAGAGAAAACATGTCAATATATATCTCTTGAATCTAAACCCTTTGGCATGATCATCTTCACTAACTGTTCACTTCCAAACCTTGACTCACTCATCTCGCAGTTTACGTGTCTGTCAAAGCCGCGGGAACGTGTGTCACCTTCTCACTAGCTCTGCGGTGACTCATGGACGTACAGAACGTTAGCTTTTCTTTTTTCGTGTTGTGCTTAAAAATCTGAGATTTGTGGGGTGTTTTTAGACAGTTATGATGATGAGTAGTAGACTGAGGTGGCAGTATTCGGCTGTGGGACTGCATAGGTGGTCAATGGTCCCGATCGGTAAATACTGGTTCACTGCAGACATTACGAAAGCAGTCGAGTGGAGCTATTGAATTGCAGAATTGCTCCCTAGTCAGGACGCTTGCAGAGTGAAAGAAAAGTGCTGTTTTAGGGTGTGCAGTTTGCTTCTCTTCGTACTTCTGGCCCAGACCCAAAATGAAAATGATATGCAGTCAAACCAAAAACACTGATTCAGTTTTTGATATTTGTTTCACTAATGGGTGCAGGATACTACAGTATAGTTGTTTATGTAAGTGTGGATAGCAAAATTAAGTAAACTGTGACTTATTATACCTAAAGATTCTTCTTACAGTGACTACCAGTACACTCTCAGAAAAAAAGGTACAAAAGCTGTCACTGGGGCTGTACCTTTTCGAAAGGTAAATTTTTGTCCATTTTAGGTGTTAATATGTACATTTTAGGTGCTAATAAGTAAATTTTAAGTGTTAATATGTACATTTCGGGAGCTAATTTGTCCATTTTAGGTTCTAATATGTACATTTTAGGTGCTAACATGTACATTTTAAGTGTTAATATGTATATTTCAGGATCTAACATGTCCATTGTAGGTCTTAATATGTACATTTTAGGTTCTAATATGTACCACTAAGGTACCAACACACAGCCTTTGGGTACAAAAGTGTACCTTTTGAAAAGGTACAGCCCTAGTGACAGCTTTTGAACTTTTTTTTCTGAGAGTGTATCATGGATTAAAGAAAATCATACAGGTTCAGAACAATGAGAGGATGAGTTAATTTTGGGGAGAACTAAACCTTTAAATGCAGATATGTAGCAGTTGGGATAGATGCTCCATAGAAAGGTGGATTGAAAGATAGTTGTATGAGCCTTCAGAGGCGAAACTTGGCAGATAAGCAGGGATGAAAAACGCAGGGAGAGGCGAGATGAGTTCCTTGCACGTCACGATGTCAGACTTAAGGGAAGTGCAGGAAAGAATACAGTGACTCAAGCTTCTTAATATGGGATCAGAGTGTGTGTGAGAGAGTGTGTCCGTGTGTGTTTTCATGTACACATGCTGAAAAGGAGCGGCAGTGCAGAAAGAGAATCGTGATTGTCAGATAAGCAGTCTCATATCAGCATGACCTCTCAGCTCCTACATTTACTGCTCTGAGCTGTCCCTCAAAGCTCTATCTGTCCATCCTGCCAAGAAGAAAACTGTATTTCTCAGAAGTAGCTCCAGTGAGTTATGGGAAATGAGACAATATGACAATATTGCTGTTTTTATTGTATTTTTGATCAAATAAATGCTCATTTGGTGAGCATAAAATAATTCTTTCAAGAACAATAAATAATCTTACCGACCACAAACGTTTGAACGGTAGTGTATGAGCTGAGACGTGTGATAACTTATGTGCAAAGTTGGAATATTGCATAAAACATTTGCAAATAAAGCATGTTTCTTCCTCATGTGTTAAAAATTGTCACGTTTTGGGACATTGGTGCAAAATATCTGTATTAAAAATGGAAATTTGAGGTGCTGCACGATTTGATTCGTCCCGTTATCCAGTCACATCCACTGTTGAGTAAAGCGTTTCTATATACGCATGTTTTCTTATTATATAAAAAATATATGCGTTTTATTTGAGCATATACGTTTTTATGCGCATCTTTGTGTTTCCATCCAGTTTTTTTATGTGATATCCTACCCTACCTCATGACCAATTCGTAAGTATTCGTATAATAATGATTAAAAAGTGACTAATTCGTACTAGCTAATTCATATGACCTCACTCGTACGATTTGTCTAAACCCAAGTGATTGTTGGGTTTAGGGGCGGGGTCAGAGGTAGGTTATTCATACGAATTGGCCAATTCGTAAAATACGTATGATTTTGCACAAATCGTACTAATTCGTACGAGTGAGGTCGTATGAATTGTTACGAATTAGCCACCTCGTAAAATTCGTACGAATTCCTGTGAGATCGGGTTGTGATATCCCAAAATGTACATGCAAATAAGTGGATGGAAACATAGCTATTGTTGAGATCTCTTCTGAGTGAGATTACTGGACCTTTTCCTCAGGAGGAAAATGGGAGACTTAATCGCATTGCTGACTGGGAGAAACCATTGAGATTATACAAAGATCTCATTTGTGATATTTCATTCCTATGGGCAGCAATCAGAGCAAGGCATATCTTAATCAACTTAGTCTCAGGCCATATTTGCTAATTGCCTTTGCAGAGACGCACTTTATCATATTCAGTTCACATTATGTTCAGAATAATGCTTACTTTATTGGTGTTTGGTGCATTTGTGAAGTCATTTACTTGTATATATTGGACATTTATAAGGTCTGTGGACAGATTCAGGTTTGTAGCTTCAAGAGATCACGAGTGTCAGGACTAACTGTGTCACGGATGTGGTTTGCATTATCACTGGTCACATCACATGAGTTTCTGTGCTGTTGTGTAGGTATGATGTTGTGGTTTATTGTTGTGTAATTAGACAAGTTGGCTTGTTTCCATTTAGACTTTTTTCAGTCTTTAATGTTATGGGTTTGTTACACTTTATAGTGTGACTTGAGTGTCGTGTTGGCATATCATCAGGAAAGAGTTTGTGGGAGCAGCTGGGAAATATACATTATGTGATTGTGTTCAAGCTGTTTGTTTTGTATGTCCACTACTGTTTGTGACCAAGAGTTTTACATCGGAATGCTGCTTTCTATTCATCGAAGAATCCTGAAAATAGTATCTTCATTAAATTGAAGAACATTTTTACTATATTTTTTTATTAAATAAAAGCAGAGACTTCTTTCAAAACATAAAATAATCTTTCCTACCCCAAACTTTTGAAAGATATGTGCACTTCCACAGCTTCTGAGCTTAATGTTATTTAAAGGGACAGTTCACCAAAAAACATTTAGTTATCTTTCTCTCTCAACAATGTTTTTTTCTCCTCAGAAGACAAAATGAGATGCAGAATGAGCTGCCCTTTTCCATGTAATCAAAGTTGAAGTCCTCTGGGTCCAAAAAAAAAGACACACAAGGACCATAAAACTAGTCCATACAACTCATTTTCTATTAGCAAAGTCTTTTGAAGCAATACTAAAGCTTTGTGTGAGCAGTCTATCTGTCAAGGTAAATATTTTGCCTCGAAAATCATATTTTAAAGCCGTGGTTACCATTTACAAAAAAGCGCAGCCGAGAAATTCAGCTAATTATCTTCTTTTGTGTTCCATTGAAGAAGGAAGGATTTTGAATGAGTGGAAGTAAATGTGCCTGATATTTCATATTTGGGTGAGCTGAGCTATCCCTTTAAATACATTTTTTCGAGATGCATTACATTCAGCCTTTAATATTTGTGGCTTTGTCCATGTGGAAGGAGCATCACTCCATGGCAAAGAGAGAACACAGCGGTGTGAGTGTGTGTTTGTGGGGTCCCTGTGGTGCTCTGCTCTGAGAGATAAGACCAGAGCTCAGCTTCTTCCAAGCCTCCACTGGGAGCGTAAAACAGGATTGATCCCATGGATCTCCAATTCCCCTCAGTTTCTTTAACTCAAGTCAATATAGTCGACAGATCAAGTTTAAACGGGCACATTCACTCAGTCAGGACACCGGAGTGGTTTCACACAGGCATTCACTGCTGGATCAATATATATGCTTGCTTATGTGTAGCTGGCAGATTTCAAGAGGACCCACATATGGCTGTGCGATATATATAGCTAAAAAATGTATCACAACATAATGTTTCATATCATTCTGTATCAATAATTTTTGACAATTTTTAAAACCTTTTTTGTAGAAAAGGTTGAATTTAAAGCACTTTTTTTATCCACATTATAACAAAGTATATTAATTTTAACAGTCAAAAATAAAACGTAAACAAAATCTTCTTTATGCCTTTTATTAAGATAAAAAGTGTAACTTTTTGTTATATACTGTAGATACAGAGAGATAGAGAAATGCAGTCTTGCATTTTATTTGCCTGAAGTATCAGATTAGAGTTTATAGGCTATTTAAAATGCTTTAACCTTTCTCTGCAAAACAGAGAAACCACTGCCAAGAGTATCAAAAACACACTGGCATGTGCTGGCACACACTAATTCAATAGAATTCAACCCCATTGTGCCCAAATCCGATTCAACTCTTGTGAATCAATAATAGCATTATCATAATGAAGTCTCTGCTGAGCTCTGATTGGCTGGCTTAGGCTTTTGACCTCTAAACACTGAGATGGAAATGAAGAGCAGACTGTCATGACTGCTCAGTGACTGAGAATACAAGATGTGCCTTTTGCTTGGAATCAGTTGATGTTGCCTAAAAATAATGTTTATACTATTTGAATTATGGGTAAATTGCAATATTTATTTATGTATTGCCATTATTGCATGAAATGCTTTGTGCTTTTGTGACAGGGTTAAAAAATTGGTGCTGGATTAAGTTTGAAACCATTTCCACACAGAAATTGCAAGTAAATTTAACAATTACAAAGAACTAGCAAATAACAAATTGAATTAAACCTAAAACTTTGAAATAT
>JAOTRC010000009.1:10108341-10119554 GCA_027497675.1 Cyprinella lutrensis | reverse complement strand
TAATTATACACAGTGCACCCACATATATTATGTAAACACAAACTACGACGTAGAACCGCCGTTTAGGAGCCATGACCACAGAAATCGCCACGATTGGTCATCTTTCGTCTGGAACTGCCCAAAACCGTACAATGTGTACCGGGCATTTGGCAGCATATTAGAATGATTTCTGAAGAATCATGTGATACTGAAGACTGGAGAAATGATGCTTAAAATTCAGCTTTACGTCACAGTAATATATTAAAATAGAAAACTTGGATAGTACTTTAGATTGTTACTTTAGATTGTAAAACTATTCCACAACATTACTGTCCCAAACCTTTGAATGGTAGTGTATGTTGTTGTAAGTAATTGAAATTTTTCCCTTCTCTATGCCCTTTTTCTCTCTTAGTCATCAAGAGCGCAGACACACTTTGGACAGTCTGAGGCCAGTAGGAGGAGCAGCCGACAGACAGACGGTACATATCGACAAGGTCTGATTCTCATTCTGTCTGACATTTAACAAACAAAAGCAAACATTTTATATTTATGATAAGCTGACATATTTTATCAGGTAGAAATTGAAAAAAAATCCTCCATAAACTAATATAAAAGGTTTTTGAAACTAAAATCATGGATTTAGTTGTTAATTATAAATTAATACTTTAACTATATTTCCACGGGTTTAAAAACAGCAGAAGTACCAGAATATCTTACCTTTGTAACTTACTTGGACAATGGGGGCCTTAGAATCTAAAAGCCTGAGAACCACTGATTTAACTCTGAACATGGAAACACATATAAAAATCCGTTTTAATGACCGATTCTCTCTTTCTCATAGGAGGTCAGTCGCCAGATGAACTCTGTGTTTAGGGAGCTTTTGTCTCGTCAACCTCCTCTGGAAGTCTCGAGCGCTCCCCCCTCCTCTCCCCCTGCGTCTGTCCCGTCGGTTGCCTCCGCTGCGGCTCGACCTCCGGTGAAGAAGGGAGGCTTCGGCCTGCGCAGCAGAGGTCTCTTCAAACCCCAAGACCAGCAGGACTGAGGGAGAGGAAGGGATGATATATGAGTGAATCTGAGTATGAGTGTTGGGAGGGACAGCAAACTCATCACAGATATGAATATATTTTTCCAGACATACAATATATGGTACTCTTTACGCCTTATTAACTATTCGTGTGAGACCACGTCATTGATCCTAATATTGGTTGTATTTGTGTTTTATTAGCTTTGATAACAGTTAATCTGGTCCTCGGTCAAGAATTTCCTACTCTAATCATTCACCGTAGTGATGTCCAATGTGTCTGACGTTTTTGACCGTAATGTTGGCTGTGTTTTTTTTGGAAAAACATAACTATCTGTTGATGATGTATTCATGGAGCACCATGGAGTCCCTCAAAGCACATAGATTCTGATCGGGAAGCGAATTGTGGGAATGATGTCCATGACAGAGAGTCCACACTGTAATTTTAAATATAGATGTGTCACTCTGAATGTAGCAAGAGATCAATGAAGGCCACTCAGATGTTTGCGAACCAAGAGATCTACTTTAGGTGTTTTTTTGTTGCTTTTTGATATTATGCATACATAGCTCGAGTAGTTCAAGGTACGACATGATGAATTCATTTGATGATTCAGATGATTCATTTGTTTTTTTTGTATCATTTGCTATTTAATGTTTTTTTTTTTTACATTTAATTGCATTACTATTTTTACAATTAATTGCTTTACAATGGATTATTCTTTAAAAAGCATTCTGTCGTAAAGGAACCAGCACATATGCATGCAATGTGCTGGGATGGTCTCGCGTGGGAACAGGTGGGACGGCCAAAATAAGCACAGCTCTGTAGCCTTTTTTTATCCCGCCGGCTCCATGTGAAAAAGACAACTGTGAAGATAAGTGCCACAAAGCAGCTCAGGAACTGTCCAACAGAAAAGTGACTGGAGAAAAGAACAAACTGTGAAAGGCACATGTAGTCACAGGAAGTACAATGGCACTCACTTCCTTTTCGCTGCACATATTAATGCCTCTGGTTACTGGTCTCCCTCGACTTCCACCCCATCACCCATCCCTTCCCCTTAGCAGTGTGTGTCTCTGGTAGATGATGTCATCATTGATATGTGGATTATAATATTATCAAAATAAATTATAGATTCTAAAATACTGCCGACTTGTCAAATATTTCATGCAGAATAATTACTCTTAAAATGTTTCAATTTTCTTATTTTCATATTTGATTTTATTTCAAAGAAAACTATTTTTATTAGTTGAGCAATACATTGAGCAATGAGCAATACATTTTAAACAGTATTTTTCGATCTTTATTTCATTATTTCATGTTAGCCAGAATTCATTAAATAATAACTTTTGATTTTTAAAAATGTATTAGTAAATGTTGGAATTAACCCTAACCAAGATTAATGGATGCTTTAGAAGTATTTTCATTGTTTCAGTTGAAGTTAATTGATTTTAACATATTGAAAATTTAGTAAAGTGTTACTAGTTTTGCTTTTAGTTTTACACCGTGTAATACAATGACATACATTTAAGGTAACACTTTATTTTCACAGTGTCCTTGTTACATATGTACTTACTAACAGTAAATGATGCATAATTGCATGCAACTAACCCTCAACCAAACCCTAATCCTGCCCTAACCCTATAGTAAGTACATGCAGTTATACTCAATATAATTATACTGTAACATTGACTCCTTAAAATAATGTGCAACCCATTTTAAGTGTCTCTTAACTGTCCAATTATATTTTTAGGGCCAAAAAAAAAGAAAAGAGAGGAAACTGGCTGTGAGCGAAGAGGGTTAGCCTGTCCGGTAACCTGATTAGTGGTGCCCTCTCCATTCCTCAACCCCAAAATAACTCTATGCTCAGCCTACTAAATCTTTACTGGGTACACACACCTCCACAAACTAGACTATGGCAAAGAACACAAGGCAGAGAGAGTAAGGTCACACTGCCTTACTGTAACACTCCGCTCTATTCCTTCTGATGTCCAACAGAACGATATAGGCCATATCTGTTAGATGTGGATGACGAGATTTGTATGGAAATCTGCAGTATCTGTCTGACTGATCAAAATAGTCATAGAGTTTATTTTTGGACCAGGACTGAATACTGACTAGGGTAAGTGATAAATATTCAAAATTGCTAAAAAAAAATAAATATTTTGCATCCCTTTCATATTTCATTTAAAATGCAATGCATGGATGTCAAATGCTGTTTTTTTTTTTTTCATTTCAAGTTGGTTAAGAAGTCCCATTTTGTCATCTACGCTCATATGCCATTCAGTACTGGTGGGTTGATGTCATCGCTTCTCAGTCAGACAAGCATGTATGACAGTTTGATGCATAATGAGTAAATGTAGTAATTCAAGAGTAGTCAGGGTGTGTCTTTTCTGGCTTGGGTTTGTATTTGTCACATGTTGCCTAATTTAGTGGCTGTCAAATGGGGCCTCGGCACACTTCCGAGAGTGCAAGATGGCTTAAAATTATTTAAAATGTAGCCTAGTAATTACATGTAATTACGAGACTTCAACTTCCAGAGCTTGTAAACTGGGAATTTTCTGAGAGCCCCTACTTGTATTAACTAACTGCTGCAGATTAATTTAGGCCTTAATAGTGTTGCCATAGAAACGCATACTTCCTAGTTGGACTTGAACAGCTCCGACCTATGGCTCTGACCGTCACGTGTTGTCATCTCGAAATTACAATTATTTTGTTCTCATTATTTTGGTTAAGCTGACATACAGGAATTTTAAAAGTGTGATTTCTAGAACTGGAAAAGTCTTGGAGTTAATAAATATTTTTTTTTATACATGGATGTAGGCCTATATAAGGTCTTTCATATTTTATTGCGTAGAAAAGAATATTTGTGAAAAAAATAATGTGTAGTTTATGAACTAAAACGTTTAATTTAACATCTTTAACCCACATATATGCTAAAAACTTGATCTATTCATACACTGTAAAAATGTATTGCTAGTTTAAGTAACCTGTGTGACTTAAATATGTAAGTTCATTGACATTAAAAAATGTAGTTAATAGAATTGAAATTGGATCAACATAAACTCAAAATATCAAGTCATCTGAACCACATAAATTATCTAAGTTGATTTGACAAAAGCTCTGTACTGTTTGCTGAAATGTTTGTTGAAGTTTCACTCAAACAAACGTGTGATCTGCTTTGCAGTCAATATGATGCGAGACGAGTATTTGGTGGAGTGTAATATTGATGATGAAGATGATGATGAAGAAGACGACTATGATGTGAAGAAGATCCAGCTGTCTCCACGTCCTCCACCACAGTTCTCCTCCAACCCTTCCCTCGCCCATGTTGAGATCAGGGATCCCTGTGGCGTCAACAAACACCTGAAGGTAAACGCAACGTTCACCTCTCATCCTGAGGATGGACATTCAGGATACACATGAAATGAGAATAACCAGGAATAAAATTCACGTGACTTTCTGTTCATTGTG
This sequence comes from Cyprinella lutrensis, assembly GCA_027497675.1. NCBI lineage: Eukaryota > Metazoa > Chordata > Actinopteri > Cypriniformes > Leuciscidae > Cyprinella > Cyprinella lutrensis. The sequence continues at coordinate 10,115,085 of JAOTRC010000009.1, read as the reverse complement.
ACACCATCAGGTAGAGTTTAGCGATGTTTTGGCAGAGCCCGCGCCCACACACAGCTACGACCGCGTGTGGGTGTACAGCGGGATCGCCTTCGAGTCCGCGCGGCTGTGGGTGTACCGCTGCCTGACTGCACTGTGTGCGGTTCCCTTCTCCTGCCTCTGCGGCTGCTACCTTGCCCTGCTGGCCTGTTTGCACATCTGGTAGGCTCTTTTTATTAAGGAAAAATAATTTATGATAGATAAACTCTGTCATCATTTACTCACCCTCATGTTGTTCCAAATCTATGAGTTTAGCTTCTGTTGAACACAAAAGAAGAAGTTTTGAAGAATGTCTAAGAACCACACAATTGATGGTAGCCATTGACTATATTGGAAAAAAACAAACTACTTCTTTTGTGTTTAACAGAGTAATGATGACTGAATTTTCATTTTTGGGTGAACTATCCCTTTAAGCAAAAATACTGTCACTGCTTCTTTTTTCTTCTTCTTATCATAGGTGTGTGATGCCCTGTATTCAGGTGTGTCATACCTGCCTGCCCTGTGTGAGGTCACTGTGGATAAGTGTGGTTAATATCTTCATCACTCCATTCTGCGCATCTGTGGCTCGCTGTTGCAGTGGCATATATGTGACGGTCTCCAAAGACTGATGAAACACAATTAAGGAGGAATTTGAAGAAGCTTGTTAAACAGCTTTCCGAGTCTATACTTAAACAACAAAACATGAATCCTTTTAATCCCTAAATGGATTTTTTGTTGCTTTGTTGAAGTTACAAAAAATAGCATGTATTCAAAAACAATTTAAAGAAGAGGATTACATTCTATTATAGCCTAGATTTGTAATTATGTAATAATAATAATCATTTTAAGTTATATTAATGTAAAACATTTTCTGGATGTCAGATATTTTGTATCTTTCTAAGCATAATACAAAAAAGAGCCTCACACAAAATATCAATAACTTCAATTTTCATATCATCTGTTTATATTTTTTTCTGTTTGATATGTGTTAAATGTCATGTATTATCTACGAAGCCAGATGCCTACTTTGATGGTTATCATACATGTATTTGAATAAAATAACCACTTACATTTGTACATTCAAGTTGACTTATTTATAAAGTTTTTTCAATAACATATTTATTATGTGAATATGCAAGTCAATCTGGACGATAAAGCACTCAAAAGCATTAAATACGTTTTCTTAAAACTTAAAAAAAATTGTATAATGGTATTTTTAAAAGAACAGAACACCTACCAATATTCACTGACAAGAACAGTCAATATTGGCCTACTTTTCACATCAATTGCAGCACATCTATCCTATTACAATTTGTTTCAGTAACAGGTGAAAGTGCTGTAATGTATTGTGTTAAGGACTGGAGCATTTTATTGACCTTTATTGAATTTGTATTAATGTAATGCCACAAAAACAAATCTTTATTTATCTTCATTTAAAAAAAAATATGACCTGGAGACATAAAAAATGTTTAAAACCTCATTAATAATAAAAAAATGCCTCCTCTAGGAACGCCTCTGGTAAAGAAGTCGCATAGAGTCATAAAACAGTAAAAGAAAAGTCGCATGTGACTTTTTTTGACTGTCATTTGTCTTCCCATAATTCCTCTACCCGGAAGCAGATGAAGTGTGATGAAGCGCGGAAGTACCGCGGGGGAATTCCTCGACAGTCTGCACCTGTCTGAGCTGTTCTGGATGTTTTCATCCGATTTACTATATCAGCCTCGATTCTGATTTTCCAACTCGGTGAAGTTGAAGATGTTGGCCGGCCTGACCATCTGCGGTTGACTATAAACAGGGCCGTGTTTCTTTGGCGGAAGACCGACAGGCAGTGGATCAGTGTTAGCGGTAGACTTATATACTGTAAACGGCTTAAATAAGGTAATAATTGCCTTCCTATAACATCCTACGTTATATTTGTCAGATAATCTATTTGTATATAATGAGTCTGAATTGTGTTGCTGAATTGTTTTGTATGTTTTGGGGTTTAAATGCACTGATGCTAGTTCGTTAGCTGAACGCGTCTGTAACGAGCCTGTAAACAAAACATTGAGTCTCGGCTTTCAGAAGACGTGAGAAGTTGTTTTAAATTAAACCTGTCGATAAGAATTAAATATGAGGTCAATATGAGACTCAACAGCGTATTTGAACTATGTGCATGTCTTCAGCGTGAACACCGCAATGAGAAACAGAGAAATGATTTATCTATATGGGAAAGGAGTCATGAGATGACTTTCTTTATTTCAATGTAATAATTGAGTTATGTGTTATTTTAGTTTAGATTTGATGTTTTTAAGGGCAGAAGTGTCAGTGAATATCCTAATTTAATAAGCTGGTTTAGCATTTGTTGTAAAGTGAAACTGAAATTCATCCATTACACTTTACACTTGTTGTTAGATTGTTATATAATTTACATTAAAGTTTGTTAAAACCATTACCATTTAATTTTGCACGAATAAACTTTATCTAACAATAACTAAACCATGAAATATCAGGAAATGTTAAATGTGTCATTTCCAGCACTGAAAAAGTTGGAAATAACTGGAAATTAATAACTAATAATAAATAAGTGAAAAAACTTGTAAATATTATTGTTATTGTTACAATAGTTTTATTTTATTTTGATAACAATAACAAATATTTAATAAAGCTATTTATTTATTTATTTGATTTACTAATACATTAGGATTAAAAGTTAAATCTGTTAATATTAAATAGACCTCTTATATGATCTTACAATGAACAGTTATAGTTGTATTAACTGTATTTCTATTAACTTTTATTGCCTTATATATAAATCAATAATATGAATAGTTAACTTTAATCAATCACTCTCAAATGAGCAGTGGAACATTTTATAGCCCAAAACAGATTAAAATGAATCTGCGATCATTTTGACACAAAGACGAATAATAATGAATATTCATGACCAAAATTGAATTTAAAATCTAGTTATGATAAAGTAGTTTTAGGTGCTGTTCTGTTCATTTAACACATACTCATGGTAATTTATTAAAAGGTGATGAACCACCATCATGCCTTGCATGTCAAACCTGTTAAATATATTTTACTGTACTGCAGAATTTTTTAATGTACAAAAAAAAAATATTCAAAGATATGTTTGACTGATGTATATATTTTTTGTTTAAATCCCCTGAAAAAAGTATCATCTTAAATAGTAATTTTATTAATTGTATTGTTTATTCCCTTTAGCGATTGCTGCTGACATGGCCTCAAAAGATCATTCAAAATAAATACATATTTACTGGTATTTAATATCCTTAGCTGTGAATCATGAACAACTGGAAAGATAATGGTGATTCAGAGCTGCTGATGTTTATTATTGGTTTGTCTTCTCTCTCTCAGGATCATGGTCCAGCCGCAGCCGTCAGGCGGTTGCACTCTGCAGTGGGAGCTGACTGGAGAGGAGACTGTGGGTGCTGGAGGGCAAGGGTCACTGATGGCCAGTTCACAGGGGTCTCTGAGGGTCCCTCCTGAATTAGCGGGAAATGAAGTGGTCCATAGACTCATAACAGATAATCATCAGCTACGAGGTGAGACGACGAGATCTACGCCAGACTCATGGCCTATTGAACACAATGCATAAACAACACTGTAAACTTTCCACAGAGGCTCTGAAGCGAAGCAATGATGCCCTCAAAGAGAGATGTGAAGAGATGGAGGGGTGGCAGAGGAGGTCGCGGGAGGAGCGAGAGTTCCTGAGCTGTAGATTTCGCGAGGCCAGATCTTTAGTGCAGCGGCTGGCGCAGGAAAACCAGAGCCTGTTAGGACAGCTCAACCACAGCATCGGCCCATGTGTCGGCGTCTCTAAAGAGACTGGAACTCAGGACCAAGAGCTGAAGTGCTCCAATGCAAACAAGAACGCCCTCATGGACTCACCAGAAGTAGGTTCTTTTGTTAATGCTCTCTCATAAGGAACTTCCAGAAAGTTCTCGGTTCATTGAAATAAAATGAACATCCCATTTTTGTTTCATTGTGCAGGTATTAAATGAAGCTGTACCGATAGACCGAGCTGAAGGAAACACTGACAGACACATAATGCCTCAAAGTTTGGTAATTTTCTATACATTTTATTCTCAATGTGTGAAATGTAACATTGTTTTTTGTGTGTGCAACATCTGCAGTCTGCTTTGACTTCTTTTTTCTGTGGTGTTTTAAAAATAATGTCTTTTTTTTTAATATAGCCTATTTTTACTTTAATCTTTACAAATCTCTTTACTCTTAAGCCTGCAGAGGGCTCTAATGAATTTCTGAAACTGCTGAAAAGCCACAAAGAGAAGCTGGAGGAAGGGATGAAGGTGCTGAGGAGGAGGAATGAGGAGCTGGAGAAGGAAAAAGCAGAGAGTGAGAAAGAGCGTGTAAATCTCCTTGCCACAGTGGAGCAGTTACACTCCAAACTCACTCAGGTAGAGCTTTTCATTTCCACATGTTTATTGCTCCTAATAGATGTGTCATATGGTCAGTTGACAAGTAACATGTCCAACCCCTTTTCTGTCAATTATATTGTGTAACTGCCCATTAGAGCATATTTGAAGTTAGTTCTGCAGTGTCTTATTAAAAACTGCATGTATATTATTATTTATTCAAAAATGTTTCTTATAACAATACTATATGAAACTACTGTTAAGTTTGGGGTCAACATTTTTAAAAGTCTCACCAAGGCTGCATTTATTTGATTAAAGTAAAAGCAATATCGTCAAGCAGCTTTCCAGAGATAACAGGAAAATAATGCAAAAAAGTTTGTTTCCAGAAGAAAATAGTGTCACTTGTAATAGCTTGTTTCTGCCATAGAATGAAAAATATAAAAGGGAATTGCGACTTTTTATCTCACAATTCTGACTTTTTTTTCTCACAATTTGCAAGTTTACTTCTCGCAATTCTGACATTATTTCTCAGAGTTGCGAAATTTTAAGTCAGAATTGCGTGATATAAAGTCGGAATTGCGAGTTATAAAGTCAGAATTGCGAGTTATAAAGTCACAATTGCGTGTTATAAAGTCAGAAATGCAAGTTATAATGTCAGAATTGTGAGATTTAAACTATTCTGAGGGGGGGAAAAGTTTTTTTTTTTCCCCCCTTAGAATTGGCCTGGTAAGTCGCAATTGTGAGTTTATATCTCACAATTCTGAGAAAAGATGTCAGAATTTCGACATATAAACTCGCAATTATGTATTATAAAGTCAGAATTGTGAGATGTAAACTCGCAATTGTGAGAAAAAAAAGTCAGAATTATTTATTTTATTTTTATATTCAGTGGCGGAAACAAGCTTCCATACTAGTCCAGATATAAATATATCGTGAAATATTATTAAAATTTAAATTTCTATTTTTTAAAATGCAATTTATTCCTGTGATGGCAAAGCTGAATTTACAGCAGCCATTACTCCATTTTCTAAAATGCTGCTTTAGTGTTCACGAAGCATTTCTTATTATTATCAACGTTGAAAACAGTTGTGCCGCTGCATAATATTTTTGTAGAAATCATGATACATTTGATACATGATACAATTATATTAACTGATGAATAGAAAGCTATTTTGAACCGCATTTATTTAAATGTCAATCTTTTTTAAATTGTAGCCTTTAAAGGATCTTCTGTCATTTTTGGTCAATTTAATGCATCCTGAACAAAAAATAACATCTCACTGACCCAAAACTTTGAATAGTAATTAAAATGTTGCACCACAGGTCACTGTTACTGGTTTCTTACAGGACGTTAAAAAGCTGATCTGGTCTCTTTGGTTTAGTTTAGGAAGTAATGAACTACTCCTTTCTCCTCTCTAATGATTTCATCCTCTCTTTTTCAGAATGTTACAGAAGAGTCAGTCCAGCAGACAGGCGCTCTCACCGTTCCTGCAGAAAGGTATTCTCAAATATTAAGTTTACTCTGCTCTCTTTCCTTACAGGTGATAGTGATGCTCCTTTAACTTTGCATGCTTGGATTGGATTGTAATAAAGGTGCTTTGCTTCCTTTCTTTTAATGTAAATGGTTTGGGATCTCTTCTCTGTCTTCTGTCTCGATTTACGTGTCTGCTTAGCCCTCACTTGGCTAAACTAACTGAGCAGCTTCAGGCAACACAAGGCAGGTGAGGGGAAACGTATCTCACTGTATGTGTGCATGAGTGTCCTTCCCTCTCATTCGTGTTACAAGAACATGTTATCTGTGACTGGAACGAGACATGCACTGATTAGCATAACTAGTATTATTTCGTGGTCGGGAGGATTGTTTTTTAAGGAAAGAAAATAATACATTTATTCAACAAGGATGCATAAAAATGATCAAAAATTAAAGTAAATACATTAAAATAATGGTACAAAAGATTTATATGAGCTTAAATGAAAATGTATAGAAGAAAATATTTTGGTAACACTTTACTTGAAGGGGTGTGTATAAGACTGACATGACACGCTTCAAGTAAAGCGTTACCATCAGCAAATTAGAATGATTTCTGAAGGATCATCTGACACTGAAGACTGGAGTTATGGTAGATAAATTACATAGAAATTACATTATTTTAGATTGTTATAATATTTCACAAATTACTGTTTTTACCATAAATTTGATCAAATAGAGGTGAAACTCTGTTTAGAATATTGTGCAAAAATCCATTTATTTCAGTAATTCAACTTAAAATCTGAAACTAATATATTATATAGACTCATTACATGCAAAGTGAGATATTTCAAGCCTTTATTTGTTATAATTTTGATG
>JAOTRC010000009.1:10063285-10074994 GCA_027497675.1 Cyprinella lutrensis | reverse complement strand
CTTTAGGTACAAAAGTGTACCTTTTGAAAAGGTACCGCCCCAGTGACAGCTTTTGTACCTTTTTTTTCTGAGAGTGTTTTGGCACAAAGGTTCTTTATAGGCTATTAATCATTCATATATTACATTATTCTGCAACATTTTGCAATTGTAATTAAATTATTGTTTATTAAACTGTTGTAGTAACTTAATATCACATTTTAATCATGCTGATTTTTGGAAGATAAAAACTGAAATGGCACTCTTCATGTGATATTGATTGATTAATTAATTTTTTAACTCCCATATCTTGAATTTTGTGATCATTCATGCATTGCATTTTAGGGGCTCCAAATATGTAAAATACCTTTTAAGGTTCTATATAGAACCTTTTCTTCTAAGAGGGTTTTAAAATCGCAACAATATCGCTGAGTGTGGTCAGATTTGTCTAATGTACGATATTTTTAATAACTTGTAAAACACTGACTGGTCAATTGTGTGAATTTTTTTTTTTTTAAATGATCTAGTATTTTTACCTAATTTTTCCTTATGGAATGTTATTGTTATGAAATGTGAACAGTATTTTATACTACAATCTCCTTTTTTACATTACCTACTTTTTTCCCATCCTGGGACTGAGGACTAAATGATGTGAGCTTTGCTATCTGCATGGATTTTATAGCTCTAAACTCTTAGGCTTTGCCTACATTAATCCGAATAGATTTGAAAACTGAGTTTTCATTTCAAAACGACAGTAGCATTTCAAGCGTTTGCCAAAAGTTTCTCATCCACACTGGAACGTCGGAAAACGCTAAATTTGCCTTACAGCGCATGCGTAAATCCTCATAAAAACTCACTGAGATCATACAGACAGAACAAGGCATAATCAAGTTACCACGCAATTCTTCTGGCAGGATCATTTTATTTAGCAAAATATTTCACCATTCGCTGATGGCAGGTCACACGTTATATGTTTGGTCTAAAAATGCAACTGCTCTTTGCAGGACTGTGATATGAAGAGTGTGCAAAGCAACCTATTTTAGCAATAGTGTGAAAGTGAATAACACATAACAGATACTATACATCGCCTGTATGCTTCACGTGACTAAACATGCGTCATCGTTTTCAGATACCTCTGGTTAGTCCACACTACAATGCGAAAATGCCATTTTCAAATATATCCACTTTGGACAGCGTTTTCAAAAAGCTTTGTTTTCATTAATAAAAACTAGTGTGGATGGAAGAAAAAGATGTGAAACATATTAGTGTGGACAATGTCAACAAATGTCTCATGGGTTTTTATTTCTCCAAAAGATTTTTAGAAGAAACATGAGCAAGAGCAATCCGAGCAATCAAAGAATTGAGCCAAACCACACCAAACTGAGACATGTCCTCTGTCTCTTCAACCTTCATCTCCTGGTCATCAGGCGGACACTAAAAATATTTCCAGTTTCCCGTGGTGCTCTGCTTGGAGGTCAAGGGGGTCGATTGAAAAAGAGGAGATGAGAGTGGAGGATGTGAAAGGCAACTGTGGAGAGCAGCAGTGCACTCATCCATCTCTCGCTCCCAGTTTCTATCATCTCTCTGTCACCTCTGCTGTTCACAGTATCTGATTTTTACGTAAATATCATCCTTTTACCAGATCAAGCTGTCCTTGACAGCTTCTATTCCAGGTCAAAAGCAACTGCACAGTTACAGTAACAGTTCTCTCTTCACTTCATCAAAAGCTGAGCTTCAGATGTAAGCAATATACCTTTCAGATGCTGAAAGACGCTCATGGATAAATAGTCATTTTAAAAAATGATGGTGTTCTGTGCCAGTCCAGGGTCATAATATGAAGGAAAGGGCGTTCATGGCACAGCAGTGGGGTGCACCGGAACTTTAACGACACTTTCTAAAGGTGCCTTTTGCCATCAAATAAATAAATAGAGGTGAAAAATAAGAGAGAAAATACTAGAAGACACGGACAGAAATAGAAGGGAGAGAGAATACAAAAACGCGTACCGCAAATTTGAAAATTGTAAAATGATTTGAATTGGCACGATTGGAATTTGAAAGTCTACACAAAATCTATTTTAATTTTGAAAAATATATTTTCTTGAGCCACACTGTTTACCCAATGTTCAAATCGGAAAAACTATGATTTTATAGTGGGGAATTGAAATGGGTCACAGTTTCTTGGTTTCCTCAGGTTTTGTGGTCAGCGATATCTAGTGGGTTGCACTAATTTTTGTAGTGTCAGCTTATATGGTCCGTTATTTCAAGGTACTTTATGTCACTGGTCAAAACTGGTCAAATACAAATCCTGACTGAGAAAATAACAATTACAGCATGGCTAAGGAATGATATGGAGCTATACTCATCTCACAAAAACAATTTACTAATAAGGTAAATTTAAGTTTATTATTGTACAGCTTAGATGTGATCTCATAAATTCGAAAGAAAATACTACATTTGATAATATTCATGGGCAACACTTTATTTTACGACTCAAACAACTGTGTAAGTACACCGAAATTACGGTGTACATTTCTGTAATTATAGCATATACTTCCGTGTAGGTATAAGGGAACAATATGTTAAGTTTTAGGTAATAAAGGGGAAACAAGCAGATATACAATCTGTAAATAACTTCGTAAGTAAACCGAAATTCCTGTGTACGTTTCTGTAATTATATCATACTTCCATATAAGGGAACAATATTTAAAGTTTTGGGTAATAAAGAGGTAACAAGCAGATATACAAGCAAATTATTTATAATGTAATTATTTTAAAACGAACTTGTACCTATTATGTTTATATATTGCAGGCAAAAATTGGACGTCTGTGGTATATAAAAGTTAGCACATTTCTGGCAAAATATGTTCTTGTGCAATTTTACCAAGTAATTTTGACATCTGTGGGTTGAAAATTATACATACATGTATGTATATATATATATAGGCTTTTCTTACTAGATTAATTAAAATGCCAAAATTAAATGTAATTTTTTTTAAAAAAAGAACATATTTTGCCAGAAATTAAATGTTATGATAACTTTTATATACAACAGACATACATTTTTTTTGCCTGGAATATATTAACATAATAGGTAGTTAAAATAACTACATCATAAAAATTTTGCTTGAATAGCTTGTTACCCCTTTATTACCTTTTACCTACACAGAGGTACACTATAATTAGTTACAGAAACAAACGTACACTGTAATTTCGGTGTACTTACGCAGTTGTTTGTGGGTTGTATAATAGTGTGTTACCTATTGTGTTACCTATTCATGTTGAAAATAGAGAATAGGCTTAGAAGGTCCATCATGATGATTTCTTTTGATGATCCTTCTGCAACTGAGTATGTGTAGCGATCTCACACTGAGCAAAGATGAAGTGCAGATAAGGAATTTATCAATGTACGTCAGCACATCAGATCAGCGTGTTATGTGGCTAGGAATCTGTGTGCATGCGTGTCTGGTGGAGGTGAAAAAGACGTGTAAGGAAAGTAATCCCTAATTTATGAGCACCCCCCTGGAATGCATCACAGCAGGAGAAGCTACTGTATAGTGCAGCATTGCTATCTGGAAAGGAAAAGCAGGATAGACAGAGGAGAATTGACGGAATGAAGGATCTTTTTTCAATATAAGTAATTGTCAAACTCCATGCTTGAAAACATAATAATCCGGTTTTAAACAAACTCATGATCATTATCAAATAAATGTTTCCTTCAATTCTGCAATGTTGATAAGTACAATTTGATTAGAAAATAATGTATTTTCAGTATTTAAAAAGGTATACAAATTTTGAATGCAACTGCACACATCTTACTTTGACCAAAAAAAAAAAAAGTCATTCAACATATTCCTGGCTGTTTCCAAGAAAAAAACACTTGTCGATCCTTCTTCTTTATTATTATTTTGCGTCTTTGTCAATCACAGGAAAACAGCCACACCACAGGAAGGATGACTGAGTGATCCACCTATTTTCATCTGTTAGCTCTTTAGTTTATCTAACCCATTTCCGCTGTCTGTCGGTCCTTTCAAGTTTCAGCTCTGTTCTGTTTTCGGGTCAGAACCCAAGAACACACCCGCATTTCTCCAACAGTGAGAGACATTTTATCAAAGTATAGTATAGTGAGGTACAGTATAGTTGTGACAATATTTTGTGCAAATGTTCTTCAGTTTTTTTTAGAAGTGGTGTGCGTGTGTGTGTGTGTGTGTGTGTGTGAGAATGAGGACATGGAGATCTTGGAAACAGGTTCATGCTCTACTGGCTGGTCTACATATACTCATTAACTCATTACATATATCCCTGTTTAAACAGATCACAGTGTAGCAGTCTATATAAACACACCGAAACCTTGGAAACAATGAAAATAACACAATCGAAACTACAAAAACAATACGAGCAAACAATACCTTTTATCCTACTTTATTGTGCATAGTCCGGGCCATATATAAGGAAACCATAAGAGAATACATCGTCAGACATCGATGGACTTTGAAACCTCTCAGGTTCACAGAGTGTTTAGGTTTGTTTGCTTATAACAGGATTCTTTCCGTGATTTCAAAGTTCTTAGTGAGGCACATTAACATTTAGGAACGAATGCAGCCCATGTTAGTGCAACTCTGGTAAACACTTCTGAAATTTGGAACAGCTGTTGGGGCACTTACAACCTAACTTGACCTAGTATTTGTTTTCTCTCAATCCAAAAATGTATAAAGCTTTGTCAAGTTTCAACAAAAGCAGGTCACACATGTTGACTCAAGACAACTGAGATTCCAGTTTTGCAAAGTTAACAGGTTCCATTGCAAAGCTACTTTTGTTTTCTAAATCCTGTACAATTGAGCATGCAACGAACTGAAGATTTTAATTATTCACTGCATTTAGTTTTTGTTCTAAAGGAGCTATGTGTCAGAAATTCGTTTCATGTATTAATAGCTTTTTTATTTCCAGTAACAAAATGTTAAAAAAACAAGACCTTTCCAGACTTTCTAGGTTGTCTTTGAAAGCCTGTCGACTGATTTTTATGTGAAGCACTAGGGACTTTTGCCGGGAAAATCAAAAGGATTTGACATTTGCATGTGCAATCGAGAGCCTCTCTTTCGTTCAATCACACATTAAACTAATTCAAATGTTCAGGATAATGCTGAAAGAGCTATTCTGTTTAATGACCTCACATTTCTGTATTCTACACTAAACTGGCCACTTAATTCTTTATGGCACAGATTCAATAAGGTGCTGGAGACCTCCCTCAGAGATTTTGGTCCATATTGACATGATAGCATCATGCAGTTTCTGCACATCCATTGTTAGCTCCACATCCATGATATAAATCTCCCATTCCCCCACATCTCAAAGGTGATTTATTGGACTGAGATCTGGTGACTATGGAGACCATTTAAGTATAGAGAACTCAGTGTCATGTTCAAGAAACCAATTTGAGTTGATTTGAGCTTTGCTATGTGTGTTATCCTGCTGGAAGTAGTCATCAGAGGAGGATACACTGTGTCATAAAGGGATGGACATGGTCACAATACTCAGGTAGGCTGTGGTGTTTAAATGTGGCAAGAAAATATCCCCCACACCATTACACCACAACCAGCCTGAACCGTTGGTGCAAGTCAGGATGGATCCATGCTTTCATGTTGTTTATCCCAAATTCTGACTCTACCATCTGCTCTGTTGAAGCAGAAATAGAGACTCATCAGACCAGGCAACATTTTTCCAATTTTCCACTGTTAATTTTGGTGAGCCTGTTAACATCATGATCTCTGTACTGCAGGTTCCTGTTCTTAGCTGACAGGGTTGACACCTGAGTGGTCTTCTGCTGCTGGAGTCCTGTTCTGCTTCAGTGTTTGTTGTGTTATGTGTTCAGAGATGCTCTTCTGCAGACCTCGGTTGGAACGCGTGATCATTTGAGTTACTGTTGCCTTTCTATCAGCTCGAGCCAGTTTGGCCATCCTCTGGCATCAACAAGGCATTTTCACACACAGAAATGTCACTCACTACAGTTCTCTTTAAATAAGTTTGTGCGTGAAAATAGTAGAAGATCAGAAGATTCCGAAATACTCAAACCAGTCTGGCACCAACAACCACGCCACGTTCAAAATCACTTAAAGGGGTCATAAACTGACTTTTAAATTTTATTATATTGTTGTCTGAGGTCAACTTATGACGTTCCATTGGTTTTTGTATTCAAAAACATCAAAATGAATAAGTAATAGGCTTTTTTGTACCCTAAAAAACACTCTGTTTTTATGGGCGTCTCATACTGAAGACTTGGAATTTAATGCCTGCCCACTGCTGTGAGTGGATAACAGTTTTGCATATTATAATGAGTTTCAACTCACTCGTCGGTGCACTTGGAGGCAATTGTTTTGAAAATGTCCAATGTTATAAAATGGCAACCGGAATGATTCGCCCACACATGTTCGAACCAGAGTCCGTGTGTTGCACCATTCCTGTCAGATCCAATATAGACGTCACGGCACAGCACCGTTCTTTACTCTTAATCAATCTGCAAATCCAGTCTTGTTTGCAAAACAAACAGATGGACAGTGTTTTACCTCATCAGCTGGAATGTCATTAAAAATAAAGTTTATCCATGCAGTCCTATTGGAATCCAGAGGAAGCTTATGCAGTGCCTGTCTTCTTCCACAACCAGGCACTGCACAATATTTTGTTTTGCTCGGTAGCTCGATCCGTTTTGTCATCACGAGTTCTTTCTATAGCTATGCGTGTAATGCGCGAATCGGTGGGCGGGGCTAAACCAGCCGGCGAGAATCTTCTTCTGCGGGGGTGGTGTTTTATCCTCTTTGACGTCATAGTTCCCTACTTTGAAAAACGATTCGTTTGCTGAGTCTGGTGTCAATAAAAGCTTTTATTGGACTAACAAGGATGTTTTCAGCTCTGAAACTTACAGGATATTCTTATAATATGATGACCTCTTAGATAAAATATCAAGGAAAATTAGATTTCTCAGTTCTACACCTCTTTAAATCCCTTTCTTCCCCATTCTGATGCTCAGCATCAACAGCATCATTCTCATTCTTGCAGATAATACAACTTCAGCAGATCGTCTTGATCATGACTAGACGTCTAAATGTTTGCTGTCATGTGATTGGCTGATTAGATATTTGCATTAACAAGCAGCTACAGGTGTACCTAAAGTGGCCAGTGAGTGTTAAGCCCCTTTAAATTAAAATATTTGTAAACTACAATTTGCCTAACATGAAATTCTCATAAGACATACATAAGTTCCACTTCACAAAATTATTTAAAAGGCAATGTGATCACCCATACATTATATCACTATGACCCAATGTCAAGCAAATCATCAGGCGTTCATGGATAAAGCTTTTCATGGAAGACTAAAGCATTTTAGAGTCTTAATTAGGAGGAAAATGAAAAGCATCAAGTGTAATCAGTGCCGCTCTGAAACACACGGGCCTCCATGTGTATGGTATATGAGAGTGATGGATGTATAGTGACCTTTCCAGCTGACCTCAGCCATATAATTCCACCATTCAGAGTGTGTGTTTACCTCAAAATGAGATGAAGCGAATTAATTTTATGAATACTTTGTATGAACTGTGTAAAGCACTGTTCACATTGTGTTCTACAAGTTAATTATTTCAGCACTGTACTGCAGATGACTCTGAACTGAACTGTGATTTATACTAATAGTGGGCTTCTGCATCCATGCATACGCCTTAACTTTACAAAACAGAAACTATTCTGCCCATATTCTACATAGTTAAAAATCCTGTAAGATGTATTGTCAAAAACTGGCAGCTCTTTTGCCAGAAATTCATAAATTATGAACACATATTTTTCAGGCATATATTTTACTTTTAAAACAATATTTCATTAACTACCATAAACGATATTACTTGAACTATTTAAACATTACATGAAACAAAGCTCAAAGTTTTCTTTGAGCATTTATTAAAGAGAATGCGCAAAGTTACCCACACAAACACAAAAAGCATGATATTAAAATAATACATCAAATATTAACTAAGCAACATAAAATGCTACATATAGGCTATACCAACCTAAGTAAAATAAGATTAAATGTGACGTGTCATACAGAGAATTACATGTTTATCATATGAATCACTTTCTACTTGCTTTTATCAATATTTTAGGGATTTCTTTGACAAACAATATTGTAAAAGGTAAGGTCATATTTTACAACAAATAAAATTTTTAAAGTCATTTAAGGTGTAACTAGTTATCCAATGCAGATTTTTTACTTCATTATTTTCCCGTTAAAATTACTGACATTTGAAAAATGTGAAAGTCATAAAGTGAAAATGTATAACTACACGCGATTTTATACAAAACACTAGCTACTTAATGTCCCTTTATCTTTTTTTTTTTTTTTAATTATCTATGCGAATAGTTCACTTTTTGGGGTTGACAAAATAAAAACGCAACTTTTGGCCCTCAGATAACCTTCAGATAGGCCTATTTTTAAAAATAATTTGCAATTTTCGTTTTTATCATTTTTAGCCTTTAGGAAAAGCAGGAACGCTATTTATTCCAATGGTCAAACATTCAATACATAATCCTAACCAAATATTTGTATTCAACATTAAAATCATGTTTGACATGCGGTGTCTGAGTGTGATAGTTTGGTGCGCGCGCTATTATGTGACCGCTGATTGATAGCAGCACTTACCTTCAGTCAGCTTTTCTTCACTGTAAGAATTTCACTTTGCGATAAAATCCACAGTTTTCTTCACGAACTAAGCCACATATTGCTCTGTCCATGCCACGTCCACGCCTTCTGTCTTGACTCGGAATGTCTTTTAGATATCCACCGTTTACCATTGTGACTTTGCTTAGGAATTATGTAAAATAATGCAAGTTAAATTTGCTTCTTTCCGTCCAGCTGTCAGACAGAAAGGCAAAGTGCGTCTATGTATTTCTCGTGCTCTGTCAGTTTCAGTTATGTCTCAGTATATACTCTGATCTAGTGAGCGCACTAAACGTATTTTGTGGGCTATACTTGTGTTCCTCCTCCTGTATGTCTCTCCATAAACTCCTCCCATCATTAGCCTTCATCCACACTCCAGATGCTTAATCACATACAGATCAGTGTCATCTAATATGGGGAAATGATACAGTATATATACATTGAATAAAATTATGGCAACAGATTACAAGCAACATTATTAATTAAAAACACAATGTATAGAATTATGTATAGCCAAATATTGAATCTTTTTTGTGTGTGTCATCGAGGCTGTTTCATTGTCTCCAACTGGTTTGGACATGTTATGTCACTGAGGTAATCACAAGTGAAACACTCAAGTTGTCTAATGCACACCAGTCTCATTGTAATCACAAGTCCTTTGTGTATCTTGCTTCTTGGAATGGTAAAATCTATTGCAAAATCACAGGAGTGAATGATGACTCTGAAACTCGACACTCTTCATCCATCTTGATAATATATGTGTGTGCAAACAGCACAGGACAAGAAATCCCATGTTTTTCTTTTCCCTCCAGGAGGACGAAATTAGACCTGACAGGCTCATTATACAATGAAATTAATCACATTAAAGGCCTGATTAAAACATGGAAGAGATTACACACTTAGACTGAATACATAAACATGAATGTGCTCAGCCTCCGAGCGTTTCTAACACCTGCTCCTCTGAAAGGGATTAAATGGAAGTTTGAGCAAATGACCGTCTCTCTTTTATCCCTGCGAGTTAAATGAGCACAGAACTCCATCCTCAGCAGTCTCAGAGCTTGAGTCAGCCAAAAAATAAAGAGTGACATAAATCCCTTCCCCCCTTTTCAAGCTCTCCCTCAGTCCTAATCATTTTTCCTGATGACGGAACAATGGATAGATAGATTAAATGGAAGGATTGATAGAGAAGATGTAAGATTGAGACTGATTCGAATGTTTAAAAAGTAATTAATTGCATAGATGGAAGACAGAGCTGATTCATGGTTCGGTTTGCAGTGACCCTCTGTGGGATTGTTTTGCTCTCACAGAGAAACCGAGGTGGTGTGCAGTCAGTGTGAACGAGTCTGTTCATTCTCCCTGCAGAGAAAGCATGAGTGTCCCCACATATACCGTAGTACTGAAAGAGAGAGAACGCTACATGCCGATTACTTGAAGTGTGTGTCATTGCGAGAGAATTCAAGCTTTGTGAAACTTTCCTTCAACAGACCAAATCAAGTTTCAAACCTATTACAACTTGTCCAAAACAAGCAGGTCTATTATAGCTTTTAGTGTTCCCATTCACTGCAATTGTAGTGGCTCTGCAAGCACGGACACCCCCGAAAGTATGCGATCTGAAATCTGCCATATTTGTTCTTGTGGATTTGGCTCTGGCCAATCACTTGAGCCGTAAACGCCATGCGTTTCTGAGCTGCAGCAAAATGGCATCATAAAAATTCTGATTGACTTTAATATTTAAAGCCTGTCACTCGTCTATCGCTGTGATGTCAAAAGCAGTAGAAAATGCTATTTCATGCTCCAGTCCTCCAAAAATATGTCAAGTCACCTTTATTTATATATAACTACATACTGTTTCAAAGTAGCTTTACAGTGACAAACAGGAAAATAATGATTCAATAGCCGTGCTTCCACTGTCGGGCCAAAAGCGAGCGTGCTAGTGTGTGCCATGGGCCACTTGCGTTTCCGCTGTCACATGGGCTTCCTCGGGGCTGACGGCCAGTGATGGGTTCTAACAAAAGTAATCCACAATAAATTACTCATTTTCAGACACCAGTGAGTGTTTGAAATAATGTATGATCATCGGTACTGTATATTTATATGCAATGCTAAAGGCTACATGCTAACCATTGCAATAATAAATACACATGTTTATGGGAAACAGACTGGTTGAAGAATGTAGACAAATATGTGATTATAATCGTGTATTTATTTGATTTCATGTTTCATCTCTCTCTTCCTTGTGCTTTTGTTGATAGGCTACCACTCTTTGCAACATGCAGTTTTTCATGAGCTTTATCTGTTGCTCTGGCTGAAAGGATAACAGTTTATTGAGGCGGGAGCGATCGCTCAAACCTCCTCAGATGAATAGAAATGCTCATAACCTTTTAATTGTTAATAATTGGTCAAATAGAGATGCTGGTATCTTAAGCCTTTAAGTAAAGACCAAATGTTCACTTCTGTCATGCTCATTTTGCTATCTTGCTAGTTTTTAGTCAGCTGGTATGTTATTCTATGGAGGCGTATTTAGAGATTTCAGTATAGCGCTGCCAGTAGACCTGCAGCGGTATACTAAAATCTCTAAATACGCCTATAAATCAAGTTTGGCCCCACCCGGCACCTTGTTAGCCCTGGCTCACATTGGCCCGACAGAAAAGCAGCTAATGATGCAAACAGACTTAACAGGCGTTCTGTCCCTAAGGCTAACAGTTGTCATTGTCTCTGCTTATATTCAGAGCTGTTGTGGTTGTCTGTGTTGTATTGTATGTATAATGTATGTTGTATGTATAATGATGTATTACGTTTAGAGTAGATGTACTACACTTAAACGATTATGTGAATCGGATAGCAAAGTTTAGGCTTAATATACAAAGAACTTATAGAATCTGAAATTGGATTGGATTCATTCAGATTGACTATTAGTGTATGTTGACATACCTAATGAGATTTTACTAGGGGCGGGGCTAGATGAGTGACATGTTAGCTGTTTAGGACATAAACTTAAATTATGGGTGTTAAGGCCCGTTCACAACTGTAATGATATA
>JAOTRC010000009.1:10046623-10057305 GCA_027497675.1 Cyprinella lutrensis | reverse complement strand
TAATTCTGGGTTAGACTTTTTTAAAAACATTCGAGCATCTTACTGACCCCTTACGTTTGAACGGTAGAGTATATATAAAAATATAATAATATAACAGCTATAATATTTAGCTGTCATTAGACATTAGTTCATCTAAAAATTCTGTCATCATTTATTTACCATCAAGTCGTTCCAAACCTGCATGAATTTCTTTCTTCTGTGGAACATAAAATATATTTTAAATAACATTGGGCTCCAAATAACACTGAATCCCATCACGAAAATAGATCCACTCCCACCTGTCCTTCTGTTCTGTTAAATATATGTGCTAAAAGAGTGCGTTCAGCCGTTTGCTGAAGCTGAATGCTGTAGCCCATAAGCCCAACATTGGTGTAGGGTCTTTGTTCGTTTTTAATTTGTAGCTGCTACTCAGATGGTACCTTGTTAAATTTGTTGGCGATCAAATATTTAATATCGCTACTCTTCAAATCTAAGGTAGTTGCTAGATTATTAGTGAAAGAAGTTTAAACTAATATTATGTAATTTACCTCTGTACGATGATTGGTTGATTTACCAAGTGAGGCTACAGTCAAACCACTCAAATTTTTTTCCAACGAAGACAAAAGTCTTTGGCCATGAATTTGCCTCCCTCCTCCATTCCCTATCCCCTCAGACACGCCTTAGCCCAGTTTTCTGAACAGCAGATTCGGCATGTTCAGGCAACGCAGCGGTGGTAACGTCTTCACTAATATTTTATGGTGTTACAATGGCGAAATTACATGATTCTGAGACAGGAAATGAAAACATTAACATTAAATCGTCCTTCTCCCATTTTCCTCCTCAACATTTTGGGCAGGCTGTGCCTCCCTCGAAGAGCCGCCAATACTAACCAGCAGAAACCAGTCAGGGCCAACATGGAAATTAAGAGTGTGTGAAACACTGTGGGTGAGAAGTGATCATGACAGGTGTTTCATTATCGCAGAAAAGTACAGGATGGATTCTGGCATATGTTGTCATGTTACATAAGCAGAATTCATATAGTTATTGTTAAATGTGCAGTTTAATGAAGGGAAGCCTCGAAAATGTATTTGAAGTAGTAATGACTCATGTATTGAAGAAGTAATGACGTGGGGAATACAGTTGTCCACAAGGATTTAGCACAAATGAGTAAGAAGCAGATGGCTCACACTGCAGGTGCATAAGCCGTGAAAAACTTAAAGGTTAGCAAAAAGAGAAGGAGAGGCGAGAGAGAAGTGATCATGATGAATGGAGCGGTAAAGGAGAGCACTCCCGAGAATCTATTCTGATGCATCTCAGGTCTCCAGACTGTTTTTCTCACGCACACCACTGAATTAAAAACACTGAGATGGAGCGAAACCAATATTTATAAGCATAGTGCACAGCTACAGGCGTGAGATAAGACTTTTTTTTCTGTAGAGTGTGTGTGATAAAGACCCTTTCGTTTTCTGGATGGGCAGTGTGGAGTTAATTTCAGCTGATAGAGCTAATTAATTGGCATTCTGTTAGCATCATTAGCATACGTGTGGGTGAGGGCCCATGCTAATCATTCAGTTCCTTGCATATCTCTGTGGACTTAACCAAATGACTCTCTCCATGAAGAGTTTTGTTTTTATCAAGTTATTTGCGACTGGGTCGTCACGAGCATTAAAAGTGCCTCATTAAGGCAGTTCAGTGTTTCTGTCTCCAATTTCCTTTGCTTTGTCTCCGTCTGTCGCATCCTATTTACTGTCGGTCTGAGCTAGCGATTTTTATATTTGCATTCGACATCCTCTATCAGGGTTGACATCAGTGTGTGAGTAGGGAGCAAGGCCATGATGAATTTCTCTAGCAGATATTAAAAGATTTATTAAGGACTCCACTTTGCATTTATCCTCATAATATGCAATTATGTTGTCAGGGAAACTACAATTGTGAAGTGGCACGTCAAAGGATACATGTGGAGCGGTTATGTCATGGGCCTGTTGGTAGGAAGGCCATTTGAGAGCACCTGGGGTGAAGCATCCAATTGCATAAAAGACTAAATTGAAATGCAAAAAATAAATCTTATGAAGAGACATATTTTTCTAAACGTATAATGTCTGCCAAGTTTAATTAGGTCCAAATCTGTTTCCAGCTGTAGGATTTTAAAATCTGTGCACCTGGTGAGGGTGTTGAATGTGTCAGATGAATGGCAGTGAGGAGGAAATGGACAGATGGTGGAAGAGATTCTTAGAAAGAGTAGGAAAGACAGGCAACCCGATAGATGGATAATAGATGGATAGATTTAAAGTCTCACAGTCCTTTGTAATATTCCCCAGCAAATAATGCTTAAGAAAGACATATCCAATTATATGCAATCTCTCCAAGGATCACTTCATTTTTATTATTATTATTAGTATACCAGGTATTCAGAATAGCATAGTTGTGGTAGGACAAGAGGAGAGGTGTGGATGGATGGATGGATTTGTTTGTTCCATGTGTGATTCAATAACATTTAATTCTTTTGAACCACACCATTCCCTGAAGCTTCAAAAAACAAGAGAGCAACGTATATATTGATCATTGCTTCTTCTTTTACCATTGAGACATCAAATAAGCAATTAGTTTTCAGCACTCTCTCTCTCTCTGGTTTTGTTTAGGCAGTGTGTCTCACTGCTTTTGATGGCAAATACAAATTCAGACAGGCGACTGGAGCAGTCGATATCCTGTCTGCGGCCACATGAATGGAGAGGCTGTGCAAGGTAAAGCAGGTCCTTTGAGGTCAAGAGATGATCGGAGAGAGCGAGAAAATGCCTGTGCGTGACAGGCAAGGAATGTACAGAATGGAAGAGAGAAAAGAAAGAATGGACAACAGATGAGTACAGACGAATATTAGAGACAGAAGATGAATCAATGTGAGGAAATGTCATGTGGTGAGGAGGGAGATGAAGGGAGCAGATATTGTAATACTGGGGTGTAAATTACTTTCCTGTTTACCAGTGAGAAACGAACAAGGCAGCATAAAGTAAGACTGCAAGTTTTAAAGGGGTTGACTGCGATTTCACTTTTTTCATTTTAAATAGTGTGTAATGTTACTGTTGGTGCATGAACAGTATCTGCAAAGTTGCAGAACTGAAAGTTTAGTGTAAGCAGAGATATTGTCTTTTAAAAATCAGGAAGTTTAATCCCTATAAAAACAACTCGATTGGGACTACAGCCGGGTTTTAGACCTCACTAACCCATACATTTGCATCAACCCTCCCTCCGGAAAATGAAATAAGGACATGGTCATATTTCTGCGGCTCGTCGAAAGTGTGTTATGTTCACTCTGCTGTCAGATCTTCTGTGCTCAAACTTCCCACGGACGCTGTACTTCATCAACAATGGATACAATTCATGTTTGATTATGTTCCTGAAAATGACGATCATAATTTAGCTCTCTGTACAACGCATTTTATGAAAGACAGCTTCCCGAATCTCCACGAATTCAATGCCAGATTCAACAAGAAACTGTTCCTAAAACATGAATCAGTTCCAACTTTAAAACCAGAGGCAGCAGTTGTTGGGCCACAACCTGTAAGTAGGCTAAAACTTAATCATTTTAAATGTATTTGCATGTATAATTTCAGACCTAATGTTTTAGTTTTATCAAATAATCTGGCTTTATAGCCACTTCTATGCTATTTCGTGTCTACATCAAATGCGTATCCATTTTGGACCATAATTTTTATGTACTAATTTTGTAAATGTATATATACTTCATGACGTAATTTTTAATTTCGATTTGATCAAGAATGTAAACCAATGCCAACGCTGTTTGTGTAAATAGTAGCCAGTTATTTTGATGCTATTGTGTAAAACAAACGTGGATAAAGTAAAAAAAAATCTAGGCAAATTACCATTCAGAAACATTTTGTAAGAGCCGTCTTTTGGGAGGTTCTGCTTGACTCTCATCATCGCCGCTTTCTGAGTCTGATTCTGGCTCATACCAGAGACTAATACTGAAGTATCGACACCATTATGTACATTCGACACGAACACATATGCAACTTTCGCCCGTAAAGGTAATGGGCGTTAAGTATCCGGACAACGTGCACTACTCAGTTTAGCCAATCACAACACACCGGCCCAAACTAACCAAGACTTTAAAAAAAAGAAAAACCACAAATAAAGTACATGTTATATTGCATCCCATAAACACAATCATGCAAAGAAAAAAAAAAACAGAAAACCACTAACTTTTGAGCTATTATCTACTGTACTTTCACACATTAACAATGAACATGATTGACAATCTGAAAGTTTACCAATACAGTGTTTCTGTTCTTTTGAGATGTTCAGCCTACATACTTCTTTTTGTGAAATTTCTTTCAGATAAATGTCACTTGTTTTGGTATTTTGCAAATACATTTACATCTTGTGTCTTACATGTACATAGGCCTACAAATAATTTTTGACAACCATGTAAATTTAACAAATAAAGGGCAGATTTACTAAACAGGGCCAATTAGATCTGGGCAATCTCCTGTAAACGTGTACATTAAAGAACACAGACGCAATAATTTCCGTAATGACCTCTGGTTTAAAACTGGCTTTTTTGTGGTGGTAAATAATGGCGCAAACACCAGTACATTGACGAGCGCAAACATTAGTAAATCACCTTGTGAGATTCATTTAAATACTCTCCTCCCGTAAACTCCTACAAATGCATATGCAGTAAGGTCAGCCTCAAAAACAACCCTGTTCACGTCTTTTCAGCGCAAATTTTTTCAATGCGTGTCTTTAGTAAATCCTGACAGTAGTTTTTTAACGGCAAAAGAGCGTTTGCGCTGGTGCAAGCTGTTAGTAAACATGGCCCTAAGTGTTTGAAACCAGGAAAAATGGAAAAAACAGACCATATGCTCAATGCTTGGTGACACACACACAAAGAGTCAGAGGGTGGTTTTCTTTTGCTATAAGTATAGCTAACATTTTTCCTTCATACGCTCAGTGCTCTGGCAGGCGTCCCGTTCCCCTGCCCCCATCCTTAGGGAAGAGTGTCTGTGTGTGTGTCTTTGTTTCAGCGTATAAAATTACATCCGCCTGACATGCATTCAGCCAAGCTCCGAACAGCACAGTGACTCGTTACATCATCACCAGAAGAGCCAGAGGTTCAATCACACGTCCAGATTCTCACAAACACACATATGGCTTTTTTCCTGTCTATTTGTGAAGCCACAACCCGATCACACTAAATGTTGCATGTGTATTGTCGTGTAATTTATACACTAAAGTGAGTTTTTACGTGCATATGATACGCATTGGTTGGTTAGGGTAGATTTAGGTGTGGGGTGCGTGCGTATTATATGTTTGGGTAGAATTAGTGGTGTGGGGTGCGTGTGTATTACACGCAAATGAACTGCGTATCAATTGCACGTGAAAAACTGCGTCTCATAAGCACGTAAAAACTAATTTTCGCGTATAAATTACACAATGCGTGTTATAGAGACGCATTTACATGAGAACAGGCTGGAAGCCAACTATTTAGTGAACATGTGAGACTGTAAGAAACACCAACAAAGCTGTGTTCACAGTGACGGCTATTCAATCACATTAGATTGTAGAGCTTATAAGCTGTTGGTTTCTAGTAGGAATCTCCTCTCTCTCACTGGTTGTCGCTTTGGTCCTCATCTGCAGAAAGTTGATCTCTGCTCTTGCTGCATTTGGCAACAGTTGCTGTGTTGCAGGAAATTGTCAACTCTTATAGATAATGAATGATATCCGATCATTTTTGTTGAGCCGTATAAAGTAATTCATGTTCCATAAATTGACTAATCTTATAATTTCCGTGAAATCAGGCAATGTGATTAGTTATTCCTCTCTACAGATGGTGACATATTCACAGGCTGGGCCTAAGTGTCGAGAAGTAGCCATCGCATCAATAGTCAACACCACTAGCAAAACAACAGCTGACAGAATCTGTCTGGCTCCAGACACTCAGAGTCAAAACAAGCGTCACATTTATTCAAACAGAGCGCATGCTTCTCAATTCAGTGGATTTTAAAAAGCGAATTTAAAAATAAATACATAAATAAATAAATACAATTTAAATAGGACTTTTTTTCAAAATTTAAATAGCCTACATTTAATGACCCATTCACATATCTAAATTCGGTTTGTCCTATTAGGTGCATCTTACACAGATCAGTTGCTTAAAGCTGAAAACTAAGGCTTACTAATGCAATTTGTATGACTCTACCCCCATGAATCAGTGTCATAGTATGGTAAAAAAAAAAAATGTAATGAAAAAAATATGTTATGTCTTATCTCGCCTAAGGCACAAAGTGAGCCAGGATTGGCACTAGTGCCCCCTGAAAAAAAAAAAAAAAGGTATATGATGCCTCTGCTGAGTTATGTCACGGTATGATAGTAAGGCTCATAATAAAAACAGACACTGAACCAAATACAAAAAAGAAGACAACATTCCCCCTAAGAACCACACAAATTGACCATGCAACAAATTAAAAATATCTCAAACAACAAACTTACAGAATCTACATGCATATATATGTGCTTATTATTGTATGTTGATCATTGTTCTAATGTCAGACTGGGTTTGTTTGAGGCATTTATCTTGACATTTGCAGGCTGTCTCGGGGTTTCACAACAAACCAAACAGGTTAGTTGCATCCGAAGGGGATTGAGTTTGAGACAGATGTCAATACAATAGAGAAGAGGGCAGAGAAATCAGACTGAATGGAGTGCACAAGTATGTCTGCACATTCACATGAGTGTAGCCGGCCGTGTATTACAGCACATGAAATGCATGCAGCAACACTCTTCAAGGATAGGAAATATCCATTAGAGTGGAAAACTTTAGTAGAGAGAGCTGGGAATTTAAATCAGCCAATGGGAATGGATTCCTCTGGGCAGGTCAAACTATTTCAGTACTGAACTTTATGGATTATTTATAAGTTATATAAAATTTACATGGGGTTTTCAATGGCCAATACAGACAACTGGAGAGTGGGTGGTCGATATATATAGTATATAACATTCATATTGCTTTTAAAAACAATCTAGTGGGTGGATAGATGGATAAGTAGACTTAGAAATGAGAACAATAATACTCTTCATGTGACAACACAGAATCAATAAACATGATGAGTGCAGGTGCCTGAAACCCCACAACATTGTTGTCATTGATTTGAACAAAAAGGGGCTCTTTTAGATCCTTTCGAAGGCAGGCGGTCTCCTAGGCTGCACAGAATTATCAAGCTTTTCCAAGAGAACACGAAGGAAAACCTTTTTAGTTGCTTGTTAGAAACTCTAAATGTTAGAACACCTGCAGTGGCCAAAACCAAAGCTCTGTCTGGATCCCTGTCCTTTCCTAATAATTGAAGAAAGCTGCAAGTAGGAACAACTCCTTCTAAGGACCCACTGGACTGGCTTGTAAGATGCTGGCTTGAACATTTTCATGAAGAGAAAACTCATTATGTTTACATTGTATCTCATATCTATGGCAAGGCAGAACTAAAAACACTTGAAACCTTGATAAAATCCACAAACACATTGGCCAAGCTGCATCCACTCTTGCTCAAATCTAGATGTATGGAAATGTACCAACTTAGTGCTAAGACCAACAATGTACAATGTGTCTTTAGTACACTATCTAACTAAATGTCAAACTAGTGAGGAGTGTCCTGGCAGTTTGCATAAAATTGATGAATATTTTGTGTTATAAATGTTTGTAGTGGATATTTATATATATATTATTGTTACCAAGTTCCTTACCTTAAATGCAGTTTCAGTCTCCTGCTGTGCTGTACCGTGAGAGATCCAGTGTGCTGTCACTCTCTGTCCCCTGTCTTCCACTGAAAACGAAAGGGAAAAAACAATGTTTATTGATATTTCAACCTCACATTTATAATTCTAGATTTCAATTTCAAATCAATTTGAATTTGAATCAAAGAATTCTGGAAAAAAAGTTTCTGTTAAGCAACTGTTTTCAACATTGATAATAAAAAGAAATGTTTCTTGAGCAGCAAATCAGCATGTTAGAATGATTTCTGAAGGATCATGTGACACTGAAGACTGGAGTAATGATGCTGGACATTCAGCTTTACCATCACTGGAATACATTACATTAAAAAAAGTAATTAAAATAGAAACTAAAATATATACAATTTGAATATTTCACAAGTTTACTGTATTTTTTATCAAATAAATGCATAAGATGCTTTTTTCAAAAGCATTAAAACCTACTCCAAACGTTTAAATGGTAGTGTAACTACATACTATATTGTTTGTATACTGTATCATTTGATACCTAACAAACCAGATTTCATTATTAACATTTTGTTTAAAAATATTTAGCTGTTTGTGCTGTATTTCTTGATACATTTAAGGTACTTTTCGTCTTTTATACATATTTATATATATATTTTGTTCTTTCTTTATATGTTCAAGCCATTTAATGCCACTAGGATAAATGCAGCAAACATTGAAAACCGGGTACGGGAATTGAATAAAGTAGCTGACAACTCAGAGAAACCCAAGCAAGGCTTCTGGGAAGAATTTGAGGTATTTCTGTCCATGTTCATTTGTCTACTCATATTTTCTGTTCATCATAGGATGTGGTGATTCAGTCCAGCGTACTTTCCACTGTAATACACTCATTAAACCTCAGAGGACTGTTTGATACGAGAGCTGTTTATAAAAAGACTCTCTGCTCGCTGACCTCTTAAACTGCAGTTCCTGTTTGGCGGTAACTGTCCAGATAAGTGGGACATTCCTGCAGGGAGTCTCATTACGCTGCAAAGTTGGGATGAATACTTTTCAAGGGTCCACATTTCATCCCAGCTTTCTTTATCTTGTCCCCTGTTGTTCTGTAGGTTTTACAGCAGCAAGAATGTAAACTCCTTTACCCCAGGAAAGAGGGGCAGAGACCCGAAAATAAAAACAAGAACAGATATAAGAACATACTACCATGTGAGTAAAGGTGTTTTATAATGGACAGACACATTTCAAAATTCAACGATAGAGCAACCGTTAATCTCCATGACTCATTTTCTCTGTTGCAGTTGACACCACTCGAGTGCAGATCAAGGAGGTGGATTCTGATGCGCTTGGCTCCGATTACATCAATGCTAACTATATCCGAGTAAGCCGGTTCACTCATAATGCTTGCATGTCAATATTAATGTCAAGCTTTTTCTGGGTTCCTGGAACTGTGATCAATATTTTGCATGTTCTTTATCATTCTGAGTGTTGTCCTCATTGATTTTTTTTTAGAGCATGAATGAAGAAGGTTGTCATGTGGATGAAGGTAAAGTGTTCATCGCCACTCAGGGTTGCCTTCAGAACACCGTCCTAGACTTCTGGAAAATGGTGTATCAGGAAAACACTCATGTTATTGTCATGACAACCAAGGAGATGGAGAGAGGACGGGTGAGATCCAGCCCTGGATGATGCAATGTTTTGTAGGATTTGAACACACAATTTCCTCTGAAATGATATAAATATATGAATCATGACTACCACATGTTTAAAAAAATGTTAACTTTAGTGATGTTTTTAAATGACAATATTTACAAATTACTAATGTAACAAAGATTATATTTTGGAATTGAATACGTAAATTCTATCTATAGAATAAGTGTGTGCGGTACTGGCCGGACTTAAATTCAACAAAGGAGTTTGGGAAGGTGTGTGTGAAGAACATTGAGGAACACACAGCTCAGGACTACATACGGCGAGAGCTTGAAGTCACACGTTTAGACAGGGTAAGAGCACCGTGATGACAGTTTGACCTGACTTTTGACCTTTTTGTTTACAGTAGCAACTTAAAGAGAACCTTCTAACTTATTTTAGTGACTTTAAACATGACTTATGTTACATTTTTGTTGTCTTTTTTTCTTAATTTTCTTGGATAATAATTTCATGTCATTTTTGTTCATCTATGGTTTATAGAGAGAGCCTCCCAGGTGTGTCTGGCACTATCAGTACCTGAGCTGGCCTGACCACGGTGTTCCTAATGAACCGGGAGGAGTCTTGAGCTTCCTGGAGCAAGTGAACAGAACCCAGAGCGCCATTCCAGAGAGTGGGCCGATCGTGGTTCACTGCAGGTACTGCACACCTCACTCACCTCCACAAGATCAACTCCTTATCTTGAGTAATGTAGTCTTAAAGGAGTAGTTCACTTTAAAAAAAAAACTTTTGCTGATAATTTACTCACTCCCATGTCGTCCAAGATGTCCATGTCTTTCATTCTTTTAGAAATTAAGGTTTTTGATGAAAACATTGCAGGATTTTTGTCCATATAATGCACTTTACTGGGAACCAAACGGTTCAAGGACCAAAAGACAGTTTCAGTGTAAACTGCAAAATGTTCAAAGGGCTTTAAACGATTCCAGCCGATGAATAAGGTTCCTATCAAGTGAAATGATCACTCATTTACGGAAAAAATAACAAAGTTTAAGTTTTATAAGCTCAAATGGTCGCCTTACTCTTTTCTGTGATGCGCGTTTGTGACTCTCCTGTTCGAACTCGTTCATCAAAATGAACGAATCTTTTTCAATTCGTTCATTTGTTCGTTGAATGAACCAAATGGCTTGAAAAAGATTCGTTCATTTTGATAAACGAGTTTGAACAGGAGAGTCACGAACGCGCAGTACAGAACAGAGCAAGGTGACCATTTGAGCTTATAAAACTTAAACTATTTTTTATAAATGAGCGATTGTTTC
>JAOTRC010000009.1:10034292-10046523 GCA_027497675.1 Cyprinella lutrensis | reverse complement strand
TTTCTTAATGTCTAGTGACACATCAGGGTCATTTTATGATTATTTGAAATAAATTTCTTACATACAGCTCCTTTAAACATTGAATAACTAATTTAACAATTACCCATACATTGTTTGAGGATTAGTAGTTACAGTATTATTCATACACCTCCTGTTTTAAATTCAATTGTCATGTTTCTTCCACTTTCAGTCCTTTTTCAGGCTGTTCTTTGGGCTCCTCCACTTGATTTTGTGCATCCTTCCTTCCTCTCAGGTAAGCATTCACAGTCTCCAGTAAATCAATACAATGATTGATGAGAAGAGCTAGCCAAGCCAGGCCAAAGAATATCCAGGCTGCCATCATACAACTGTACCACTCTGGGTAGACTATTGCTGGGTTGTGATCTGGCAGGAGAAACAAAGTAGAAAAGATGTTGTGATCAGGTTAGGGCAAAATTCTGAAATTTAAATCAAACTGAATTTTGGAATGTAAGATGAATTGTAATGAAAGGACAATGACTCAAGTTTAGCAAGAAAACAAAATAAATAGTTGTATAGTTGTACAATCAATTATGTATTTTTCTAATTTATCTTATTAAAAAACTATTAAACAAATAACACTGCCATAAAATATTTATAGATTTATAGGAATTGACTCACTGATAAAGCAGTGATTAACAGTTTAGTATTCCCCAACTCCACACATTTTGTACATCTCCCCAATAAAACACACTCGATTCAACTCATCAGCTTGTTATAGGGACTTCAACACTTGAAATGGTTGTGTCAGATGTGAGAGACATTCAAGATGCGGGTACTATTGGGCAAACTACAGGATCAGGTTTGGGAACCACTTTATTAAAGTTTAGCTCTGTATTGAAGACTTTCTTGGAGTTGCATCATATATAAAATATAAATAAATGTTAAATTATTAAATATAATGTGTATAATGCATTATTCAATGCTATGCATACAACAATAATATGAATTTCCTCCTTTTAATCTTAAATACATATATTTAACATTTGAATTACACTTCTGCATCTTATTTGCTACCTCAATTCAAAATTCAAATTCAGGAAAATTCAAATTCAATTTTGAATGACACACAGCCAAATAAGTGGTGCCACTTCCTGAATATCGGGCTACCAGAATAATTACAAAATATAATTACATTCGAGGGAAACTTTATTTAATGATAGAAACAACTGCTATTATGTAGATATAAAGTCCTTAACCTGATAACAATGATGTGAGCACAAGAGCATCAGAAAGTATTTGTTATTTAGTTCAGATACATGTTAACAATTAAAAGTCTGTTTGTTAATTTTTATATGTGTGGTCTCCTACCTGCAACATAATCTCCAAATCCAATAGTGCTAAGTGTTATAAAGCAGTAGTAAATGGCTTCAGCATAACTCCATCCCTCATATTCTTTGAAGAGCAACATAGGAACCATAAAGTACAGTAACGCTGAACTTACGAAGGATATACTGTGAATGGATATTCTGACACATTTCTGTGGGAAAGAACAGGGGCACAGTCAAGGGTCAACGTCAAACATTTTCATTTTCAATTCCTTATTTTAAACAAATACCTATTAGATAATTAATATCTAATTAAATTAGATTTGACTAAAGTAGTTAAATTCTCACCCCTCTATCAATTTTTTTCTCCAGAAAATTGCAAAAATTCCTCTCAATAGCCAACATGTATTTTCCAACTCTATTTAAAATCACTACATTCAGGGGAATGCCAAAAAGAGCAAACAACACACAGAAGATCTGACCAGCTGTTGTCAGTGGAATGATGTTACCATAGCCTGCAGAAAGAATTGAAGAAAAACACTTTGTGTAACCTTTACCCAAATTAATGAATGCCACAAAACAAACAAAATTAAACTGGACTGTCAAATTCAAATGTTATGTTTCCTAATTCCTCACCAATAGTTGTGACCACTGTCGCCGCAAACACAGATGAGCTGGTAAATTTCCAGAAACCATCTGCGGTGTCATTACTGTCTGGACTCAAGCCACTCACGGAAGCTGCTTTTATCATCTTTGAGACAGTGATGACAAAAAGATGGCAATAAGAAACAGTAACTGAGACTGGCAATTCATTAAATAAAAAAATAAAAAATAAATTAAAATAACCATCTAAATAATCTCAATAATAGACCAACAAGGAGTCCATGAATATATTTCCATTCGTTATACTTTGTTATAAACTGGACATTTAGTTATAATGCAGTTTTAACAAAAATAAACTGGTAGCCCTGTCTATTTTCTGCACAAGTTTTGTTTCAAAGACCTTTTGTCCAAAAGCAATAATTATTTTGAATGAATATAAGTGATTCTTTGAGTTTGAATTCAGGTTTTGCACCAAAATAGTTTTTTTTTTCCTTTTATGAATGAACCATAGAAGCCATAGAAGATGTAAAACAATAGAAGATGTAAAAAGTTGTCCAAGCACTTGGTCACTGTATCTACACATCATTGTTATTGCTGTTAATGTGGAATAAGACAAGCACTGTAACAAAAAGTCATGTACCATGTAGTTAAGGAAAATCTAGTCTCTTACCTCTGCTAGTTCTCGGAGGCCATTCTGACCCATACAAGGGTACTTCTCGAGTAGTTTAATTCTTTTCTCCTTGAGAAGATCAATCTGTTGCAACACATACCATCCTTCTAGTTTCCAGAAGACCAGCCCTCCAACAAGGACATAGGCTACATAAAAAACTCCAAGGAACAGAATAGAAGGTAACCGAGTTAGGCTAAGAAACTGACATAACTTTCCTGAAAAAACGGGGAGCATGGTGCCTTTGGTTGCCTGGCTCACCTGTCTGCCAATGCAGCTGCAAGTTAGTGCTACTGTGGATTTACTCGGTTTATGTGACAGGCAAATCACCCCACTGTGTAATGAATGTCAGAATCAGACCTTATGACCTGGCATGCAAATGTTGATTGAAGGAGCACAAAAGAAACAGGGAGTGAGGAGTTAGGGAGGTTGAAGTACTATCAGTAATCTTTGACGTTGGCTAAAAATCAAGGCACTACTTTGAATAAGGCCAAATGAGTTGGTTCAAATTAAGTTTGATCAAATACAGTTTTTTAAAAAAAAATTGCTTTCAACTCAAACATTTTATTTGAAAATAAATTATTAGGTAGAAATACTTCTAATTTCATTCCCCCTATATAGAGACAATCGAGACAAAACTTGGTTATTTATTCAATTAGCAGACACTTTTATCCAAAGCAAAATACAAAGAAATACAATTCATCTCAACACACAAAATGCTAACAAAGATTCAAACATTATTCAGACAAGTACAAGCTGGGAGGATTTAAAAGTGAAAGAATGAAATATTTTTAAGTCTTTTTTATTGAAGAGTCAGCAGGATACCATTAAGTGCTCATGGAAGAGATGCGTTTTGAGCTGTTTCTTGAATAGTCAGGGATTCAGCTGATCTTCCTTGTGTTGTGCACTGCAGTGCAAACCTGTATGACCGTGCTGTCTTTGCAATGTGGTCTCTGTCACCTGGTCTTCAAAAAGTACCCACAAATTTTGGACGATCCGGAAGGAATTATTGTTGATGAGCCGAGCGGGACGGTGAAATTATGCTGAATAGTCAGCTGAGAAGTCAAGTAGTTCTGTAGATTGAGTTCCAGGTGATGGTATTTTATCCATGCTGAGATTTTCACCAGGCAATCCGAGATCTATGCAGCTACCGTCAGATCGTCTGCCTGTAATGAAAAGTAGCATAGGAATGGTGGGAGAATCTATATACATCAGTAAAATAGGTCCCCGTAATACATACAAATATATACGGAGAAGAGAAGGGGGCCAAGCACTGACCTTTAAGGTATCCCTGTGGCTATTTAAAGGGGGGGGGTTGACTGCAATTTCACTTTTTTCATTTTAAATAGTGTGTAATGTTACTGTTGGTGCATGAACAGTATCTGCAAAGTTGCTGAACAAATAGCTATTCAAGTTGAATTAGTAAGAGTTATATTCTAGTATGTGGTTCCGAGTTCAGCAACTTATTTTTTTTAGCTCCCCAATGAATCAATGCGTTTAAACAAATGTGTTGAGTGAATGAATCAAATGACTCATAAAGTCTATAGGTGTGTTTGACTTGAAGTGGCGCTGTGCAGACCGATTGGTGTATAACATCAAAGTACCGCGAGAGAGATTCGAAAGCATAGGAAGCCGTCTCGCTCCCAAGGTACTGTCAACCATGTCATCCATCGATCGGTCTGTGCAGCGCCGCTTCGAGTCGAACACACCTGGTCAATTCCTGCAACCTAGGAAAAGCCACAAAAAAACTTAAACCACAGACAGACAGTCTGTTTGGAAAACACCAGCACAGACAAGCAGTTATACACACAGTGAAAAGACCCAGTGCTGTTGTTGAACTTTTATATCAGCAGCACAATAAGAATAAATAATGGCAGATTGACTTGCTGGGGTTGGGAACTCTGCCGTAAAGGCCAATGCAGACTGTTTATCTAAGACACCCTGGTAACTCTAAACACATGCATAGCCCACATACAGTACATGCACCGACTAAGCACAGTGACATAACAGTCAGATGTCTGCCAAACATGTTTAGAGATGAACACAGATTCCAGGGGCGTCATGCAGGACTGGCTTTCTTCTAAAGCTGATTTCTCTCTCCAATTTAATGGCCACTTCTGATGTATACTGTCTATCTCTCATTGTTTCTCTCTCTGTTATGCTGTCCTGCAGATATGTGGTTCGACAGGTGTCAGCACACAGCTGCCAGTATGAAACTACAGCCCCTGATATCTGACCCAACTAATGATCCCCAACATCTTTCATTACACTAAACACTCACACGAACATTTTGAGGTTCCCTCCTTTGAAATAATAAGCGTGATCTTAAAGAACGATTAAACTAAAACGTAAATGAATGCTAAACAGAAGTGCTGTCAGGATGGTTTGCGGTCATCTGTGACTGAGTGCATGAGTGATTGAACCTGTCCAAATCTGTTTCCAGCCGTAGGATTGTAAGAACAGTGCACCTGGTGAGGCAGATGAAGGGGACTATAGGAACGGTGTGGAAAAACAGACAGATGGTGGCAGACATTCTTAGAGAGAGTGGGAAAGGCAGGAAGCCGTGGAAGGAGGGGTAGGGGGATTGGAAAAACAGCAGCTGTTTGGCACTGAGGAACCGGACAACATAAGATGCTAAAATGAATGCGCACGGCCTATGCAATGTTCTTACATAGCAGATCTCACGGTAAGGCCTGTTTCTCACAGCTTGCAAAATTGACAGCTCATCCATTAATATTAATTGATTCCTCACTGCCCACAAAACTTAAAGAGAGGAATCCTGATGAATGAAAGATAGTTAATGCACTGCACTATGCTCGTAAAAATAAAGGTTCTTTATTGACATTTATTACACGAATGTGGAATACTTGATTCTGATTGGCCAATCGCACCATCCAGCGGCACGTTTTTCCCCGATAACTTTAAGTGTTCACTTAAAGGTTCTTTGGGTGATCAAAATGTCTCAACAATCTGTGGCATCGCTAAAAACCCTTTTGGATTTTTTTAAAGCGTCTAGGCCTTATGGTTTTAGTCCCACAATGCAATGCACAGACTGAATTACTTTTATGATTCTTGATGACGTGCCTTAAACGGACTGCGTAACAAATAGATTTTCAGCCCCAAGCTTATTTTGCCACTCACAGCATGCTGAAAATATGGTGAAATTATATTCGTCTAAACAATGTTTTGCAATGTGTCGATTGAAAGTAATACAATCAACAATCACTCATACATTGATTGAAAAAACACATCTGTTTGGTTTCGATCCAAGTTCCAAACTGAAGTTTTCTATTCAGTAACGCTGTCTGAATCCAGTGGTGCTCAACCTTTTTTACACCAAGGGAAGGTTAAGAAGATATTATTACACCTTTTTATATATGTAAGATTTTTGTAATAAAACATACAAAAATCACTTGCACAGTGTGAGCGAGACTGGAAAAACCGTAGTGGACAAAATCGGAGTGATAACAGAATGCTTAGAGTGCAGAGAGGAATGTGCTTTTGCTCCAGTCCTGGTTTTGAGTGGCTCAACTGGTGGATCTATAGATAAACTTATCTTTCAGGTATTTTGCCGACCGGCTTGACACTTTAGCGTGAGAAATCGGGGGTGTGGCGTGAGAGCGTGAGAATTGGCTCTATTGCGTGAGTCTCATGCTCAATGCGTGAGAGTTGGCAGCCCTGCTAAACACAAACCATTTATGTTAAGTAAAAAATTCTAACATCAAGAGGGTGGCAGTATAATGTGAGTCAACTGCCATTTTGCCCGAACTTAATTTGATTGTGTTCAATCAGCTTACTTAACTTAATCCATTTGTGTTTGATTACATGATTGATTTGTGTTGCATGAACTGAAAGTGGGCGGTGCTTGTTAGTTCCCAGCATGCTTTGAATATGGTTGAATTAAGAGAGAATACATGTTAAAATTAAGTGTTATTTTTAAGAAAATTAGAAAAGGGGAAGACTTGGTAGTGTGTAGTTGTGTTTAATGTTCAATTACATTGCAATTATTGAACCATTTAAATTACAGTGGGTTACCATTTTTTGAGAAGGGTAAAGCATTTGGTTAGGTTTAAGACTGATTCAGCAGCATTAACAGCATTTGCTTTGGCAGATGAAGCAAGTAAATCTTATTATATAAGATGCTTAAAAGTGCTGTTGGTAGCTAATGGAGGACTATAGTCTAGAAACTTATAATGTGTGACACTAGAAATAAATTATATAGCATTGGATGAAGTAATATATTAATTTGAATACCTGAATCATATCAGGGAGCCTTTTTAAATTCTCTGACACTATTTAATTAAGCTGTGCCCACTCACAGTAAATTGGTTGAATCAACCTTAATGAATTAAGTTGACCCAACGTAAGTACATTTAAATTGTAATAACATAATTGCATAATGCTGAAACAAAGCAAATTAATTATGTGTTAATTACTTTTTATTAAATAATTACTTTTAGCGCTGCAATTTTGTAGATACTCTTCATGCACCAACAGCACTTACACACTTTTTAAAATGAAAAAATTGAAATCGCAATCAACCACCCCTTTAATTTTTGAGTGTAAGAGGTTAGCAACATATTTACATATCAATTACAGATTGTAACTTTAATGTTAAAATAATTCAATTCCGTAATTCCAGAAGTTTCAAGAATTGAGTGCTGTAAAGCATTTAAACATTTTATGAACAATGAATTTACATTCGTGATAATGGTAGTTTTAAAAAAAAATACTCACAATTAAAAATTAAAAAATATGTTAAAATTTGATACTTGACAAAATATCCATTTGATTCATTATAGACATTTCCATGGCTTCTTAATATCTATCTATAAATTACAGGAACATCTGTG
Organism: Cyprinella lutrensis; assembly: GCA_027497675.1. Taxonomy (NCBI): domain Eukaryota; kingdom Metazoa; phylum Chordata; class Actinopteri; order Cypriniformes; family Leuciscidae; genus Cyprinella; species Cyprinella lutrensis. Next base: position 10,039,114 of record JAOTRC010000009.1, on the reverse strand, counting down.
TGTCTGTTTTTTTTCTAAAATTGTCAAATGTAATTATTTTTTTGCCATTAAGTGTAGCAGTAGCATATTTAGAAATACAGTACATTTCCGAAATTCAGGTAGCCTATAGGTAGGTAGCTGTATTTTTATTAATGTTTACACATATGAATACTGTAACAAATGTATTGTTGTTATTGTTCACAAATTAGACCTTACTGTAAAGTGTTGCCAGAATACTCAATGCAATAACCCAGAAAGTGCAGCAGCAGCAACACAGTCAGTTAGTGAAAGCATGCTGCTGCTTCACTTACACACTTGCTTATGCATGCAGTATGAAACAGGCCTTGCGGTAAGATTGGAACGCTCAGTTTTACCCCCTAATGTTACCATGGAAATAAGCAGTGGCCCTTGTAAGTTCCTGCTGGGGAACTGAGCACCTCCTGCTGTTGTTTCCATCACGGGTGGATCTATTGCGCACTGCCGCTGAAGCTGATCTGGGATGACTGCAGGTCTCGAGGAGGGCAGCGGGTGTCTACACTAATTACTACAGCCTAGCAGAGCCGACTCTGAGCAGCGTGATGGACAGACCGAGAGGATGTGCAGGGAGAAAATGTGGAAGGACCGATGGAGTGAATGCTTATTTGAAAGAGTAAAAAGAAAAAGCAGAAATCAGAGCAGTTACGTGAGCAATGATGACTGGCTCCACTGGGCTTTCAACTGCCCTGCATTTTGGCAGCATTTAGGCCATAATGTCTTTCATTTTTGATGACATTAAGTAGCTAAACCTACATATGAGGTTAAAGAAGAGCGGTAAAAAAGAGAAAACAAGCAAAAGGAAAGGTTAAGGCAGAAAACAAAAATACAGGTATTAACAAGGCTAACCTTACAGTATATCATCTATCCTCAAGTCCACCACTAAATTAGTTTAAAGGAAAAAGCGAGAGAAAAAGATTTTAAACAACTTTTCTTCAAAATTAAACTGTTGAAAGACAATAGTCTTATGGTTTTATGTCCAATTTTAGAAACCAAATTTTTGTCTACTGTAATTTTCAGTGTTGCTTCACCTAAACGTTGTTTTCCTAACAAATATGGTAACAAGTTGGACGAGACATTACGTCAGCGTGGCTTGTATGGAAAGTCTTCCCTTCTCTGACTTTCGCTGAAAACTTATTGGCTAACGCCAGCAGGGGACAGCTAGCCAATTGACATGAAGCATGCACATACTGACAGGTTCGCAGGCAGTATAAAATGCAAGGGTGCAACATTTACATCAGAATCACGTCTGAACGTTAGCACAGCTGACCAAACAGCGAGCATGACGGTTAATGTAATGTCTCGTTCCCGCCTCTCAGGGAACCATGGTGTTCTTGAGGCTTTACTCATCCTTCTTCCTCCAAACACTGCGAGTGGAGTTTAGACCCAAAAGCTCTAATTCGTCTCATCAGACCACATGACCTTCTCGCATTCCTCCTGTGGATCATCCAGATGGTCATTGGCAAACTTCAGATGGGCTTGGACATAAACTGGCTTGATCAGGAGGATCTTGCATGCGCTACAGGATTTTAATCCATGACTGCGTAGTGTTACACTAATGGTTTTCTTTGAGACTGTGTTCCCAGCTCTCTTCAAACAGGTCATTGACTAGGTCCTGCCGTGTAGTTCTGGGCTGATCCCTCACCTTCCTCATGATCATTGATCATGGAGCCCCAGACCGAGGGAGATTGACCGTCATCTTGAACTTTTTCCATTTTCTAATGACTGCGCCAACTGTTGTTGCCTTCTCACCAACCTGCTTGCCTATTGTCCTGTAGCTGATCCCAGCCTTGTCCAGGTCTACAATTTTACACAGCTCTCTGGTCTTGGCCTATGTGGAGAGATTGGAGTCTGTTTGATTGAGTGTGTGGACAGGTGACTTTTATACAGGTAGTGGGTTCAAACAGGTGCAGTTAATACAGGTAATCATACAATATAATTTTCTGCATTTTTGTTTTAGATTCCATCACTCACAGTTGAAGAGTACTACCTATTAAAGTACTACCTAAAAATTACAGACTTCTACATTCTTTATAAGTGGGAAAACCTGCTAAATCGGCAGTGTATCAAATACTTTTTCTACCCAATGTACATAGCCAACTTACCCATGTTCCTCAACAGTTTTCAGCATCCCTCCACCACCTTGTCTCCACAACCTCGCCTGATTACTTTCCTAACCATTTCCTCTGGGTTCGGTCCAAATTCCAAGCTCTGAGCCGTCCCCTCGGACAGTATGCCACATATGCAGACATGCCACATATGTGCGGGGACCATTCGGCGCGGTGGGGATTGGGGTGTGGTGTGGTGCTCGCTTCCGGGTTAAGATTTCCATGACTGCGCAACCAGCGCAGTCTTATCCCAAGACGTCATACTTTTGACCATACGTCAACATCCACCGTTTTAGGGTACCCTTTAATGTCGGTTGGATGACGTTATTGGATCCTAAGCCTACCCCAGACTCAGACCTAAACCTACCCCTAAACCTACCCCGTTACCTAACTGACGTTAAAGGTAAAGCGTCAGTTGTATGACGTCCCAGGATCGTCAGATCGTCATATAACTGACATTAAAGGGTCCCCTAAACAGCGGATGTTGACGTATGGTCAAAAGACGTCCCAAGACGTCAGTTATATGACTTCTTGGGATGAGACTTTGTTATTTTTACAATGTTGGATACCCCTGGGCCAAATCTCTCCACAACCTGCCTGAAGTCACATATGACGACGTGGTTCGTATGGTAAATGAAAACTCTCACGTGGGAAAGCGTGAAAGCTGAGGTATGGCCGTCTACGTCCTGATCCCCACTGGTAGCTCTAGCCGTAAGGTAAACGTTTCTATGGCAACAGTGAGTTGGACCAATCAGCAGTTGTTGCTATTACGCTTAGGATTGTGGGTAGTGTAGTTTTTTTTCATAAGTTCACGGATAAAACATGTTTTTCTTTAAACAAGGTTGATTTCGTACAAACTTATATCTTCAACAGGAGCAAAAACCTTCGTTTCACAACCTCATAGCTTGTGGTCAGTCTACCTCGGATGGTTTAGACTTTAGGGTTGATAATCTAAATCCTTATCGAGAAATACTGTTGACCGGAAGTTGTGTATCCCTACTCAGCGTACCGGAAGCAGGAAGTGTGACATAGGCCCATTGAAGTATCATCAGCACTCGGATTCGCTTCCATAGTGCTGTCAAGTTCAACTTGCAGTCTGTGAGGTAAACTAAACGCTATTGGCTATTTGAAAACGGGGAGGCGCCATTCAATGTCCCGCCTTAGCTTCCTGTTTCAGTGGAAATAACGAAAGTGCGTCATACAAAGCCAAGGCACTTCAATGGGCCTTCTCAATGTCTGTTACCACAAAGAACACCCATATGAATAATGCAGGCCATGTGTCAGGTCAGTTTTGCAGGTGAGGTGTTGCTTTTCACTGCCCTACACTAGCAATAAGAGTTCTTCCAACAGAAACACATCGAAGTCCTCCCCGTCAGACGCTCTCCGCTCTGAGGCCAAAAGCTCCAGCTGCAGACTCTCAGCACTAACTCACACTAGGAGCCAACATCGAGACTTGAGCCCCTACAGTGCCTCAAACTTGCAGCTGGGAAAAAGGCTCCGCTTCTCTTGATTATCATTGCAGTCAGGCAATCTGGTTGGCACATTCACTGGTCAGTTATTTTCCCCACAACGGCATGATTTTATCCCACAACATGTGAGACCCTGAGATAATCGTCCGGCACGTCCAATCTTAATGACATGACTGTACTTGCGGCCCTGCGCCAATGCACTCTAGAGGTTTCAGCCATACAGACGTCATATTCTGCTGTAGTTTTCCTCCCACGTTTCTTAATGCCGTGTTTGACTGATGGTCTTTGGCGTAAGAATGCGTGAACGTACTTAGTCATGGCTGAAGCTGCATGTCATACTATAGGCTAACTCAAGGCATAATCCTGACTGAAATCGGGCCTCATAAGGGATATTTTGGAATGCTTTATATACAAATACAGCCACTCCCCAAGGAAAGCGCACAGGAGACTAGACTATCCGCTTGTTGCGTGACTTTGTCCAAGCTTCCACTCAGTTTACTTGAGGATACCCTCTCAACAGCCGATGATGAGCATTATTTATATTACACATTTAGTTTAAACTTTTAAAAACTTAAGCTACTACTGTCCATGCTCGCAGTGTCTGCACAAATATTTTAAAGGATTTTAAAAGATTAATCTCTCTTTGGCCATTTGGGATTTCAGTGTGGAGACAAATTTCAGTTAGGATCTTGATTGTATGGTAGAAATCATAATCACTTAATCATAATTGTATATTAGCACAGTTTGTTGATTGCTTTTGGCATCTGAGAGAGAGTTTGGATCCGGAAGCGGATTGATGTTAATACGGGCAGGTGATAGAAGAGAAATTATTTCTTTAATAAGCTCAAATATACAGAACAAGCACTTATAAATATGGGGCAAATATGAAGTTTTCTGGTTTTCTGCACCATCTTGGGTTCATTCACTGAGCTTGCTGCAGTGTATTATGGGAACATTCTCTACTAAGTATAAGTCTAAATACCCAATGAGGAAAAATACAAGGTTTCGGTACAGTGCTTGTGACTTATCTCTCTCTTTTTTTTGGTTAATATGAATTAGAGCCCGACAGATGAAGGATTTTGAATACCAATACCGATACAAATATTTTTGGGTTTTAAAATCCGATATTCTGATATATCGGCCGACATTTTTTTTTTTACTAAATATTGTTGGATTTCACACACATGTAAAAGAAAAGCTAACTTTTCTGCACAAGATACGTTTGATACTTTT
>JAOTRC010000009.1:10002722-10025429 GCA_027497675.1 Cyprinella lutrensis | reverse complement strand
AACCCTGACTTACCCAAAACTTTTGAACAATAACTTATAGGCAGATATTTTCTGAAGCAGTATTTTGCCTGATGAATTGGCTGAAAATAAAGCAGGTAACGAGAGGCTCTCACATGATATTAGCTTTGTGTACTGCTATGACCTTGCGGCGACCTTTCTCCCTGGCCAAGTTAAAGGCATACTCAGCGATCCGCAATGAATTCACACGTGTTATGATCTTTAGATTCTCCACCACCCCAGGAACATTCTGAAAGTAAGAAGATTTAAACTTGAGGAATGTGTGTTCATGTGTGTCCTCAAACTCTAAGAGACCCAAACACACGGACCTCATGCTCCAAGCTGCTGTACTCTCCTTCAGTATTCTCCCTAATGATGATGACACCAATGTCTCTGTTTTTGATGATTCATGACACTGAAATTGAAGATTCATGACACTGAAATTGAAGATTCATGTGTCACTGATTTTTGAAGATTCACGTGACACTGAAATACTGACGTAATGATGCTGAAAATTCAGCTTTAATGTCACAGGAATTAATTACATGCTTAAAATATATTAAAAACGGCTAAACTAATTGTATTTCACAATATTGTTTTTACTATGTTTTTAAAAATAAATGCAGCCTCTAGCATGCAAGACTTTCAAAAACATAAAAGATCTTTACCAAATCCCAAGCTTGGTTAGGTAAAACATACATTTTAATAAAAGATGATTTATTATTTTTGCTACAGCTAATATTCAGGACCAAATTACCATTACATACAGCACGCTCAATATATGATTGAAATTAATTTATATATTCAGCTGTTACAACAAATAAATTGCCATATTGAGATTAATGCACAAAAACATTGCCATATATTATACTCTAGCAAAACTGTAATCAAATATCTGGAAGTTTATTGTACCTGTTGATTTCAAGCCCAGACATTTCAAGCCCAGTATCACAAATCTACCACACATCCAGTAAGCACATATATAGTTTGCAGAACCAGTCACTATAGTCTGGTCACGGTGAGTTGATGAATCAGAGGGAGTAAACAGGAGTGGTTAGTCAGAGGAGAGAGTTTTGCCTTTGGCGTACTCTAGCGTCCATTATGTATATAGGCCAATATAAGTTTTTTTCTGATTTTATTTTTGAAATACCAGTGTGTACAAAATTCGTACAAATAGAACTCACAACAACTACTACAAAAAATTATTAAACAAAAATAAAACATTTAAAAGATATCCATTTGTAGCCTATCTTGTCGAGCTTTTTAGTCATGTATGTAGACCAAACAACCATTCGCCCACCATTGGTTAAAAACAAAAAAACAAAAACGTTTTTCGATTAATTAGGGTCTGTCATAGCCTACTTGAAAACATTCACGGTTTATGCTACAACACAAATGGCATACATCCATAGCTCAAACGCTATTATTATTATTTTATTCGATAAGTTGCTACAAAAGGAATACTCTACCACAAGTGTGAATTTACGTGCTTGAATCATACAAGACAGCCATTGTAGGTCAATGAGGTCATAGACATATAAAATATTTATTATGTCTATGGTAGGCCTCTGAAGCAACGTATGCTATTAAAATAAGCTCTCATTTGAATTGAATTGCTTTGGACTTTATATATCATGAAGCCTAGCTAGCTCAGACAAATGAACTGGTTGTAGATATTCTTTCCCAAACTATTTGAAAAGTATAGGCCTAGAGTGGTGATGATTTTCATTCAAAATAAGACATTAGCCTAATTGAAAATCTTTTCTTTCTTTCTTTTTTTAAGAGAGCATGTGTTTCAACTTTCAAACATAAAATGGCCCTTTCTTTCTTTCTTTCTTTCTTTCTTTCTTTCTTTCTTTCTTTCTTTCTTTCTTTCTTTCTTTCTTTCTTTCTTTCTTTTCTTAAAGTAAATTCTAGTTGTATATTGCTTTTTCAAAGCATTTTTACAGAGAATATGAGATGAACAGAATATTTCAATAACATTTTTATTACTTGCTGTCACTGTCAATTGACATAAACACTAACAAGTCAATCAGAATTAAAATTAAAACAGTAAATAAATGAAAAAAAGTTATGTGTTGAAAATATTGTTAAATTTAATCATATCTGACATACTAGTCATTTGCTAAAAAAATATCCTTAATAGAAAAAATAGCCCCTAATAGGCTACTCTTGCAGTCCATTGGCCCTAAACTGTTTGTTCCCACACAAGTTACACAACGTGAGAACTTCATAAATTTTAATCTAGCTTTTCCAACTGAACCAATTTTTCATCAACTTTTGAATGAACCGGTTCTTTTGGATATGGCATGCTTCGGCTCTGTCCCTTTGCTGTATGGTAGTTGTAGTATTTTAAGCAAACATCCAGATACACATACAGACAGAAATAAACTACATCCTCCAGACTCAAGGCACATCACTTTCCTCAGCTCGCCTCCACTCCCACTTTCTGTTGGTCCGCGGGGAAGTCGCAAGATGGCCGACGTCGCATGAAAGTATGTTCCTCTCCTCAACATGAAGTCGTGAGTGAGACAGAGAGCGAGGGAGCTTACGTCGGGCTTTTGTTTTTGTTTTATTTTAGTTGTTTTACTTTATTTTCCCCTTAATTATTCATCTCATTCCGAATCGCAGCAGCCCCCGATTTGTCTCGACTAGTTGACGCGTCAATCACGCCGGGATCTGAGCTAACTGGCTAAGTGCGCGAGCTAGTTTGTTAGCCACAAACTGTAGCTCTTATAACTGTTAACCAGTACTGGACATACTGTATCCACTACCAGCTAGAGTTAGTTTTAATTACCTAACGGGCATGTTCGATGGCAACGGCGTAGTTGTTGTTTAGTTTGCAGCTAGATGTGTTACAAATAGGATTATATTTTGATGTTACCAACATTGTCGACATCATAACTGTAGCGTGCGCGCCGTTATCCCTCATCGTTACGTTGTAGATCGTGCAACATAAAAATTGATGAAAATAGAGAGACTTTAGCGGGATTATAATATTGACACCGTAAGGAATGGACACAGATCGCACTTACACGACCAAATGTAATAAATAGCCACGCGTATCTGGAATTTTACAGGGGGTCGGTTGACAGTTGCATTTGTCGGATGATTTACCAGACATTTCAGATCTTTAGTTGTCCAACAAACGTTATAACCGGTCAGATCTAGTTCTGAACACATAACCAAGAAATTAACTTCTTAACTAGGTTTATCCATCTCACGCGCATAGACAGACACAACATGGGAGTTCAAGGCTTTCAGGAGTATTTGGAGAAACGCTGCCCTGGGGCGGCTGTTCCAGTAGATCTTCTCAAGTTCGCCCGAACGGCAGGCCGTCAGCCCCCACACCATCATCACCATCACCACCACCACCATCCCCATCATCCAAGCTCACTGCCTCCGCCTCCCCCGCCAGCTCGCATTCTGGTCGACGCAGACTCTGGCCTTCAGCGGCTCTACGGGGGCTACCAGACCGACTGGGTTTGTGGAGGCGAGTGGAATGCAATGCTCGGCTATCTGGCGGCGCTCTCCCAGGCCTGTCTGTACCAAGGCGGACTGGAGCTGGTGGTGGTTTTTAACGGCACACTTGGGAAGGATCGATGGCCGGAGTGGGCGCGGCGGGCACAGGGGCAGCGGCAGACGGCCCAGCTCATCGTCAACCATGTCGGAAGCAAGGCCACGCCCCCTCCGCGGGCCTGGTTCCTGCCCCCGGCCTGCCTGAGCCACTGTGTCCGCCTCGCCATGTTCCGATTCCGCGTGCGGGTGAGTGACCGGATGAGAGGATCTTTGGCTTGTGTTGTCTTTCTATGAATTGTCTTCCTTCTATACTATGCAACGTGCTTTAAATGTTTTGTTGTTTGCTTCTGTAAGTTCAGTTATTTGTGATATTGTAAAAATTGAAAAGTCAGAAATTCATTATATTAGCTAAACGACTTTAAAGGTGCACTCGTGCAAAGTTTACACATAATCGTGTAGGGCTGTCACTAACAAATATTTTGGTAATTCATCTGAGAACTCAATGTGCGCCAAAAAACATCCGATTAATTGCTAAAATAATCGGACGATTATTTTGGCGATTATTTTGACGATTAATCGGATGTTTTTGTGATAAAAATAGACCTAAGCAAACAATTGCCTTTAAAATGACTTAAAATACATGTAGAATAACAATGAGACAATACTATTTGGCATTATAACCAAGTGAATATGGTTTTATAGAACAACACTGTTATACATAATACACATACAATATACATAATACACAACGTGTGAACATTCGGCTATACTGTTTTAACACAAATGTCTGCAGATGCCTAGTTACACTTTATAGCAGATGAAATCCTTGTTAAAATTGGCCAAAGGACATTTAATTAAAATATTCAACTTAATCTTTAATTTGTTTTTTATATTTTTATGATAGAAAAATGGCACAGCCACTGTAATTTCTTGAACAAGAATATGTGGACATCAAAACGTGCAAACTCAGAGTGGGGGTTTGAACTTTTTATTTTGAAATCTTGATGAACAGTTCGCATATTTAGAAACAAACTGATGTATGTATTCTCTGTGTTGGTGTAGGTTTATAAATGTTTACCTTACAAATCTGATGAAATGGCGCTCATTGCATACCAGATGAACGTTATAAGCAACCCAAATTTATGGAATATGTAGAGATGGAGTTTTGATATGTGCTCCTGTCACGTAAATAATAACAGTTCATGTGTATCCGTATTTGCATTCCGTGGAATGCTCAACTATTTTGTCAGTTACTTGACAGGTAAATTGCAATTGAGGATTTTTTTAAATTGCTTACTCAAATTTTATTTTATCAAATTCAAATGATCTTCATGTGAGTCTCTTGTCAAAATCAGTACTGCAATAAAAGCTGTTTTATTTCACTTGTTAATCGAGCATTGATGATGACTGATGATCTGAAAGTAAGTTGATTTAAAAGAACAACTTAACTATAGTTCACAAAGTATAGGCTAAATGAAATGTATGCATTCTTAGTTATTATTTTGCAGGAAATGTAAAACTTAAAAATAAACATAGCCTACAGAAATACACTTTTTAATAAAAAAGAACAATAATTCAGTTGTTGCTGTACAAAATTGTTTTTCTTGATAGTGCAAGTAATGTTTATTTTTTTACTCTGACAAATATCAAAATTAGGTATAACTGGAACATAATTTTATATTTAAAATAGAAAACAGTGAGGACTTTGCCAGTTTGCTACCTCCTTTCAGGACACTGCACGCAACTGAATCACTGGACTAGTCGAATACTACTAGCTTTATTTAATAACCCATGGACACTTTTTCTGGCAGAATAACTTAATCATGGCTCACAGTTGGTTGCACATTTTTCTAGCTAGTATGTGTTAGTGTTGTCTCGATACTAGAATATATACCTTCGACACAGACAGTACCCTTAAAAATATAGATTAATATACAAAAATATATTAAATACAATTTTGGATATTCAATACAATTATCTTTGTATCTAGTTCACTTTTGACCAGATATTTTCTTATCAAATAAATCTCTCTGAGTTACCTCGGGCTTATAGCTCTGAGTGGGATTATATAATATAATTACTTTACTATATAATATAATAACTTAATTAGTAAAAAGATAATTGAATAAGCATATTGATTATTTTACTTTACAGTAGTAAAATGTCAATACCTATGACTTTAATTCTTGCAAGTTAGGGAATTAACCCTCAAGCTTTTATTTTTGTGACAGTGACAACAGATTTATAAATTCTTCTCATTACAAACCCGTGTGATTCTGTAATCATCTATTCACAGGAGTGTTGGAAATAATGTGAATAAGAAAAAATCTGCATAACTGGTGCATGTTAAACTTGCAGGCAGAGATGGAGTTTGCTGCATTTACTGTGAATTGAGCCACTCAAGTATAACACAGCGATGCCCTTCACTATGAAACACGCAATAGACTAAATACTTAATTTAAAGACACAGCGAAGCAAGAAAGCTGAGCTGGTTCCGGTACATTGATAATGAAGAAAATCATCATTAAAACAGTTTCAAATATTCAGAATCAATATGCAATTTGAAATGTATACTCTTGACAACACTAATGTGTCCCAAGTCAAAATTCCATAGGCAAAAAGTAACCGAATGCACCTTTAAACAAATGGTCCCAGTGTGGTTTGATCAAAAGTTCAGAGCAATGGGAGCTTGTTTCATGGTTGTTTTCCCTCCCTGCTCGTGGTGTAGGTGGTGCAGACCCTGGAGGACCACCATCAGGAGGTGCTATCCCTGTACAGAGACTATGGTTTTCAGGGTCTGATTGCACAGGACTCCGAGTTTGCGCTATGCAACGTTCCAGCCTATTTCAGCTCCCACGCTCTCAAGCTCTCCTGGAATGGCAAGAATCTGACCACTCACCAGTACCTGCTATCAGAAGCGGCTCGCCAGCTCGGCCTCAAGACCCAGCACCTGCCAATCTTTGCTGCTCTTCTTGGTAAGGAACACTGCAGTTTTGTTGTGTCCTGGAATGTGACTTTATTTTTAATTATCTTCTTCATCAAAATCAGGTAACCACATTCTGCCAGATGAAGACTTGGCTGCCTTTCATTGGAGTCTTCTAGGCCCAGAACACCCTCTTGCCTCCCTCAAGGTGCTTATACAATGTCATTTCAGATGTTTTACAATATTTTTCAATCTTCTGTAATTGTAGTTGATAATATAGACTTGTGCATCCTAAAGCATCAGATTTATCACTATGACCCATTCTTTTAATTTCTTCCTTTGTTCAGGTAAGGGCTCATCAGTTAGTCCTCCCGCCTTGTGAGGTTGTTATCAAGGCTGTATCCGAGTACGTGGCATCCATCAAAGATCTTGGGAATTTAGATTCAGTGGCCAAGGATGTTTTCAAGCAGTCACAGGTGAGGCATGGCTGTGTTAACATTTGCATTTTAATGTTCTACTTTGTACACTTTTACTGTGGTTGTTATCTTAAAAGCTCATCTTAACATGGAGACTTCCCATTTTCTAATCTCTAGTCACGTACAGAAGACAAATTTGAGAGGTTTAAGAAGGCAGTCGAGTATTTTTCAGCGGCCAGTAAACCAAGACCTCTCTCCATGGGACCTTCTCCTTACCTCTGTAGGTAGAAATGTGGTGTTTGAAGACTATTCACTGTACACGCACAACCTTTTAAAAGTTTGGGGTCAGTATGGGTCAACAAAGATGCATTAAATTGAACAAAAGTGACTAATTTTAATACATGCTCTTTTGAACATTCTATTTATCAGAGATTCAAAAAAAATGCTTTTCACAATTTTTATGTGAAATAATTTATTATATTTAAATATTTTCAACATTAATAATAATAAGACAAATGTGTATTGAGCAACAAATTATTGGCTAATGGTTGCTGAAAATGTATTCTAATGGAAACGTTATAATATTTCACAATATTGCTTTTGTACTTGGTGAGCAAAAGAGACTTCTTTTATAAAAAAAAAAATATTACAGACCTCAAGCTTTTGAACTATATTATGTTTAGTTTCCACTGTTTAGCTTTCAGTAGCCTTAAGATAAACTCTGACATCATATTATACTCATACAATGCTAATTTGTTTTCTCTTGTCTCTTCTCACAGTTCCAGGCTTTGGGCCTAATCAATTTGGCGGACCTCCCGGCCACATGGGGGTGATGCAGCCTCTAAAAGCTCAGGTAATTATTTACCGTACAGTAACAGAAAAAAAGGTCTATTTTCCAGAAAGTCACCTTTTGCTGTTCTCCACAGTTTGGCCCACCCCAGGTGTCAGGTGTTAAGGTGCCTTATCCAGGTGGGCTCTACGGACCCAGCCCTGTAACTGGTCCAGCCCTTTCATGCCAGAACCCAACTCAGCCTCTGCAGGACTGTAACGATTCACTAGTTGGGAAAATGGGCTTTGCTGATTGGTCTGCTCCATATGATTCCTCTCAAGATGGCAACCGACAGCCCAATCATCACACTGCTGCTCCCACAGGCCCCTCCCCCTCATCGTCGTCGTCGTCAGATGGGGAGGAGCATAATGACACCAGCACTAAGTGAGTCCACTTCGTGCGGAATCTGTTCATTGTGTTGTACCTGTTTAACTAGCAATCAAAAAGTATTCAGAGCACAATAAATATGAATTTTCTATCGTAGTCATTTGGCTGACAAGTCCACAAGATGGGAAGATCCCAGTGGACGGGGTGGGAGTGGCTCTGGGGACGGCCACCATGGTAACGGAAGTGGGCCGTCCATTCCATCATTGCTATCCATGCCAACACGGACTCACATGGACATCACAACACCACCCCTTCCACAGGTCAGTGCCGAGGTGCTGAGAGTGGCGGAGCACAGACACAGGAGAGGACTCATGTATCCACAGATCTACCACATCTTGACCAAGGTACCGCAGTCACACAGCATGTGCTCACAAATAAATAGCATTCTCGGAGAGTTTCAGCCTTAGTATTTTTCTCTGCTTAATATTCAACGGCACAGCCAAAAAAATAAAACAAACTAAAATAAAATAAACTTTTTTAGCTATAGAGTTTTCCTTCACTGAAACCGTCAGAGGGCTTACTGAATTAACAGTGAAGTAATCAACTCATTTATTTGTTTAGTTTTTCCTTTACGTCAAGTCTATCTTAAAAATGAAACCTCCTTGTGCACCTCAATTCAGTATCAATATTAATGTTTATATGACATGTTTATGTACTTCAAAAATTAATAATAAAACTGTGCAGTATATTTTCATTTAAATAATAAAGTAATATGTAAATAATAATTCAATAGTAAACTAAAATTGCTGACATTTATGATGGAAAATGCTCTGATATATTCTAAAGCAGCTTATAATACCTTTGAGAGCTCTCTCTGTCTCTTACTCTCCATTTCTTCCTTTCTTTTATTTTCTGTCGCCTCCCAGGGGGAAATGAAGATGCCAGTGTGTATAGAGGATGAGTGCAACCCTGACCTGCCTCCTGCTTCTCTACTTTTCCGTTCTGCCCGCCAGTATGGCTACGGGGTGCTGTTCAGCTTGGCTGAGACCCAGCGGAGGCTTGAGAGACTGGCCATGCGCAAGCGTAGTCCCATTGACGGTGAGAGGCAGGGTGGGCATAAACCTTGTGTAGATGAGACTTTAGAATAACGTTCAAAAAATCAATAGCCGATATCAATACAAGGAAAATTTTGTGATTCTCAATGCTTATTTCAGAACAACAGCAGAAAGTTGTGCGTTATTTAACACAATAATGTTTAGATTAAGTATTACCAAAAAATTGTCTTAATTATTTGTGTAATGTATTGTATTTAAATAGTAATAAGAACATTTCCCGATAAGAAAATTTGCCCAGTGTCTTAAAACTGATAAATTTAAGGAACTGTCCTCAGCTGAGACACTTTAGATGTGCACTGTTCACCATGGGAGACCTTCTGAGAAAACCAGGTTGTTGCTGGATGAGGTGTTAGTGAGGCCAGCAGGCGGCACTCACCCTGTAGTCTGTGGGTCCTAACACCCCAATATAGTGACTGGGACACTATACTGCCAAAGACCACTGTCTTTCGGGTGAGACGTTAAACATAGGTCCTGACTCTCTGTGCTCACAAAAAATCCCAGGATGTCTTTTGAAAGAGTAGGGGTGTAACCTGGCATTCTGGCCAAATTTGCCCAGTTGCCTCTGTCCATCATGGCCTCCCAATCATACCCCTATACATATACCAATTGGATTCATCACTCTCCTCTTCATGAGAAAGCTTGCGTCGTTCTCCACACGGCCCTAGCCTCGTCCTGCTCGCCACAGTAAACATAAGAACGTAAAAGCCTAATCCCGGACATTTTGGGCGTTCTCGAAACATTTTTGGGCAGACTCATCACAGAGACTCACAAGTAGCCTAGACTTGTTGTTGAACTACTACGCTCTGTTACCGGTAGGCGTGGCCTCCTAGGGCAGCGAAGCAAGTGGATTTTTGGGAGTTGTTGTCTTTCAACCACATAAGCCAAAAATACATTTTCTGGCTTTCTAGAAAGCTCCAAATTCAACAATAATTTCATTTCTTCTACATAAATTACCCATTTTATATAGACATTCATCTTTCAAGAGGTTAAGTATCCCTTCAATTAGCCCGCTAACAAAGCACATCAGTTTACAGGTTTTTATTCGGCTTTTCATTATTCAGTATTGAACATTCCTAAAATGCAAATATTTGTCTGACCAGAGAATTAGATCTTGTTTTGTGTTGCTTTTAATAATGCAGTTATTTTTGCCTCCTATGTCTCTACTAACTGAGGAAGATCAAAATCAATCTAAATCTTGTTTCTGTTTGACTCTACAGTTCCCCCGGTGATTGTAAAGGAGTGGTGTGCCAGTAAAGCTAAATCTGCCCTGACCCCAGAGCTCGTTCCAGCCCTGTGTTTCCGCGAGTGGACATGTCCCAACCTGAGGCGGTTGTGGCTGGGCAGAGCCTCAGAGGACCGTAGCCGTCGTACGCGAGCCTTTCTAGCCTGCATGCGCTCTGACTGCCCTGCCCTGCTCAACCCGACCTGTGTGCCATCTCACCTGCTGCTCATGTGCTGCGTGCTCAGGTATGTTTGGGAGGTGTTTCTCACTGGACACTGATATGGTTCACTCCACTCTGAAAGACTAGATTAGTAGGTTAGTTTAGTTAGATTAGTTTTGAACAATAATGTGTGTTTACAGGTATATGATGCAGTGGCCGGGGGGTCGCATTCTTCAGCGCCATGAGCTTGATGCCTTTTTGGCTCAAGCTGTGTCCAACCAGCTCTATGAGCCTGACCAACTTCAGGAACTCAAGGCAAGTTATGTATCATTAACTGTTGTCATACAGTGACCACCTATTATTAGGGCAAAAACTAATAATAGGTGGACTGTCTGTCTAATAATAGACGCCTGTCTCAAATACAAGCCAGTGCACTTCGGCGATTTGGAAAAATAAAAGCCCGGGCTGTTATTTGAAGTTTTACGGTAGTCACAGTTATCGTTTAATGACGTTGTTGTCTCGTCACCTTGTTTTGGTTGTGGAAAAAAAGGCTATCAACGAATATTTTTCGTCATAGATTTCATTAACAAAATCAACACTAGTGTAGGGCAGCATTTACTGAAACCGAGTTATTCTGAGACATTGCCGTGTTTCAGACTGAAACACCCAGCCCATATATTTATTTAATTAAACTGCAGCATCTGCAATTTGATCATTTTATTTGCAAAGTCAAATTGTGATTTCGGTTTTATTTTGATTGATCGTACAGCCCTACCAAAAATTTACTTTGCTTTATTACTTGGGCAGATGTATTTGATTTCAATTATTTATTTTATTCTATGAATGTGAAAATATGCTCAAAAATAAATATCGTATGTTGGTATGTTCAGTAATAAGACTTAAAAACCAGCATGACATTTTCTTCAGAGAATCAGTTCAAAATGTATGTTTTGTTTAGTTTAAAGTGCATCAAGTATCGGCCATTCTTGACCTTGAATCATGTTTTTAATTAAATATTTACTTTTTGTTAAAGTTAAATTGTTAAAAGCAGATGGATAGAGAGCTGTGGTTTGAGACTTAAGCACATTTGCATGTGTTTTCATGTTCTTATATAACGGTAAAGACTCAGATTACAGTAAAAGCTGTGGGAGGAGGGATTGAATTGAACACTGCACTCAACATACCACTTGCACTCCTTATCTTTGTATCTTCCATGCTTTATTAAATGTTTGTTCACAACAATTTTGACAGGTTTTTTCTTTTCGCTTTTTTTTGCCTTGAGGCAACACTTGTCGTAAAAAAAAAAGGACTCAATAGCTTAGCTCAAATTCAATAGCTGTATGTCACATAAAGCTAAATGTTCAAGCATTTCTTTAAAATGGATGCTGTCTTTCATCTGTCAGGTTGTCAATAATCTGTTTTGAAACTGCTCTGTTAAATCTGAAATGACACGCTTCTGTGACATTTACCTGGCTGATGCCAAGCATGCCGCCGGATCATATTTCTTCTCTTTGACACTGATACCAGGTGGAGAAGGTGGATAACCGTGGGGTGCAGCTGGCCTCTCTGTTCATGAGCGGAGTAGACACTGCCCTGTTTGTGAATGATGTATGTGGACAGCCCCTGCCATGGGACCACTGCTGCCCTTGGGGCTTTTTTGATGGGAAGTTGTTCCAGAGCAAGCTAGCTAAAGCCACCAGAGACAGAGCCTCCTTACTTGATATGTGTGAAGGCCAGGTAACAAACGTATATATGTGCAAGTGCAGCTGTTTAATATTTCACAATATTTCAGTTATTTTCTTTTTTAAATGTTTCTGACACTATCCATGCAGGAGGAACTGGTTTCAAGGGTGGAGAAGATGCGCCAGGCCATTCTGGAAGGCATCAACCTGTCCCGGCCGCCACCTCCACCTCCACCACTGCCACCCCCTGCATTCCTCCCCCCTTCCATGGTGCCCCCTTTTTACCCCATGCATCCTCTTTATCCTCCTCGCCCATTAGGCTCCATGCCTCCTCACCATCACCACCAGCACCGGCCCAGGGCCTTCCCAGGTTAGACCGTCCTCTTATTTATCTCAATTTATATTTACATTTTCTTTACTGCCCTTTGGTGTCACTTAGTAATTGTGTGTAATTCTTTTAGGAATCCAGTCTATACCTCCACAAGGTGGCAAGCTGGAAATAGCTGGCATGGTTGTTGGTCAGTGGGCTGGGAACAAGCCAATCCGTGGCAGAGGGGGGTTTAATATGCAGGTGGTGTCAGTAGGAGGGAAAGGGTGAGTCCATTCTTTGTCATAATATAGTGGCCATTTGGCAGAGTATTTATGGAAATATGACAAAGCCTCACAACATATAACTTGCTTGTGAATAAAAGAATAAAATAACTTGCTCTTTTATTCTTTGGTTGACATTAATAACGGACAGCAGCAGGTTTATTAGGCTGCTGTCACTTTAATACCTGACGCACGACATGGATTTGACACACAATCGATTTTCTCTTAACTCTTTGTTCATTTAACACTTTTAGACTCATTTAATACTGCTTACGAGGATACTCGACAAAATAGGCATTTTGACATGTTTTTTGTCCATTCAAGTGTGGAAGAGAACTCAATGCGTCACTGGCCCGCTGTCTTAATCAGCATTCTGTGCACGCCTTTCAGGTGTTTATGGGTGGTCACACTATACATTTCGTTCCATTGACTTCCATTCATACACATGCGAATGCGTCAGACCGCAAACCAATGTGCACGCTAAAAGTTTAGCATTTCACTGTGTTTCGAAGTTCAAGTTTGTTTGGTGAATTCTGTGCTGCGAATTTGCATCATGTGATTGTGAAGACATGTGACCAGTAGAAGATCAATACATCGCTGCAGTAAAGTCAAGTAGATTGCACTTTTGAGTGTATTACTATTTGTTATGTTAAATTGATGTTTATAACAAAGACGCTTCAAAGCATGACATCATATCACGACCGTTACAGTGTCTAAAGAAATTTTGCATGCTCAGTTAATTTGCACGCTAATTTATAATTTAATTTATATTTAAGAAATGCGAATAAAAATGTGCAGTGTTTACATTTGTAATATAAGCACAAACATCATTTGTGACCTGTGCTGGTAAAATATGTAGCAATGAGCAGCTAACGTTCAAAAATGAGTTGGTTTTTTTTTCACATTCTGTGCTAAAAAATGTATGAATTGTTTTGACTTTGGGTCCTATTTAAACGATCTAAGCGCACGGTCTAAATGCACTTG
Organism: Cyprinella lutrensis; assembly: GCA_027497675.1. Lineage (NCBI taxonomy): Eukaryota > Metazoa > Chordata > Actinopteri > Cypriniformes > Leuciscidae > Cyprinella > Cyprinella lutrensis. Next base: position 10,011,664 of record JAOTRC010000009.1, on the reverse strand, counting down.
AAAATTACGCCGTGACGTATTTTTTGCTAGTTTTAGCCCGACGCAGTTATCATTTTCACAACCTGCACCACGTTGTTTAAATGGCAAATACATTTGCGCTAATCTGTTTGCCCATGAAAATGTTTTCACTGGTCTGAAAACAAGGTGTGTAGGGATTCAGACGCGCCCTAAGTGCAAGTGTATTTATTATAGTAGCACTTTAAATAGATCTTTATGTTTTTCAGTGCTTGATTTTACTTTAATATACAGTATTAGCAGGCATATTGGTTATTAGCATTAAAAATTCTGCCAAAATATTGTTGCATTCCTAACACACGTGTATATAAAACCTCTGCCCTTTTTCTTCTATTCTTTCTTATTTCCCAGAAGGGGTAAAGAATTGACAGTGAAAGCAAGGGGAGGGAAGAAAGTGACAACCAACAGAACACAGGTCAGTCCGACATATATATATTTTGCTCTATAAACGCACCGAATTCTTATTGACATTGTTTAGCGATGAGATGGAGTTGATGATTTGCTTCCTTTCCCAATGTTTCTCGTAGACTTTGTCCTCCTCACCTCCCTCCTCCAGCCCCCCAAAGCTCACCGAGGACGTTAAAGCGGTGGGACGGCCCATGGAGGGAACGGGGTCTCCTTCACAGCAGCTGAACGGCAGCTCTTCAGGAAGCGCCACTGGTCAAGCCCTTGACCTGCCACCACTGGCCCAGCCAATCCAGTGTGCCTTAGCCAGCAGAGACAACCAGTCAGAAGATGGGGTGGAGGTAGAGGCCCCTTGTTGCCTTGACGACTGCCCATCAGATGGTGCACTACAGAAAGAGGAGTAATTACATCCCAAAATGTAATAAGAATGAGTGAGTGAGAGGGAATGATTTAAGGTCGACTGCCTTTTCCTTGCAAAATTGAATATTTAGGGCACAGTAGCCACTTTGTGTTGTCATGGTATAATTTATGATGCTGCACATGCTGGAAACGACAGATGGACAGTGTCAGGAATGCGGTCTATGTGTCACCTTAAGAGCCGGGTCTGGTTTAAAAATGAGCTCGTTTAAATCACAACCCTCGATTGCACATCACCCCGAATCTTCGGATTCCGGACCTCATCCTTTCCGCTGGCCCATCATTGTTGTAGCATAGTGAAAAGCTCTCGAGTGTTTTTATTTTGACACACTTTTCTTTTCAGACCATAGTATATTAAATGATTGCCTAAAATGGCTACGAAAAGCCCCGTAATGCCCAAAGTATATTTGAAAATTGACCTTGCACGTGTCAGTTGCACAGCAGCTCCAGCTGTTTTAAAGTTTCCACCATACAGCAAAGAATTACACTATTTGTTCTACAGTGTACCACATAGGGAAGGATTCTAAGTCAACACTGCCCTGAATAGAGTAGACGAGTGGAAACCGGAGAACGCGGGTTGTATTTGTATGTCACAGTGTGCATTCACACACACACGGTAGTCCCTTTGTTTTGTTTTGTATATTATCTTATCAAAAAGTGATTTGCATGTGGAGAAGTTGCAATTGTCTTCAGCGCAGGGCCCACAGGCGGCCCGAGAAGTCCAGGCCCAGAGAGACATGTTTGAGTAAGGATGAGCAAGAGGAAGGGAAAGAGTTGTACAGGTTACACTCAGCATCACTCTGTTGCTTTATCTATCTCACATGTAGACAATCTTCTTTTTAGGCCCACAACCCACTGAAGAGTCCCAGAATAGTTCCAAATGAGATCTTTAAAGCACCTTACGGCCGAAAATATACATATGCAAATTCCTCCCCACAATTGATTGTATTCTAACGTAGAGCACTTAAAAAAAAGCACTTATTTAAGATAGTACTATGCTATATAGAGAGACAGTAATTTGGTTAATTGGTTAACTTCCTTTTAATGAGCAGCAGACCTGAAGTCATTCCTTTCAACAGTTTAACTGTCCAAATACACTTTTACCTTGCGTGTTGTTTACCAGTATGACGTACAAATCAACACCAACCCATTTGAATGTGAGAACGGAGTGCGTTGTAGTCTGCACTTTGTTTTAAAACTGAAAACACACTGGGTTGTCCTCGAACCAGGATAAAGAAAACTCGAGGCCTCTGCCAGAATTAGGGATGTGTTCGGATTGAACCGTGATACTGTTTGACATCCCAGCCGTTTGTATATAGACCCAAATGTACATGATCCTGTAACGCTCTGACGTGATTTACGGGAGTGATTTTATCAGTGGTCGAGAATGCACACAGTCCCTGCCATTTGACATCTCTCAGCTTCACACCGTTTTGGGTTCTAGCAGATCATTCTCTCGTTGTTCACGTCTCCCTTGTGCATGTGTACCATGTGGATGCTTTTTTTGTACATGTGCATTCTCCCACCATCGCTAAAATCATTGCAGTTTTGTTTCACTGCAAAGTAATTATTGAACAAACCTTAGGATCATCTTTTATCGTGACAGTCATTTAAAAACAAATCAGAGTCTGTAGTTCTCCAGACCGTTTCATGATCTGTCTCGTCTCGTTTTTGTGACAGTCCTATGAACTCGTGCACTTCTGTGTTCAAGACAGCACTTCTATCGAGGCAAATGGGCTTTTAAGTCAAAGCCGAACGAAACACCCTAAAGATTAAAGCTGCACTTGCCATTATATTGACCATTTTGCATCAGATGGTTAGGAAATTAATTTTACTTACATGTTAATGTTTTAAATCCATTTTAAAAAAAAAAAAACAACATACTTGTTTTGTACCGATAATTTGTTGGACGTGATAAATGAGAATTTAAATGTAATAATTAACTAATACACTTGAGAGAGGCTATTGCATTTAATTATCATAGTTTGAAATCTGTACAATTGACAATGTCAAGATTACATCACTGCTTTCTATTGAAGTTTTATGATGCACCTTATTTTGTTAAAAAGTTAATATTATATTTAGTGCCACTAAAAGTATATCGAAAGCTCTAAGTCAGATTATGGAGTACACCCATTATTATAGATATGCGACTTTGTATGTTCTGCAAATTCTCACTCTTGAGGAACCCAGACAGATCAGCCCATCAGAAATATTACAAATACCTGAAGCATGCATTATGAATGCAGTTTGATATGGTCAAAATGAGTAAAAAAGGAAAAAAAAAAAAAAAAAAAAATGACATCGGTGTCAGAATATAAGACAAACCCGGACAGACTAAACCAAGAAGAATCTTGACCGTAGTGTGACAGGGAGTATTTGTGAACTTATACGCTAAACGGTCATGTGCGCTAGAGCATTTAAACCTCAACCTTAGGTTGGCACGTTTTATTACGAGTTAAGTACAGTAGTGCTAGTTTTCAGGAAAGGATCTCCAGCATGTAAACATGCGAACACACCCGTTAATGGAATTTTGGTTTCCGCCGAATAACTGTAGATCCTTTAAAAAAAAATGTATTTTTCATCTGTGATTAACAGCCTTCTCAGTTAGTTGGGTTTTTTTCCTCAGTGTGTTTGTCATAGAGTATCTGTAACTCCTTCACATTTAGTTTTAAGTATAATCTAAGAAAGGAACAGCATAAACCGAATTATACAGACACACCAAATAAGGATATAATCTCTCTCTTTCACACACACACAATACCTTTTATTATACCTTTAGCGAGACGTCAGTTAGTATAAAGGAGAAGAAAAATAGTATAACGTTTTCATATTCAGATAATTAATGTATTGTCCAGTGTGTTCATTTCACTTATAATTATTTGGATACTTAAATTTGCAGTTTCAGATGCTCGGTTTCCAAAGTTACCCTCTCCAAAGCTTCTCTTCTCTGTTCTAGATTGCTGCTTAAACTCTCAATCATACATTTATAGAGATTCACGCGAGTAAAATATAGATTAAGAGATATCTAGTTGATGCCCTGGAAATCAGTGAGGTCGCTCTGGCCGTTGCTGTTAGAATGGCACTGTTTCACTCCAGATGTTGGTCCTGATAAAACTGATTTTTCAGCACTCAAATGCAGATCCCCCCCACAGTTTTGGGTCGTATACACTTTTAAATGTTTTCCCTTTTTATTATTGCCTTGTTTCCCCTGCAGTCTTCATGCTAACAGTGAGAGATTTTAACTTTTATAGTTAGTCTGTAGGGTAATCTTAAACGAGAGTTGGTAACATTTTCAACAGTGAAATGAGAAATTTAACCTTACCATCTTTGGTTTCTTTCAGTTGTGAAATTGTGTTTTTCTTACGTTAAAAAAAATTATTACAACAGCTACTCCTTTGACCGTTGCTACATTTAGTATTAAAATTTGCTTAGCAGAGATAACTAGATATTTTTTAAGTGTAATGATTGCAATTTTCCTCACCTGTATTTTGTATAATATCGTTTCGAACCACTTCACCATCATGATGTAATTTGTTACTTGCGTAAATAACCCATTACTTTGAGTTTTCAGTCTTTTTAAAATCGTTACAAGCTGAATTATTTTGAGGAAATCTAATTTTGCTTCCTTGCACACAAAGCAGACTAATATACATCTGTGCGACATTAATTTTCAACCAAAGTAAATTTCTGGAACCTACTTCCAGTATATAGTTAACAGTCTTTGATTCTCTTTCTGGATCCTGTATATATGATTATACAGCTACGTGTTTTCAGTAATTGAGATATTAGAGTACGTAAAGGGTCCGATTCGTAATCCGATTCTAAATGAAGAAAAAAATGTGATGTTTACATCTTTTGGTGAAAAGTGGCTAAATCTTGTATCGTCCAGTTTCATTGCTAAAATACAATTTCTTTTTCCCTCTCAAGTGGAGCTTAGCGATTAACCCTAGAACACTTTAGCTCCCATGCACATGTGTTGTCCCTCTGAAAAATGTAGCTTCAATGTAGTCATGGGTAGGTTAAGTTTGAACACATACTGTAACCATGCACACATGCGCGCCTACACACACACAAACACAGCTATTTTGGTAAAGAGTTTTGCCTGTGCATTCCTGTAGATTTGTGTCTGGACCTCAGATCTGACTCTTGCTTTATAACTGTTTCCCCTGTACCCTGGCTCAGTAGCCCTTCACTCCACAGGACCACTGATGTGGTTTCAATCCTAGTCTGATAACAGCAATGTGTTGTGTACAGTGGCCCACTGACATCCTACATTTCCTAGAAGTATGTAGTAGCCTCTATATCTTGTTCCCATTGCTTTATAGCATGTGCCCCCAAGACTCAACGTCTCAACTCAAGACATCCATTTGTAGGCAACACATTCTGTCGTTTGTGCTTGGAAAACTGATCCACTCATCAACACACAATCGCATTGATGCATGCATCAAAAGCTCCAAAAAACTTGTGAAGTGAAGGGTAAAGTTCATTATTATTATTGCTGTTATGGTTATGATCGTTATTAACAATTTCTTATTTTTAGTATAAAGAAAGCACCTGATTGTTTTGGAAAGAAACTTTTCTTTTTAATTTGTCTTGCTGTTGTGGTCTGATTTCACAATGGATTGGGGAGAAAGCCAAAAGGCTCAAAGAAAGAGAGAGAGAGGGAGAGAGAGAAAGTCAAAGTTGGCAGTCATGTTTGTATGGTTGGGAAATGACTTACAGTGCTGAAATAAAATTTATTCTTTTAGTAAAAATGAGTTGGGGTGTTATTTTCCTGTTTTTTTTGTTTTTTGTAAATGGTTACCCGCTGCTATACTGCCATGTTCTAAATTAAAGGTTAACACACGTACTAGATTAAAGTGGTTAACATTAAGTATCATGAGCTGATGATGAAAAATTGTAGCGTTTATTAGGCTCTGCAGTTTGGGGAAATAAAGATTTAAATTTTTAAAGCAGAATAACTCTTCAACATAAATGTTTCTTGAGCACCAAATGATTTCTGATGGATCACGTGACACCGAAGACCGAAGTAATGACGATAATGTTACTGTTTTTAGCAAGCGCATTTGCATTATTGTAAAGTGTTACTCATTCAAATTTCTAAATGTATTATTAAAAGTATTAAAATAAATAAAATTATCATTTATCTTCCAAGATCTCTTTGCTAAATCTTTTGACCTTTTGAGAAATATAAGCCTAGAATGTTACTTTTTTTACTAAACATCTTGTAATGTCATAACAGCATAACGCAGCTCATATTCGAAAATGATTATGTAAAATTTAGCTTGAGAAAGTCACATTTATTAACATTTAAACACTGATATAATGTTTCAAATGTAGGCTACTTTTAACTTGACTAAATCACCATTTAAAAACGGGAAAGCAACCTTCCTCGTGAAATGGCAACAAAAATGGCATTTTCTTCTGTGCAAGTTATGACATTTGACAACAATTAGTAGTTAATTGCACACTTTTTAGTCCATTAAAATGATCTAATCGTGAACTGAGAGACCGGCGGATCGGTACTCATCACTCAAGGGGCAGGTCACCTCAGGGGTAGATCTGCGCGCCTGCAGCCAGTGTCTCTCACTCCGCTCTTGCGCTGATGTAAGATGGCGGTATCATGTACAGTCGTGATCTCAGGTGAGCGCAACACCACGTTCCTTCTTTAAATTATTATTGCTGCAGTCACTGCGAAAACGGGTTCAGCAATTTACATTCTGTCTTACATCTTCATGGACACATTTCCGTTTAATATAATGACTAGGGTTATTTTAGCATGCAATTTATTGATTATCAAACCGGGGGCACTAGTGAGGCAACCGCCATTTTTCGTATTTGATGGCTTTACTAATATTCAGAGTATATGATCTTAATATGTGAAAGGCAAAGTAGATCATGCATGCAGATATTCACTGAAAAATGAGCTGATACAATGCTCAATTTCAAGCGGTAAGTCAGTCTAGATAGGCTGTCGATCTGTGATTTGTAGCTGATTTTTCTCGATAAGACACTGATTATCATAAAACACTGATAATCGCACGCGTGTCTCTGCTTGTCATGATAAAGTTAATCTGGCGGCCAGACAGTCTACTGATCAGATCAACCGATCAAACACTGATGGGATTCAAACACACCAGACTGACATGCATTATCACGCCTCTGCCAGCTGTTAACGTGAAGTACTGAGCTAGGATAGATGGTTTGCAATAATAATAATACCGGTATACCAGAACACTCACCATCACCTCTAACATTCCGTTTACATGCAGTTTATTTTGATACTCTCTTGAAATATGCATGGGTGGGAATCACATCTCTGCTGGAAAATCCGGTTTAAGATGGTAACGTTAAATGAGTTTGCTTTGGAGCATGACAGTTTGATTCTAGCTGTTCATCATAGACCAGCAACAAACAAGAGTAAAGAAACAAGCTACCATCTTCCAAAATGTAGCCTCCAGCTTAATCTGGATTTTCCAGCAGGGATATTAATAATGACTACTGTACAAGTTTTCTGTGTATGTGTGTCTATGCTGTATTGAATGTGGCAATAAAATCTTCCATACGGGTTGATTCATTGCTTAATTTCACTCAAGGACCAGTCCTATCTAGACACTGCTATTATTGCATGATCTTTACTAATATGGTGCATAATGCATATTATAACAAGGGTTGCAGCCATACAATGAAATATTATTTTGGTGAAATAAACAATTATGAAATATATGATGCATAATAATATAATAAAGCATAGCATCATTTAATATGCTGTATTCATTATTTTTTGCCATTGCTCTATAAGTGGCAGTACATTTATAACATCAAATGCTGCGGAGCACCAGATCCTGATCCATTTTGTGTGATCTCTTTGTTGTTCATGATATATCATGACTCATATTTCAAAAAAAATATGCCAGAAGTCTGCCCACACTTCATGGTGTGGATGTTTGAGCTAGGGGTTAAAGGATGATGATGACAGCCTTCACTGTGGGATTTATGAAAATCACATTAGCAGTGGAAAAGAGTTCATTAAATTTAGAATAAAAAAACAGCACAAATAAGATATTTATTTGTAGCGCTGACATGTCTTTCTGCCTTCTGTCTCCACCTGCAGGGTTTCAGGCAGAGGAGATGCTGCTGCATGGGGGCTGTGGAATGAGGTAGTAGTTTGTATAGTTTGGGATCACACCAGATCTGGGAGATAACTATACAGCCTACTGTCTTTCTCACAGCTGCTCCCTCACATCAGATGCACCAATGATGGTCCTTCATTTGTGGATAGCTGAATTTACGTATCGTTGTACTGTGTGCTTTCTTCGGAAAGTTTAAATTGTGAAGAGTTGGTGATTGTCTCACTGTACAAATTTCACAATACCTTTAAGTGGGCATGAAACAGAAGTTGTGATAGTTTTTCTTCCTTAATATAATTTTTTTAAAAAAAATAATGATGTACACGGATGAATCATTTTTTAATAAATACTGCATATCCATAAAAGAAGAAGAAGAAAAAAAGAACTGTGATTTTGATTTCATGGTGACTTTTACCCCCAAATAAAAAATTTTATGGTAATAACTGAAGGTCTTAATTTATTTCATGGTTATTATTTAATGGTTACAGAGGTGTAAATTGTTGGTCAGAAATCGGACTGCACCATCGTCATTATCCAGTTCATGCATTTGGTTACCTGTTATTATTATTGTTTGTTCAACTGCTGTAATTTATAAAAGTAAACTGAATACATTAATTTGTGTCTCTCATCTTGTCTCAGTTAACGAGACTACCTTTAGCGAATCAACATATTAAATGCGTCAAGCACTAAAATATGAATGACCTACGCGCGACTTCATGTGAAGATGTCAATCAAATGAACTGCAGCCAATCGCGTTAAAGGGTGTTATCGTCTCCGTATAGAGCATGGCAGAGCCGTCTAAAAACATCATATTTAACGGCTCTGGAGCATGGTATAGACTAGTGCCGAAGGGATGACGTCACCTTGTAGGCCGAAACGCGGAAGTGAGTTAGCATTTTAGCACTTCCGGTTCCCTCGCCCTAAAGTCTATGGGTTTTTTGAATGGGTTTTTGCTAAATCGCCTGAAATAAG
>JAOTRC010000009.1:9959736-9974753 GCA_027497675.1 Cyprinella lutrensis | reverse complement strand
AATTTTTTTTTACTTAATTGAGCAACGTGCAGAGCTTTACTATGGCAGTGCCACAATATACGCGAGTCAATAATACAGATCATTCATTAGACACTACATCAAAAATAAATAAATAAATAAAAATAAAAATTGAGAACACAAAGCATGCAGTTACAGAAAAAAAGTAAATTTTAACGAAGAAAACAAATTGTGCACTTTCGTATAGTAACCAGCGTATGGTAACCAGAGGTATGGTGAATAAATTCTATTGTATCCACTGCAAAGTATTGTTCCTGATTGTCTGTATATTCAGCACTTGCTTACTGTAAAAATACAGTTGTACAACTGCAAAAGTCAAAATGGTTAAAAAAAAACTTTAAACAAAAAGCACTCAAAAAAGTTGTAAAACTGCAAAATCAAGGTCAAAGAGATTCATTCTGGCTCAGTCTCATGTCTTTGTGTTTGTTCCGGCCGGAGGACTTTCACATCTCAGCCAATTTTGTCTTTTGCAGGCAAAGGGAAAAACTTACTGTGCCAAATCCAGCATTGACAACATTCTCACACACCGTTCTCATGCTCATCCTCTTCCTCCTCGTCCACCCACCTCTCCAACCTTTACACAAAACTCTTCCTCCTCTCCTTTTCGTATGTTGTTCGCATCAACATTCAGTGTGTCACCTTTGCACTAGGAACTGTACAGTTAGTTTGATCACATCATAGAAATCACTCAGTGTAAAAAAATTGAGGTTGGGAGAATGATGCGTCCAAATAACTGTTTAGCATTTTGCAAAACTTTGTTTTACAATTGCAAAAGCATTATGCGCTCATAGTTTTGCCCACTTGGTCTGAAGTTATGAGTGAACGATTTCACTGAGTTGGCATCAAGTACATCTTTAAGTGTGTAATCGTTTTTTTAAAAGACCACAATGTTTTGAACAGTAAAATTGATGTAATGCGTGCTGTGCTGTTGGTCCCACAGACAACAATTTCCACACATCCCTCAGCGTCTATAAATGAACACGACATGCATTTACAATCAATACACAAGCAAGATCGCTATAACGACTGTGAAGGTCATAGTTCAGGAATTGTTCAGTAAAACGGTTTGTTCCTTGAGGTGTTAAGTTGCTACCAGTGGGAATCTGCAGGAATGATGCTGGTTGTGCTGTTGGGAGCAACTTAAGAGCTCAAGCAACAAATATTTTTCTGATTTCAGCTCTATGTGAACAGAGCTAAACAGATGGTGATATCACTTCCTGCTACATCCGAAAAGATACTTAAAGAAATCATGTTTACCTGTGAAATTGGTCAACGAGTTGAAATGATAGAAATAACTTAAGCACGACATGCAGCATTACTGGTCTGATTTTGCCTGTGCTATCATTGCATATTTTAAACGTTTATTTCTGATTTTGCCTGCTTGAAGACCACAACTACATACTATGATTACTTCAAAATTATAATATAGAGCAATAAATAATGTTATTTATTATTACTTTATTGGTCTTAAGGTTTATGCACCACTATTTGAGTTTTTAGATGTGCAACATAACTACGTTTTTTTCTACTGTATGGATTGTTTGGACGAGATACATTATGTGATTTTTTTTATTCTGATTGATTTAGAATTTATTTAAAAATTCTTATCTATTTTTATTTCTTTTTGATGTTTTACTTTTTATTCTGGAAATGCAGCATACACTGTGCCCAAGAAAAAATTCCCTAAGGACAATAAAGTATAGTATTATTATGATTATAATGTAATATATATAATAATATACTGTTATATACAATATTTAGAATATTTGTATCTTTTTAACAGTTTTTTAAATGCATATGCCATAATGTAGCAGCAGACTTTGATCATTAATGATTAGTCTTTGATAGATATATTTTAATAACTGCATGCAGAAATAGGGCTAAACACAATCTTCCCCAAAACAGAGTTTAATAGGTTGTTATGGTAAAAAGGTTTAGCGAATTATCCCCAGATTAATAATAAGCCATAATAAACAAAAGTTTGGTGAAAAAGGGAAGCAGAAGAAGCCTTTTCAAATTGTTTTCCAAAAAAACTAAATGAATATGATCCATCCTATTGGTTTAATGGGACCTTTCAGAGTACCTCTGTATGTAACAGCTCTCAATTTGAACGAAGTCTGAATTGCTCTCACTCATTACTCCAAACACACACTCGCACACCAAGAACAAAAGAGAGAAACGTCTCTCAAAAGACCTCTGCTGTACAGTTCCTCTGAAAAATTGCAGACTTATCAACTGAATGATGATGGCATGTATCTATCAACAGGGCAATACGGGGCAGGGGAACGACAGCCTCTCCGCGCTCTGCCTTCTGCAGCAATGTGCCGTAAATTTCGCAGGGCAATAATTATGAGTCTTTTCAGGGAGATAAAGGCAGGACCCTGTTTCCCAAAAGTAATAAACCTGACTCACGCACCCCTAGTTGAGGATGAAAAATGTTCCCCTGGCAACTGCGTTTGTCGTGCATGCTGGTTTTCCTCAACTGGCATGCTAGGCAAGCAATCTCCTTTCATCACAGGGAGAGAATGCAATTTCAGGGCTCATATCCACCAATTTTGTGTAACTCACATAAGGGAAGAAGGAATGTAAGCTGAAAAACATAATACAAGGTGGGGGGAAAAACTGCACACTAAACACATCTCTTCTCGTAGGACTGTAAATACTCAACTTTTTGCTTAAAATATGAGACACTCTAAATCGAAGACATTTCAGACTAAGAAAACAAAGATCTAAAAGAAAAACCCTGATTCAAACGTCACATGATGACAAGCCTGGTCAGATTTATGTGGCAGGAAGCCATTGGGAGCCTCGATGTTCCAGATACAAGCCCTCCTAAAATAGACATCTTCTTCGGTCTAATCTTTGCCACTCTAGTTTCTGTTAGGAGAATGGCACTTCTCCCTCCAAAATGGAGTTTGGCAAATTGGTGTGTGTTAAAAGAGAGCGGAGCCATTTTACATCAGCGTGTCCCTGCAGGGATGTTTCCACTGACAGGCCCAGTGCGAGATCTGTCCATCACTGCGTGCCTCTGCTCCTTTCCCTGCTGATACACGAAATGTCCTTCGTCCCTCATTCCACAAGACACAATCACACCAATACATCTGTTGTAGAGTAAGGTAAAAGGGGACGGTTCAGGTTTGATCAGTGATTAGATGCAAACACCCTGATGTCATCTGTGTCCACCCAAAAAAAAAAAAAAACTCTGAACAAAACCAAAAACCAATTCAACCATTAAACTCTTGTGTAAATAATCTTGCCGATGCGAGAAATAATTGTGCTGTCTGCTCTAGGTAGGTGCTTTGAGTCAGGAATGAAAGCCTCAGACATCAAGCAACGAACTCAGGCATTTCAAATGGTCTTGTGAAAGAAACAGACTGAAGCTTTATTCTGTAGCACAGTGACCTTGACATTTTCACTTTGAATGCGGTTTCGCCGCTGCCACAGAAGGAGATGTATCTGACTTAATCAGTTAACCGAGAGCTTATGCAGTGTTGAAAAGGTAAGCTGTTGACAAAACACTTACCACTGGCTTAACAGCAATGCAATAATACCTTAAACATACACTGAATAAAAGAACAAGAAAATTGTTATTTACCGCTCTTAAATAACGTGTTATTTACCACTGTTAAATAACAAAGTAAATTGATTTTTTTTGCACAAACAAAGCACTTGTGTTGCTTCATGAAACTGAGGTTAAACCAATGATGTCACATGGATTACATTAATGATGTCTTTCCTACCCTTCTGGACCTTGAATGTGGTAGTTGAGTAGCTCCCAATGGAGGGACAGAAAGCTCTCAGATTTTATCAAAAAATATCTTCCTTTGAGTTCCGAAGATGAACTAAAGTCTTACTGTTTTGGAACGACGAGTTTTCATTTTCATTTGCACACAAAAAATTTAAATTATACAAAATGTAATAAATCAAACGAAATACACCATTTCATTGCATAGATGCAAGGTAGGTTTTCCTTTAGGACATTATTCAAGCTGCCCAGTGATGTGAAGAGCCGAATGTATGTTGTTTTAACTATGAGACAACATGACATTAAAATATACACAGTAGTTCAAAAGTACTTAGAAACTAAGAACTAAGAAATTAATACTTTTGAAGAAATCTATATTTCTGTTTCATATAAAATAATCAAGTTCTGAAATAAATGCATCATGGTTTGCACAAAAATGTTGAGCGTGCTGTGTTTTCATCATTGATAATGAGAAATGTGTCTTTAGCAGTAAATATTTCACAATATTGCTGTATTTTGATAAAATAAATGTTGCCTTGGTGAACACAACAGCCTTCTTTTAAAAACATAAAGAATTCTTACCAACCACAAACTTTTGAATGGTAGTGTGGGTTTAAGAAAGAAGACACCCACACACAGACAGACATTCACTTTTTCAGCTTGAATAAATCATTTTAAGTAGAAGGTATTATGGTGTTGGAAATGAAAATGGTTAAAAAAGGTAAGGGAATTAATTCATGTTAAATGTTGGGGAAAAGCTAGTTAGAGTTTACATAACTTTACTAGCCTGGTTAAAACTAGACCGGCACCAGCAAACATGCCAGATTAAAAAAATAGCTTAAATCACCTTTCTTTCCCATTCTGACATTCAGTTTGGAGTTCAGGAGATTGTCTTGACCAGGACCACACCCCTAAATGCATTGAAACAACTGCCATGTGATTGGTTGATTAAAGAATTGCATTAATGAGAAATTGAACAGGTATGCCTAATAATCCTTTAGGTGAGTGTATGAACTGATGCTGTCAAGTTAGCTTCATGCTTTCCCCGTTGCAAACAACTCCTCTAAATCGTAGTCTACGGGTGCTGCACTGCTGGTTGACTGCTGCTCATTTCCCCCCGAACATATCATGTAAACAACAACTCTTAAGAAAACGGAATTTCTTTGAGGATCCTCTTGATCTGCTTTCTCCTTGTTTCTTTGATTAATCTGACTAAGTGTGTAAGTCCTACGCACGCTGCATGTGAGTTAACCATGTTCGACACATTTAACTGGGAGTGGCGCCCCCACACTGTTTTTATCCATTGCAAGGCACCGGTTACATCATGTTTTCGGCTTTGGAAACGGAAAGAACACAACTCCTCTAGACAATCTCTTGGGGTACCTAGTGTCCGATTTACAAATGCTGTTGGCGCACCGCTTCACCATCTAGCTTGGAGTCAATGTTTGACGGACGTAGTAACGGTCACCATGATGTGTGATTGGACAATGGCCGTTTTGAGGGAGGGGCCGTGAAAGGTCAATTCTAATATTACTGATCATCAACATGCACTTTCATGCAGAGGCTTAAAAAATCCCTTTGCGTGAATAGAAACTCTAGAGACTGCTTTTCAATCTCAGGAAAGCATCACTTCCAATCTTATGACATCATCAAAACATCAAAGTCAAACAGTGTTAGAGTGTCCCTGTCCAAAGTCGTTCAGTCCCTGTCCACCGTCTTAAAATGTCACTTAGACCTCTTACAGGCTCAAATCACTTTGTGACTTTCACTTTCACAGGCCTCTCAAAACCCATTTAGATGAGAGTCTGAGTGAAAGGGCAAAGCTGTGACTCAACTTCTAACAACACAGAAGGGTGGAACAAACACTGATCTCAAATATTTCCTCATAGAAACCCAGATTTTGTTTCTAATTAAACTTACGAGTGATGATTACATATTCTTTTATGTTTATGTAAAAACCTGCTATCATTACTAAACAACATTAGTCGTTTGTACTATTTAGCTGAAAGATTCATTGCACTAATCGGGTTTAGCAGAGATTAGGCCTACTTGGTATGTTTAGTTTTATAAGGAAGGGGAGGGGGCTAATTCATGTAAAAAGACCTATATCTAACGTGTGTTATACACATTGCGGGATGAGCACAGGCCTCGGCAGCAGATGGTGTTGAGAGTTAACAGAGGTTTAGATGTTGATGAATAATTTTTTTATTTTTTTGGCTCTTGCCCTTGACATTTGAACATTAGTTTTTCTCTGGCTGCTTTACCTGTGTGATTAAAAGGCAAACTTGTTAGCAAAAAAAGCCAAGAGTAAAGTGATCCAGTGATGACTGGATATTGATGGTGTCATCAATAAAGATTATAAATCAACAGCACCTCATTTCATCTAGAGTTGAAAATCTCTTATAATCTGGCCTTCCATGTGATTGATAAGAAAATCCTGTGATTTTTATTGTTGGAAATCCAACAGAATTGTAATAATTTGAACAATTGTAAAAACATTTTTGTTATAATTTACAGAGATGAACCCAAGAGCAAACAGGATGTTTAACACACACACTTATAGGACAAAACTAGGGAAACAAAAGCCACGAGGGGGCAAAAACATTGACAGGACCAGGAGAGACTAAACTTTGACTAAGACTTAAAAGATTACTTAGTTTTAACGTTAGCACCACCGTCTCTCTTTCGTTTTGGCATTTTTGAATGTTGTGTACGGAAAAGCTTCTGTGCTCCTATTGGTCAACATCATACATGTGACGGAACCGTTGTGGAAGACCGTTAAAAAAATTAAACATGCTAGTCTTTTTGTTATGATGTTGTGAAACATCGCAGACGCGACGTAGGTTGTCGCCCACTATGGCACACTATACGAGATGATACGATCGAATCTTGCGTCCCGACGCCCGATGTCGTTTACGATTCCCCACAACACCCTACGTCAAACAGATTGTGCCAAAATTGGGCTGAAATCGTGTAATCTGAACCAGGCATAAAAATTCCATGTTATTTTGTCACATATTGACATGAAAAAACAGCATATAAATCTTAACAATGGTGACACTCAAATGAAAAGCTTCACGTTGCAATGTATGCTGGGTTAACATTTTTAGAATTTGAACTAATTATTTTCAGTAAACACTACTAATATGAACTTCATTTGGCTACTGCACCCATTTAACATTACTATATTAAAACTCAACATGTTTAGTTTCAGCTTGTGTAAAAACTAAAGTGGTATAGGACAACAGGTTTCCACGCGATTTGAGAATAAAGGCAAAAAATTCAGGTTAAGAGTGTATCTACTCTCTATTAGTCTGCTCCTGAATGACATTATACAGGGAATTGTTCATAAATATACAGTATACCCTCTACTGGTGATATCCATGAGAAAAATGGCTAATAGGGCATGTGATTTAAGGTTCATTAGAGTGGAGTGAAGACCAGAAGCTGGAGCAGATGCTCTCTCTGGAGATGTTCATCAGCATTCTGGAGTGAACCTCTATAGTCATATTCCATTCCATCTGCCTGCTTCTGTCTTTCAGCTGCAAATGGAGCACCTAGGTCCATTAATTCTCAAACAACCGCTCTGCACTTCCAAATGCTTCCAAAGAAGGGCATCAATTGTGTATTGTCCATTAGAGCAAATTATCTGGGCCAGTCAAAAGTGACAGCAATTGAGGGACACAGTAGCAAGGATGAAGCAATGTGGTGTGACGTGATATGAGCAAGAAAACTCTTTTTGTAACACGACAGGATGAGATAGACTTTGCCTCTTGGGGCTCGTTCATATAGAACACGTTTTAGGTTTAAAAAATGCGAAAAATGCTAGGTCTCGACTAGTTTTTAATAGTGATTTTAATCGGGGCTTCACGTTTTTAGAACTCCGTGTCATGAGTGAGACGCTGCAAGAGACGCAAGAAATGAGAGCATGTTTGCATTGAAAACAATGGTTAAGTAGTGCGGTGGAATGGAAAAATGCATTCTGTGTGAACATGATTGGACAAGAGGTGTAGAAGATGTGAGATTCTGCAGTATTAATTTATATTTTATTACCAAGAATAAACAGGAATCCGTGTTTTTAGGACTCATTGATGAATAAAGTTTGAAAGAACAGCATTTTTGAATATATTTGAAATGGGAAACATTTATAACATTATAAATGTCTTAAAGGGATACTCCTCTTTTTTGGAAATAGGCTCATTTTACAACTCCCCCAGAGTAAAACAGTTGAGTTTTACCATTTTCGAATCCATTCAGCCAATTTTCTGATATTTAGAAGAATTTCAGTAACCAGACAGTTTCTGGTCTCATTTACTTCCATTCTAGGAGAAAATATATACTATGGAAGTCGATGGGACCAGAAACTGTCTGGTTACTGTTATTCTTCTAAATATCAGAAAATTGGCTGAATGGATTCAACAACGGTTAAACTCAACTGTTTAATTTTGGGGGAGCTGTAAAATGAGCCTATTTCCAAAAAAGTGGAGTATCCCTTTAACTGGCACTTTTGATCAATTTAATGCATCCTTCCAGAATAAACGTATTACTTTCTATGAAAAAAAAATTACTGAGCCCTGACTTTTGAAATGTAGTGTATATTTTTTGGCATAAAACAAAAAAATGGAGGAAAAGTAGTTAAGAAAAATAGTCTCATTAAATGAAATGCTTGAAAAGAGAATGTTATTAAGTAGTTTATAATTATCATTATTGTTATTATTTCTTCAAAAAAAAATGAACCGAACTATGAAATGCTTTTGTTGACCAAATCAAAGTCCAACAGAAACATGCAGAAAAAACAGGAAATGATATCATAGAGAGGACCCCTGCAGAGCCCTTTTACTGTGTGGCAAGGTCAATAATTCTCTTAGAATACCAGATAACTTTAGTTTAATCTGTTAGTTCAGATAGTAACGTTTTTTTTTTTTTACATTCTCTATATTTAATCCTGTCTTGAAAATCTTTTAAACCATTCAAAACCAAAATGAATACAAGGAGGTCATATCTAATAACTAGATTTTTTCTTTTTCTTTTTTTTAAAGACACTTCTATTTGTCATTGACCCGATTGTGTAGGATTCATTGTGCTTTATTTCTAATGTGCGAACACATTCCCATTGCCTGTGGGAACAACAGCAACGGACAAAGTGCAAATGCTTGGTTAAAGTACAGCATATGCTCACACTTGCTCTCTCTCCTCGATTGAGCCGCAACCAATTAGAGCTGATAGGCTTCTGCAGTTGAATACGCAGGAGCCGTCCACTCAGCAGCGGTGCTGAACGGACTGTGGGAAGCTGCTGCTGCTGCTGTCAATGGTACTGAGGATTATCTATGTACTGGCTAAAATGACCATTGACAATCACTCCCTGGATGGGATGACCATTTTGTCATTCCCTCCAGCTCCTTCCATCTTCCTCACTCTTTTCATCAAGTCCCTCTCATCCTTTCTCAGACACCACTTGTCAGTGAGATGTGCTACGTGGTAAAATGAGTGTGTCCAAGTGTGTGTGTGAGGCCCACGGGGTATCTATCCCTCCATTGAGAGATCAGAGCAGGTGCCAGATGCCTGGAGCTCATAAAAAAGAACATCATATTTTTTCAGCTCACCTACAGCTCCTCGGTGCCCACACATATCCGGTTAACTCACTTACGGCCGACAAAACCTGCTCACTGCACACCACAACCACAGTTACAGGAGTCTTGTCTCACGCGTCACGTGGTGCGAGCACTTCTCAGGGCTGCTTTATGTTGTTCATAATGTTGTTTGACAGAGGTCTCGAGTTCATGAACACTGCATTCTTATGCCGCAGAAGGTATAGAATAAACCAGAGCGACTTGAGGACAAGTGACAATTTATCATTTGCCGTTGAGTTCAGCAGACTGGAGCAGAAGAAACGCAAGCCACGTTTCTCTCAGACAAGATATTAAAACGTGTTAAATTATTTAACCGTGGCCTCTTGACCTAAACACGCTCAGTCAGACACGACGTGCAGATATGAGATGTTTAATCAGACTTTTCATCACACCTGGCTGGCTTTGGTAACTGGCGTTTCGGAAACTCTTACACCATTTGAAATTCACCTGTCATCCACTGACTTTCCCTAATGAATCTTAAAATGTGGATCCATTTAGAGGACTAGATTCAGATGGATGACGTTGACGAGGATGACGAGATCCAATGCAAATCCCTGGCAAACCATAAAAAAAAATGTAATCTAATTGAGCATATTCACAGCAAGGACGTGTGGAGGAAAGAGCAAGGTGTTTTTTTCTGCTGTCATTAGTAATCTCTACAGGGCAGGTAGGAGAAGTCACTGATGGGAGAACCGGCTGAGAGACAGACTGTGTTAGAAGTGAGATAGTGTATCTAGCAGGTTCACTGTGAAATGTAACTGTCAGCCATTAGAAAGAATCAGAGGAGAGAGATTTGTGAGATAATGAGTTTCAATCTAATTCCATTGCATACAGAAATCTTCTCATTCGACTGACGTTTAATTCTCCCACTGGCGGTGGAGGTATTGACATACGCATTTCCTTTGATTTCCCTTTTGTTAAAATCCACATCAATCACACCCCAAAATGTGTAAATATTTCAAAGTTTCAATGCGCTCATTATGAAAAGCCTGCTTTATCAGCACTATAGCACATTTCTGTTTCTCTCTCTCTCTCTCTCTCTCTCGCTCTCTAAAACGCCACCAGTTCTCGAGTTTCCTCTGGGATTTGTCGTACATGGTCCCCTGGTTTTGCTGAAATGTCTTTATTTCAGTGTTACCCAAAGAATAACATCTTGATTTTGAATTCCCTTGGCAATTTCCTGGTTCTTTGTCTCTCTAAACACACCTAAGGGTAACAAGGGAATCAGGAGAGATGCTGATGCTGTACTATTTCACCAGGTTTATCTTCTAAAATCACTGAAGTGCTGCTCTCTTAATAAAGCTTCATAAAAATATCACAAGTAATTCAGAAATCCAGATATTTTAGAACATACAGAAGTTTAGGTTTTTGGTAAAAATATTTATTTTTTATATTTAGTTTTTCTTAATTAAAGATTTTGAAACTGAATTTAATCCATTCATTCATAAAAATTCACAGCATAAAAAGCTATTTTTTTCCTATAATGCCTGATTAACGTCACATTTACCAACAAAAAAAAAATCTCAACCAAAAACACACATCTTTTGTGTGATATCATACCGATGCTGTAGCACATAGATCCATAATGGAAAAAAATGACTAGAAAATCATTATGCTACATGAGATCTTTAAAAATTCACTGTAAGAAAGTATTCCCTATGCATCTCTTGCAAAAGCATACACTTTATTCAAAACTATTTGACCTCTTCAAAAAATTATGATTTTTCATTGTATCTCTACATACAAAGCCACATGCACGCCAATGGCAATGTTTTTGAAATGTAACACAAATGCTGTTGAAGGATGTGAACTGAGTGTAAAGCATAATATGCTTGCTGTTTTGCAGACCTGGTCTGAAGATTATGTATATGAGTGAACGGAGTGAATGAGTTGGCCCTAAGGGATAGCTCACCCAAAAATGAAAATTCTGTCAGTAATTACTCACCCTCATGTTGTTCCAACCCCGTAAGACATTTAGTTCATCTTCGGAATTATTTTTTGATTAGAGCTAGCTCCTCCATTGGCTTCTCTAAACTGGAAGGCCCAAAAGCTATGAAAGACATCGTTAAAATAGTCTGAGTGACTACAGTGGCTCAATCTTAAGTTTATCAAGCGACAAGAATACTGTTTTTGCGCAATTCATTCAATTCATTTCCTTTTCACGTAGATTTCACATAGTGCAAAAGCTTCTAGGTTGTACGTAAAAATGACTGTAAAAATGCTATGGTACTGTTAATTAATTTTATGGTAACTTTGCTTACTCTATGGTGAAAAGGTTTAATATTGATTAAATTGGACATTTCATGTAATTTAACAACAAGATACTGAATTTACAGTATATTTCACCTGATTTTGACATATTTTATAGCATAAGTGAACACAGCGATATTAGCTAAATGTGCACACAAAAAAAGCCTGGTGCAAGTTTTTGCCTTCAAAGGCAAATTCTGTACACAAGTGTTAATGTATTTGGTTTAAATGTGAAGTGGGTTAGAGCTGTTTTAAATTATTTTATCTTCCAGGGAATAATGAATGAAACAGGACTAAAACACATTTTTATTCAGATTCTGACAGGAGTTGAAATTCATTGGCTTGTAAATATGGTACTTGATTTCACCAAGTACCACATGTTCCTGGATCTTTCCAATTAACCAAACAGATTTGATGGACAAGTCTACAGTTTATGTCAAGTTTAGGCTTAGAACCAGGGTGAAGTACAGTACATTTTGGGACAGGAATGTTGATCAAGGATCAGGAACATGTCTTACTTGGCAAAATCCAAACT
This sequence comes from Cyprinella lutrensis, assembly GCA_027497675.1. Classification (NCBI taxonomy): domain Eukaryota; kingdom Metazoa; phylum Chordata; class Actinopteri; order Cypriniformes; family Leuciscidae; genus Cyprinella; species Cyprinella lutrensis. Next base: position 9,962,575 of record JAOTRC010000009.1, on the reverse strand, counting down.
ATTTAAGAGAGAGCTCTAAAACCCACTTCACAATTAATGGTCTGGATGTGGTACAGGGGCTTAAAAGGGAGAGACTAACGTTAAGACATTGACAAAAGACAAAATGAAAATTAAGAAAAAATAAGCTTGTGCTTGTCCAAAATCCGAACACAAACTCGACAAGAATAGCAAAGAAAACTCCAGTTGGCAGAGAGAGGCTGAAGGTCTGAGTTCAGACAGCTTCAGGAGTCCTGGTTTAGCAATCTACTCCCTAAAGTGAGAGGGTGTATAGCTGTTGCTCTCGAGTAGACAAACTCCACTCAGAGAAGCGCTGTCTTTTTGGTAGATACCTGTTATACAGAAGGACTGCAATGACTAGTGTTTAGTGGGAGGGATATCAGGTTCAGAGCAGCCAGCAGGTGGAAGAGAGCTGGCCAGGAAGCGAGTCAGTAGGCAGGATGAGTGGGATTTCTCCAAGGTTGTGATGGTTTCCAGCAATTTCACAACACATAACCATGGTCTGAAGGTCTGCTTTACAAATGAATAAAGGAGCATCAAATCCCATTACAGGCAACCAAAGGTAGTAAAGCTTAAGGTGGAATACTGGACTAGAATCCATTTTCCCAGTCTTCAACTATCCAATTTTGGTGAGCTCTTGCAAATTGTAGCCTTTTTTCTTATTTGTAGTGGAGATGAGTGGTACCCGGTGAGGTCTTCTGCTGTTGTAGCCCATCCGCCTCAAGGTTGTGTGTGTGGCTCCAAAAAACGACTAATTGATTGTTTTTAGGACCTTCTCATTGTGTCTCACGTCTATTGTCTGTAGCGGTTGGGGGGAAAACACAGTAAACGTTTTTTTTGTGCATAACAGTGTTGCTTAAGCAATTTGTCGGTGACATGCAAGTGACTCCAGGTCTGTCAAGGTCTGGGGCTCAATTACAAGCTGAGGAAAAGAGCTTAAAAACCGGCGACTTCCTGAGATCACAACCAATCTGTTTGCATGTTGAGCGAAAAATATCGACCCTCAGCAACTCAAGGGGGATTCATGTTGCTCTAAAAACATTTCTTATAAATGTCACTTCAACATCACCCATTGGAAAGTTATACTACGACACAAATGCCCGGCATCATTTCCCAGTTTCAGGCGGCTGTTAGATCAAGGCAGGTTTTAGATGAGAGATCACATATAGCTTGAAGCTAGGAGCTCTCGCGTATCGGAAAAAATTATTATGTGCAAAGGAGGGAGAGAAAGATTGAGTGAGGGACTAAGAGAAAGAGACAGAGAGAAAGTGTGTGAGGGAGAAAGAGATGAAATGGGAGAGTGACATGAGAGAAGGAGAGAGGGAGGGAGGGAGGAAGAGAGAGAGAGAGAGTACCGCCCTTCAGTTGTGTTTAAATGTGAAGCGGAAAATCATCTCTGTGGCTCAGGGGAGTGAAGAGGCGATTCTAGTGTTAGAGCGGGTTTGCCGTGTTTTAGATCATAGCGCTCTCTCTGTCTTTCGCTCTTTGTTTGTCCTACAGTGTCCCTGATTTTAGCTTCAGGCTTCAAAGTGAGAAGAACTGAGAGTTTCTACAAGACAACAATACCTGGACTCGGGAATATCTAGACACCTCGCAATGGATGGATTGAGGACAAAGTATTGAGTTCTCCTACGACTGTCCCTGAATGACACAGGTACAGTAGAACAAGCTTTGTTTTCCTCTTTGCATCTGATTCAATAGCAATTGTGAAGAAAAAACAAATTTACTTGTTTTTACCTTGATGCATGGAAAATGTTTTTTTTTTATTCAGATCAGCATGAATACTGTGAGCTGGTCTCGCATTCAGTGATTATTAGAGGCTTCATTAGGAGGCATATGCCGTGAGACTGAATGCTTGGTTTTTTTTCATAAGTTCTCCAGACATTTTTATAGTACTATATTATGACATTCAATTTCAGTTCACGCTATCTGAAGAAATTGTGACTGCTTAGTCACAACTTCTATTTATTAATATAAATAGACAATTGGAGATATTAGGTGAGAGGCTTGCTGTCAGGTAGCGAGGAAAAGAAACCGAGTAGCGCTTTCATCTCTAAACGTGGCCTAATAGACACACTTCAGTCCACATGAAGACTGGAGCTGTGAAAGATTTCCTCTAGTTCTGTCAGACTCTCTCACGCACACATAAAAGATGATTTATTTTCAGATTGATTTGAAATTTCAGGTCTGACTGCACCTTATGGCATTCACTGCACTTAGGTAGGAGTAAATTGAAGTGAGAGGAAGAAATCAAGGCGTTACTGACCGCTCGCTCGCTCTGTCTATTTTCAGAGGAGTGTTGGGATGTCGTGGCTGGTGTGGGTGTGGGTCAGTGTGACAGTCCTGCTGATGTGCGAGGCCACTTTCTACGAGACCATCCAGCAGCACCTGGCCCCTCCTGGAACCAACATACAGATCCTCGGTGAGTCCTTCCTTCTGTCCAGCTTCTGCTTCATCGTCCACTCTGACTTTTCTTTATTTAATCTCTGTGGGGGGAAAAGTTCAGAAATGTATTTATCAGGGTGGGCTGCACCATAAAGGATTAAACCAAGTTTTATCTACTACTTCAAATGCATCACACTCAGTGGAGGATCTAACGGGATGGCAACTGCCACCCTAAGAAAAAGCATTGCCACCCACCCCAGCAGGGGTGCATCCATGTCCTTAAAGGGTAACTAAACCCCTGGTCAGAGCCTGACTCCACCCACTGGCAATATTTGAAAATGCTGGAAAAGTGGGCAGACCCCAGCGGAGATAGAGGGGACGAAATAGATGCTAAAACACTCTATCCTGATCGTTTTTAATACTCGCAATTCCAACTCCTGACTCCCTACAGTGGTTT
>JAOTRC010000009.1:9931845-9943844 GCA_027497675.1 Cyprinella lutrensis | reverse complement strand
GAGTTTTGAGCATGGATTTGATTTCAGAAATAGTATTAACAGAACAGAGTGATCGTGGGAGAGAGTTCCACATTTTGGGTGCAACAACTTTAAAAATAATACAAATTATTCACATTTTTACAACTACTGTAGATAAAAAAGTGCATGTCTAAAAATGCTGCGGCAGAAATCGTGCATCCACAGACTGTTCGGCCAGTCGACTCGCAGCATCTTTGAAACATCTTCATCCACCCACTCTCTTGTCAGTACAATAAACTCAAATGATTTTTTTAGTGGAGGACAACAATGGAGATGTATGCTCACTAGCTGTCAATTTGGTTGGATTTAAAAAAATTAACTTTTAAAATGTAATTTTAAGTTCTGTAAACTCAAAAGTTTGGGGTCATTAGGATTTTTTTAAAAAGAAATTAATATTCTTAATGTTTTTTTATTTTAATTTTGTTTTTTTTTTTAAAGATGCATTAAGTGAGTAAATATTTCTGTTTTAAATAATTGCTGTCTTTTGAACAGTAGTACAGAATATTTTTACATATTATTATATACACATTAAAATATGAATTAATGAGAAACATTCTTCAAAATATATATTATTTTTTATGAATATTAATAAGAATATGATTATGAATTACAAACCTATAGCCCTATAGTCAGGGTCGATTACATAATACTTTGTTAAAAAGAAATAAAGATATATTTGTGTTTTTTAATATTTATTTATATATTTTTTTTATATTAACTAGGCAAGTGTCCTAACTTCATCTTGACTATAGGTAACAAGCAAAACAGCAGTTTTACCCCTAACAAAAACAAACAAAACAAAAACATTGTGGATAATGGGTATGCTGTTCATATACAATAGTGTAACTTTCTCGCTCTCCCTCTATAAACAGCCATGACTCTCGGATGTGTTTCTTATGCTTAAGTCTACAAAATTGCAAGTGTAAAATCAGTGCTGAATCAAGAGCACAAACAGAGCACCCACTATTTTTTTCTTCTTTTTTTGGACGACCAGCTTCTCTTAAGGTCCTTTAGGAGAGTCAGAATATGATTTCATGCCCCAGATCAGTTCCAGTGTCTGAAGCTCCAGCCTCCTCTGAATGTGACAGCCCGCTGACGGCCTTTGAGGAAACGCATACTGATGTGGATAGATTCTCTCTCTCTCTCTCCCCTTCTCCTTCTCCTCCCTCTCTCTTCTTCAGTCCCTTCTCCCTTTACCTCTTTCATGTCATTCTTATTCATCTAAAAACAACACCAGCTCTCCCCTTTTGTAGTTGCACGGCATTTTAATAAAACATTGGCAGTTTTATACAGGCCTCCCTTGGCAGGCTGTTTTTCACTCTGCGCTTGGATAGTGGTGCTCGGAGGCATGTGTAGTTTTATAAACCACCAGCTTTCATTTGTCTTCTGTGACTCGTGCTTTCAGTCCCGCTATTGATATTTGCTTCACCCATGTGTAAAATACACGTGTTGTTAAAAAAAAAACCTACCATGCCATTTGAAAGGGCATTGTTTCGGAAAAATGAATCTACGACAGAGATAATAAATGGAACATGTGCTCATTCACAGTTTTTGCATAATTGTAGCAGTGATATATAACCATGCCCATCGGCCACTGGAATGAGTAAAAAAAAAAACAACAACTGTATCACACGTGAGTTGCTTACAGAGATATGGAAAAAACGCATTAGCTGCTAGTCAGCGAAAATATTCGATTTTTTAGTGGTCGGGGTCAGTTGCTCTGCCTCGGCACTGGACTCACTCAGGGCAGAGGTGAAGAGATGCCTGAGCAGAATCTCGGATTTGTTTACTGGAGAGTAAATATTTGTTCAGAGCACCTTTCAATGCCATCCTTCTTTTTATTTTTGTTTAAAACACAGTGCTTGTGCATTTAAAGGGGTGTGCGCTGATGGGTCGTCTCTCTCTGTTTGCCCTCTATCTGTTTGATGTGAAATCTCTCATTGTGAATCAGCTTCATCTCAAAGCTCTGAACAGCATGACTCCGTCAGACTGACATCATGCCAGCAGCAGAAGCAGAGAAATTGAACTTTTAAATGTCTTTTTCCTAAAGACAAAGTACTAGCATTTAAGGGAAATGTGTATTGTTTTTACACGAGAGTCTGTGATAAGAATTACAGATTTACATGACAGCAGTTTTGTTAAGAAAGCCTGTTTTCACCTCAGACTATTAAAGAAAACAATTAAGTTCACGAGCACAATTGTGGCTTTATTTATTTTCTTATATTTATTATTATAGTCAGATACTTTTTCAGTAACACTTTATTTTGATGGTCTTTTTTTAGCCATTCTTTTGACTGCAGCAACTAATAATCTTTTAGAAAAATTCTGAATTTCATTTGAAATTCTAAAAATCAGAGCTTTATCGTAACGTTACAAAACTTGGTGACTTATGGCATTTGGAATAGGACTATTTAAAAAATATATTTAAAAAAAGTAAAAAATAAATAAAAATAAATGGCAAAAATTAACCATAAATATTAATAAGTACCATCAAACAAAAGAAAGAAATATCATTGAACAAAAAATATATTACATTGGTTTTACCGGGGTGGAGGAAGTTTCATTGCAACCCGATCACACTAAATGCGTCTAGCACGCATCTGTATTGTCATGTAATTTATACGCTAAAGTGAGTTTTTACGTGAATATTAGGGGTGTAATGATACACAAAACTGACGGTTCGGTTTTCCTACAGTTTTGACGTCTCGGTTTGGTTTAGAAAGCTAAAATTGTTTTGTTTTTTTGTTTGTTTGTTTTTTTGTTTTAAACGGTGGTTTAATGAAAAAAAAAATGTCTTTGTCTTAAAAGGACCAGCAAAATAAAGTGAAACCAAATTTATTGTTTTTGAAAGAAAATCTCTTGCTGCTCACCAAGGCTGAATTTATTTGATAAAAAAATGAATTTGGATTTTGGGAATTTGTCCTGCCCTGGAGTAAATCTAAAAGACATTAACTTTATTTTATTCCAAATGCTCTTAAATTGTTTTATACATATTTTACAGGTTTTTTTTTGTATGAAGCCTGATGTATTTTAGGTTTCTCTGTGCATCTGTTTCACTTCACCTGTTATTTTTTTTTTTAAGTTTTAACTATTATTATTATTATTTTAATTAGGTACAAGGTTGTTTTGAGTATGTGTTTTGTTTGATACATTTCAGGGTTTTGTTCTTCAATATTCCGCCTTGTCAAACTCTAAATAAAACTAAACTATTCCCATTAAAATAACTTTTTCTATTGTAATATATTTTAAAATGTAATTTATTTCTGTGATGCAAAGCTGTATTTTCAGCATCATTGCTACAGTCTTCAGTGTCACATCATTTTAATATGATGATTTACTGCTCAAGAAACATTTATTATTATTATCAATGTTGAAAAGAGTTGTGCAGCAACATTTTTGTGGAAAACTGATACATTTAATTCTTCAGGATTATCTGAAATAGAAACTTCAAAAGAACAGCATATATTAAAAATAGAAATCTTTTCTAACATAATGTCTTAACTGATACATCCTACTCCCTGAAGCATTGATTTATTTAAAAGCTTTCAATTTATAGTTTTTAACAGTAGTGTCTTCCCAGTTCCCGGCCTTAACTTTACATTTTAACTGTGACTTTTTAAATCACACAGTATGACTATTTTTATTTTTGACTTACGCTCACAATTATTTAGGTAAAACGGGCTTCCATGGTATTTCAGATGGCTCTCAACACAAACACAAAGATCACTATAAAAGTGGTTGTTAAAGTGGTTCCACAAATGGGTCACAAATCTGTTCTGATTGGGTCACAGACAGTGAGGAAAAAACAATGCTATGCAAATAAAATAAAATAAAATGCAACTAACCATCTAATCATGCAGAGATTCCATAATGGCTGAGCATACAATAAAACTCAATTAGCCTATATTTTAGTGTCAATTCCTCTGTTACTATAAAAGAGGTTGCACTTGCATGCATTCCCTCGTCCTCATGCAACACCAATGTTAAAGAAAATATGATGCGGAGCACATTAAATATGGGTTGAACTATGTTAAATACATGGATGGAGCTGTTTTGTACTGGCTCATTTTTCAATTACTCGTTTCTAACAACATTTAAGTTTCCGAGAAAACACTTTTTGCTCTCTGTTGGGTCGCTAATTGATATCCAATGTAAACTCCTGAAGCACAACTAGCTACCATAGCTATTATATTAATTAAGCCATTTTAAAATAAATGAAATAAAAAAACTTTTATAAGAGTTAATTAATTACACTTTGCCAAGGTACACTTGACAGGAGTCAATTTGAGTGTGTTTCAAGTTGTACAGGTATATTGTATTTCTAAAGAAATGCCAGAGAACACTAAAAGTAATTATAAGACGAGTTTGTTGAAAAATACCAGCCAACGGAAGGCAATCTAAAGAACTGAATGTACCTCTGAGCAGAGCGACAGTCATCATTAAAATGGTTTGGACATGAGGAACAACTACGAATCTGTCCAGAACTGGCTGTTCTCCAGAGTGTCTGTCTGGGTGAGAGGAGCAACAGAAGCAGAGATCATTAAGAGAAGCACTAACACAGCGACACTAACAGAGTTACAGTCCTCTGCGAGACATGCATGCCAGACAACAATAGCGAGAGAGCACAGTTCAGAAATTTGCCTGGTGCAGATGGGTGGCAACCAAAACAACTTTGCTGAGAGGGAAACAAAACCCGCATCACATCTCAGCAGGAGTTTTGCCGAAAGGCGTGTGGGAGAGACTCCGAATTTGGAAGAAGATTCTGTAGTTAGACCAGATTCCAACTTTCAGGCCCTAATACAAAGTGCTATAGTGGAACAAACCAAACAAAGCACATCACAACGAGCACAGCATCCCTACTGTGAAGCAGCATCACGCTTAAGGCACGATTCTTTGCGGCACGGACTGTAAAAACCCATAAAAAGCGAAAGGAAAATGGATCGGGAAGTAAATCGCAAGCAAGTAGAGAAATCCTAATGGTGCAGCAAGGAGATCTGGGACGTGGAAGATGATTCATCTTCCTAGAGGAAAACACAAAACCTACAACAAGTCTACAGAGTGGCTTAAAACCAAAGTGTGTAATGTCATGGAGCATACTTAAACATTTGAATAATTTTCAAATAAATGAAAGGATCAACGGCTTGGCAGTTAAATCTGTTTATCGTTACCGCAAAAAAAAAAAAAAAAAATCACATACTTGCATAAGACAAATACTGGCTTATCCAGCCTGGTCTCATTGTTTTATATGAGGGTATCAATATTATATACCATTTTTAGGTGCAAAATATGCATTTTGTACATTTGGATAGATGCTAATGCCTGGATAGATACAAAATTCCTTTGTGTTCAGCAGAAGAAAGAAACTCATACAGGTTTGCAACAACTTGAGGGTGGAGTATCCCTTTAACCTTTGAAAAAACTGGCAATCCCCTCCACCCCCTTCTCACTACCAAATAATTTCACTAAAAATTAAAAGCGGAAAGCATTTTTAAATTGAATAATGTGCAACAAAAACACCTTGCAATAGTCTCTTTCTATTGCAATAGTCTCTTTCTCTTAATCTTTTGTAACTTTGTCATTGAATCATTAAAAAATATAACCGTAAGAATAACGGATCTGAACATAACTTTTAAATTAAATGAAAAAGTGCAGATATTACAGTAATGCTTTCTATGAATAATATATAATCAGTGGCTGCAATAAGCTCTGAAGCAAAAAAAAATCATCTTTGGAAAATGAAAATTCATCACAGGAAAATATTACATTTTAAAATAGTTTCAAACAGTTATTTTAAAGTCAATATTACCCTTTTTACAGTGTACTTTAAAATTAAAAAAGAACTTTTGAACAGTAGTGAAAATACTGATTTAAAAAAATGTTTTGTGTTTTCCTTTACTGGGTTATAATTCTGCTCTATAGGTAGATGTTTTTCTGGCGGAGTGAAAATACACTGCTAGGGATGCGTTTCATGTGCACTGGAATAGATAACCTCTGTTTGTTGCCTCAGAATTCATTCTTTGCCTGGGTGGAAGCAGCTTGGTTGTAAGAAACAGGTTTTTTCCTCCCCGTCAGTGACAAACTTGTTTTGAGGGTTGCGGGGATGAAGCAATTCATCAGTGAACGGTACTCACCAATTTCATCTTTTTCCAGAATGACAGCATTCTGTGATGTAACACCCAAAGGAATAAACACCCCTGGCCAGTGTGTAATAGCGGTGGAGGTTGTGATTTTTGTGCGTGTCATGAGTCTGCTCTCTCATCAACCGCTGTTGACAGAACTGTCAGAGTGTAGGGCTAAAACCTGTATTCTGACAAGGTCACCTTAATGAAACCTTCTGGTGTTGGGCTTTAAAACATTCTTGTTTCCTGGCTGTTTCCTTCCTGATTTAAATAGACCTGGGGCCAGTTGCATAAACACTCAAAAAAATGAACTGGGAAGGTTATGCACTTTACATAATATGATTATATTTAGCTTACTTATAATAATTGTGTTTTTTGACTTGAAATGTTTCTTTCTAATAAGGTCTATGTAATTATGTCTCAACTTAACATCCTAACACGTTGTCTAAACACAAACCATTAATGTAAAGTGAAACATTCTTATATCCAGAGGGTGGCAGTATTGCGAGCCAACTGCCATTTTGCCCGAACTTAAGTTGATTTTGTTCAATCAGCTTAAATAAATGTACAATTTAAGTTTACTTAATCTGTTTGTGTTTGATTATTGATTTGCATTGACTGAAACTGGGCGGTGCTTGTTAGTTACCAGCATGCTTTGCATTTGGTTGAAATAAGAGAGAATAAATGTTAAAACTAAGTATTATTTTATGTTTTTTGAGAAATTTAGAAAAGGGAAGACTTAATAGTGTGGAAATGTGTTTAATGTTAAATTACATTGGAATTATAAAACCATTTAAGAGTGGAGCATTTTGGTATCGGCAGTTTGGCTGTAGACTCTTAGCACTTCAGATGTTAACATGTGCTACTGCTAGCAAGTAGCTAGCTATAGTCTATCAATTTAATTATTTGTCACTACAATAAATGAAATAGAAATGGGTGAATTAATATAAAAAAATATCTGAATCATGTAAGGAAGCCTTTAAAAATTCACTTAGAGACTACTTAAATTGGGTCACTTAAAATAAATTACTAAGTTACATGAATAAATTATGCTTGTTTAACGTAACCCCCCAGTTATGTGGAACCTGTTGACGAAAAATAAATAATTAAAGCCAACATTTCTTTTTTTTTGTGATTGTAGTACAGCCAACTATCAATTAGTCAAGGGGCAATCAGTCTTACTTTTTTGTATCAATTTACATTAGACAATCTGTAACTGACTATGAAGAGTCTTAAAGAAAACATGTGATGACTAACTTGTAAGACTTGTCTTATCAGACTGTATGGGCGTAATAATATTAATACGACAGAAAATAACTTGCATGTTTTAATGTTACTACTCTGTGGGTGATGGGTTGGACAGACAACTTTAAAAAGAAAAATCCGTAAGATCATTAAGGAATAATACAAGCCCTTTATTGCATTAAACTGTTCTCAAGCAGCATTTTTTTACATTAAAAGCAAAATAAAATAATTAAAAATTTAATGGAGTCTAGTATAGGTTGAGCAAGCTGACTTAACCCATCAAAAACTGCATCCACTGTCCTTCAACTGCTTCTGTTACTGGATGGGTTTCTTTTGCAATTTTGTCTTGCTCAACAAGAAGTGGTGTAAATTGACATTACAAAACTTAATGTCTCCGAACAGGTTTTTCTGAGAAATTGTAATTGTTATTTTTCGAGCTAACGGTTAGTCAATGTTGTAGTGTTGTTAGTAACATAATCCACTACATTACACATTTAAGGTCATATAATCGGACTATGTTTTGATTACTATTGTCTAACTGTTGTCCCCAGGGCCTGTGGAATACCTGTGCAATTATACACTTGTGCATTTTATTTATTTATTTATTTATTTAATTAATTAATTAATTATAACGTAACTTTGCATTGTAATATCTTATAGCCCAGGCCCAAACTCACACCACTGGTCATGCCAAAGGTTGACATGTTGAATCATAGTGCCACAGAGTCACAGTGTTTACACTCTTGTAAGAAAGATGATTCAGTCATAGATAATAAATTACACACCTGTAAAGGAATGGATCTGCTTTCAGTGTGCAGCTTTTCTGTGACCTCAGACTATCTCCTCTTTACGTCAACCCGTTTCCCTTCTAGCTTTTTTGCAGTATGAAATGTTTCCTGTCCAGGCTCATGTGCTCATAGGCAGAGGCCCATTGTGCCTGCTCATCTGTCACTGTTTGTTTGTCCTCTGAAAGTGTGTTTGTTTGCTGTTGAGGGGTTGTGATATAACCTGCCTGTCAGGGAAAACTCTCACACAGATGGTTGCGGATGAATGGAACAATTGAGGCCGAATGCACACACTACGCCTTCTCCAGACAGACAGACACGACACACACACACACACACACTCCAGCTGGCTAATTAGACAGCAGAAGAGTCAAAGTTATAGCCTGTGTGTAATACGCTGTCTATTTTTCTCTCTCCGCACCGCGGCTGCTACAGGAAAATGAGCCTATATTGGTCCCCGATGGCCGGGTCTCATATCCATTAAACTGAATAAGTGCCTGAAATAGCCTTTGTAGTAAGCAGTATGATGCAGGATTCCCTACCACAGCAGCTATCAGTGCATCCACTAGAATCGGCTAAATCAATCAGCGGTGTAGCCCACACTCCCTCAGGGTGACCTTATGCTATGTCTTTTAAAAATATGAAACTCAGCACCATTCAGTGATACTCTGTAGGTTTTCTAAGTTTGCTGAGTCATTAACATTTAATGGAATTATACGCAAGACTTTTAAATGTAATTTTCGGGATGTTTTTGAGTCGTTCCTGCAGAGGTAGAGGACATTACAGCAGCAAAGTGCTTGACTGCTTTTGGCTTCTTCCGTTCAAATAGATACCGGATCTAATTACAGATATAAATTTGATATTAAAAAACTAGAAAAGAAAAATGAAATTGGAGAATGGTAAGTATTGTAGTGTGGTTTACGGTATAGGCTACAGTAGAGTCCAAAAGTTTGAGCCTAAGGGAATCTAGGCTAATTCAAATCTGGTAATAAACCATTTTAGGACAAATAGACATTAGGTTGCACAATTAATCAAAAATAAAACTGAAATCACGATTTGGCTTAGTGCAATTATTATGTCACAAAGGCTGTGATTTCATTAAATATGGCACTGTGCTCTTTTACATGCGCAGACATCATGATCTGGTGTAGCCTGGGAAAACCTGACAAATTTAGATTTGCTCTGAAAGTTAGTCTGGCAAAGAGCTCATTCAAACCCATTTCCAGTCCGCAGAAATTGCGGCACCAATCAAAAACATTGTTGCTGGATTTTGAAGGAGATTTTGTAGCCTACATTACAAAGATGGACGCCACCGTCGAACATCACTCGCTCGAATCAGCTATCGCGTCTGTTTTTATGCGATTTGAACGTTTCCTTTTTGTTAAAAACCAAGCAAAGAACAACAATCGGAGATGTTTCTCCGCCGCCCGCCTCTCTGCAAACGTCATCTCCATCATCGCTCTGATTGGTTTTAGGTCTACCCGCGACGTCCGTTGGTGACGCCCCTCTGGAAATGATTTGTCTATGCTCTTTGCCAGACCATATATCAGTTACAACTGAGAAAGGTCTGGTTTTAACCAGGCTAGATCTGGTGTTTTCAACGTCTCAGAGCGGCTCAGTTCAGTCAATGTGAAGTTTGGGTCACTTTCACTCAATGCAACATGCATCAACGATCTTCCCAAAATTGTAATGAGAAGTGCTTATAAATGTTTGAAAATGAATTTAAAAAACATGAATATTAGTGTTGTAATTGCAGCCAATTAGTGCAGCCCTACATTATGAAAAAATGAATAAGGCAAAGCCTATTTAATTGGGGACGTAGAAGTAATGCATAATCTTAATTAAGTAAACATGTGACTCTTTATGCAGACAGTAAATTAATCTTCCACTGAGGCTTAAGATGCTCTTTGGAGTCTTTGTTAAATCATCCAAAAGACAAACAAACCAAGTATTTAAGAAATTGTAAGGGGAAATATGCCTTTCACAAGTGGTCTCAGACTTTTGAACCCCAGTGTACTGTATCTGTACACACTTATCGACCCACCCAAACACACACAAAGCTGATTGACAGTGCTTTACCAGAGCTTTAAAAGTCCTCTGACCCTCTGTTTCATATGTTGAACAGGAAGGAGCCACACGGAGGCCTATACGAGATAACGTTAAGCCCCTGAGGTTCAGCAATCAATTTCTAGTGAGTCGCACGAAGTGACAGAATACAAAAAGCAATCACGTCCCTGCATGGATCTGAGCTGTCCACTGTCACCTGCTTAAATATTCAGAAGAGCTCGAAAATATTCTGATGTGCTGTTAACAGTCGACAGCCAGCGCTCTGTTCCTGTCTTTCTTTCTGTGTCTTTCCCCTCATGCTTTGACTAACTTCAATCTAGAGGTAATGAGAGCCTAAGAAGCTGGAGACAGAGAAGCTATTTACATTTTTATTGATTTTTGAAAGTGCATTTAACTTTTTTTTTCTCCCCTTTCCTCCACTCTTTTCTAATCCCCAAACGAGAGTCCCACTGCTCTGTTTACGCTCAATGAGGAGTCAAGATATTTTAGTCAGGAGCTCCAGCATTTTCTTCTTCTCTTGATAGATCAAAGAGGAAACTGGATGTGTCTTGTGTAATTAAGACTAAGCATTACAGAAAACAAACCCCTATGAATTCTGACTGAAGCACCACTGGGGAATGGAGTATTTTTCATAATTATAGAAGCACAAACAAGGCCTACTCAACCATCCACAACAGTTCTCAGTAGTGTAGCTTTATTGTTTCCTTATTTCCACAGTGCTATTTGCCTATAGCCAAACCTTCTATCATGACTGGAACTTTTGCTAGAAGCCAGTCAGGTAAAACTTATGCCATTTTTGACCCATTTGAAGACTAGACTAGTCTGGAAAGCACTTTTTCTTAAATCAAAGACGGTTAATTTTCAAATTCTCATTTTCTCATTGTCATTACGTAGTGTAGTATGAAAGGCTCTGCTATATTTTGCAGATGTGCAATTGGGTAAGGTTAGCCATTACAGTTTTTCTTAGTTGCTTTGGTGCATTTCTCACATCACTATTTACATTTGCACAACATTCTCATTTCTCATTCCTTCCAACAAATTGCAAATGCTTTTGGATATGCATGAATTGCTTTAATACAACTCACTGCTGTTTTATAACATTATCATTTGCTTATGTCATATCAGTCCAAATTAACTATCCTTGTGAATGCTGAATAGTCATTCCATATAAAACTAATAGTCCTCATTTCATTGCTTGAGTCATCACATACAAAAATGTTAAACTAGTTGTCAAAATCCGTCAAGCAAATTTTACATTTTTTTTATCTTTATAAAAAAAATTTTATCCTAAATTGAACAATTTCTCGCAGGTGAACCTCAGCTTTCACTGATGAGAAGAGATGTGCATGAATGATTTACAGTATATGTATGTTCAGTTCCAATATGTACTGTGGTATTGTTTATAGTTGTGCACCAATCTACCCAAAGGGAGTTTATGTTTGTTGTAAATAAGGGTGTATTTTTTTCTTTTGCACAATGCTCTGAACAAATTAGAATTGCAAAGACTATATTCAGTAAAAAATGTGAAACATATTATTCAGTGTCTTGTTCTCAGTTACTGTACCTCACTAAATACAGTAATGTGAAACTTTACTGTAGTTTTCAAATGGCTGTGCACAGGTATAGTGTCACCAAGATCTAAGTTTTTTGCATTGGCAAACACTTACAGAGTAAACTGTCATAATGACAACATGACAAAGCCATTTGACTATCTTGTTCATAAACACTGGTGTTAGGACTTTTCATCTTGACGACACTGACACTT
>JAOTRC010000009.1:9918850-9929821 GCA_027497675.1 Cyprinella lutrensis | reverse complement strand
ATGGATGGATGGATGGATGGATGGATGGATGGATGGATGGATGGATGGATGGATGGATGGATGGATGGATAGATAGAAAAAATAAAAATAATAAAAAGGGAATATTTATGTGGGAACATAGAAAAGGAATGATAAAATAAAGGGACACCGGAGAAAAAAATATTTAAAATAAAATATAAAATTTACATCTAAAATGTAACTGAAAAAAATGTGTCTGTTCTCTCATATACATCTCCCTATTTCTCTTCTCCTCTGAGGCACTAAAGCAGTGCCTCGTCCTCCCTAAGGAGTGACTGTGGTGTCTAAATTGAAATCCATGATGAATTATGTGGCAGTTTTAAGGGGACCATGAAAGATGACATGCGTGAGATAATGATTGTAAATGTAGATCCACGTGGCGAGTCAGGAGTATTGTTTGTTTACTAATGGCTTTGTCTTTCGACAGAAGGAGGGACATGTGAGGTGATTGCGGCCCACAGGTGCTGTAACAAAAACAAGATAGAAGAGAGATCTCAGACTGTGAAGTGCTCCTGTTTACCAGGGAAAGTAGCAGGGACCACCAGGAATAAACCCTCCTGTGTTGACGGTAGGTGAAGAGACATGGCACAAGTCACCTTTCATCTTAGGTGCGTATGTGTTATGTTGAATGTAACAGATGCTGACTGTTTCAAACCATCTTAGTGCAGCTGTGCAGTGGTTGAACAGGCTTGCACAGTGCAGCTGTGCTTAAACACACTCTGTGCAGCTGCGTAAAGCTGCAAGGTGCTCCAAAAGATTGTACAGCTTTTTTAAGGTGTGGTATGTTGGAAGAAACTCTGTTCAGGGTCGCTCTTGCAGTGTCCCTGCCCTAGAAAAGCTCAGACCCTTAGGGCTTTTCATTATTAATGCTCTGTCCTTATGACAAACGAGCTGCTGTAAACTAACACTTCTGGGAGAACATCTCACTCGCAACGCACCCCGAGATAATCAAAGAACATTAACTTTGACCGCATCTCGTGGAGGAGCATCCAACCTTTTCCCTAAGTAAAGCTCATTAGGATATTCTTTCCTTAAAGATGATGTCTGTCATTTGTTTGCACATGCGCACAATGAACTCTTACAACAGTCTGTAGCATAGTCTAATTTTTTTTTTAAAAAATAATAGAAAGCAACATAACATAACATAAATTATATGATTAATGAGAACATACAGTAACTCAACACCCCCACTAGTTCTCATCATCTTAAGCCATGTACAATGTCATCGCAAATATTTAGTTCCCAAAGACAAAACTTTTGAACTTGACAATGACAATTTCTCCAAAAAACGTACCTGCCATATTGATTGAGTTTATTGCGGTACGGCATTTTCTCCGTTTTCTTGCGCTTCTGCAGTTTTGCGAGTTATTTGCTTGTTATCTCTACTCTCGTAATCTCTTCAATGCTCACAGTCAGTAGTGATACCTCAAAAATGGCGCCGCGGTGACATCACACACAACAAACTCACGTGTCTGACAAAGACCGATTGTTGGCTCCACATCCATGATACAAATCTCCCGTTCCCCCACATCCTAAAAGTGATTTATTTTGACTGAGATCTGGTGACTGAGACCATTTGAATATAGAGAACTCAGTGTCATGTTCAAGAAACCAATTTGAGTTGATTTGAGCTTTGCTATGTGTGTTATCCTGCTGGAAGTAGCCATCAGAGGAGGATACACTGTGTCATAAAGGGATGGACATGGTCACAATACTCAGGTAGGCTGTGGTGTTTAACTGTGGCAAGAAAATATCCCCCACACCATTACACCACAATAGCCTGAACCGTTGGTGCAAGTCAGGATGGATCCATGCTTTCATGTTGTTTATCCCAAATTCTGACTCTACCATCTAAGTGTTGAAGCAGAAATAGAGACTCATCAGACCAGGCAACATCTTTCCAATTTTTCAATGTTAATTTTACTGACCCTGTTCGAATCATGAGCTCTGCAGGTTCCTGTTCTTAGCTGACAGGGTTGACACCTGAGTGGTCTTCTGCTGCTGGAGTCCTGTTCTGCTTCAGGGTTTGATGTGTTGTGCATTCAGAGTTGCTCTTCAGCAGACCTCGGTTGTAACGAGTGATCATTTGAGTTACTGTTGCCTTTCTATCAGCTCGAGCCAGTTTGGCCATCCTCCTCTGACCTCTGGCATCAGCAAGACAAAGAGAACTACTGCTAACTGGATATTTTCTCTTTTGGACCATTCACTAGTCCTTAAACCTTGAAAGTCCCAGCTTTACAAATTGACAACATATTTAGCCTAATCTTCATCTGAAACCATAGCTGTGGTGTTTAGGATTCCTGTATTAAATATTTTTTTTAATGTGGGGAAAGACAAACGCATGAAAGTTGACAACAACAGAATTTGCCACAAGACAGCAGCATCATTGGAAACAAAGGCAGTTACCTTTTCCATATTTTCAGACTGCAATGTGTTGTCTATTCTGTAGAGGACTAGTAAAATCCAGAGGCAGTCCATAGGCCCTGTGTTTGGAAGTTACTTCAAGTATTGGTGCATGTTGTTTCTGTATTGTTATTTTACCAAAATACACAAGGATGGTCTATTCTGCACTCTGAAAAAAAAAATAAAACCTTTATTTATCTAAAGCAACTGGAGAAAAATACACAGGTTTGGTCCAAAACCATCTTCAGTTACTAGTACTTCATGCTGTTGCTGTTTTACCTGACAGAAAGATTCTGGAAGCGTCCACCACTTTGGAAGGAAATCCCATATACATATTTGGTCTTGCAGCACTATGAACTGATGTAACTATAATATTCTAATTTCTGTCTATTTACATTAATTTACTAAATATTTTATCCTATGATGGTCTTGCAGCAGTAACATTTATCAAAGTAGAATATTTTAACGGTAATTGTGATTTAAATGTTACATTTTGTAAGATATTTCTGTTGCATTTTATGGTTACCACCATTAAACTGAGATGACACATTTACTGAGATAGTGGCTGTTAAAACTGGTCTGTTTTCTCTTTCTCTTCTCATCCATATTGATATTCTAGGATATGAGGCTGAAGGCTATCTCTCTGTCAAAGGAGTACATGACATTGAAGGTTACATGTTGTGTATGAGATGTTTTGTTTACTTTATGGAGGATAAGAGACCTAGTAAAGTGAATTTTAATCAAAACACAGAGCCCTTGCCTGAGGTTGTTTTCCATTGATTTTATTGCTCTGTAGCCAGATCAGTGTAAGATTTGTCTCATCCATGCAGAGCCGTGACTATTGTACATGTGAGCAAAGTCTATAAAGCTTGAATGGTTATTCACCTTTTTAAAATATCCTTGGAGAAAGTGTTGAGCATAGACAAATTAAAATTTAAAGGCCTATTCGCAAAAAGACACATCTATTGGTTGAGTGCTTTTGGGTTTTGCAATATTAATGAATATGACTTAAGTTCACTGCCGTTATCACGGAAATGGTGTAAGTCCCAAACTTTGAGTATTTGTCAGAATATTAATAACAAAAAACTTCCTTATACAAACCATTTCAGGAATTAGTAATACTCTCTCCTGAAAGGTTTGGTGTTCAATGCAAAGTGACAGCATTACAGTGATGCATTAATGTATCATATTTTAATATAATCACAGTGATGCCAATATAAGATGTTCTCTGCCTCCTCAGCACCTGCTTTCGTAATGGTCCCTACTTGGTCTCCATTTGGTAATTATCATCAATTTTGCAAAGTGGGAAAAAATTGATAGTTTTCAAGAATGCTTTTCTCTCAATTAACTGAAATGACGTCAAACTTTTCATTGTAATGTCAGTAGATTTACCACCATTATGTACATGGACCATACATTTTTTGTTCCAGAAAATTTCGTAAGACTACAAGATGATTTAATTAAAAAATTCGGTATAGGATTTCATTTCAGAACAATATACCTTTCATAAAATGCCACTCTGTGAAAAGGCTCTGCTCCTACTGACTGCGGACATCCACTTGGGCTTTTCAAGCACATAAGAGTCAAGTCAATTTTATTTGTATAGTGCCTTTCACAACATATCGTTTCACAGCAGTTTTATAGAAAATTGTACCTTAAAGCCCCAATGAACAAGCCAAAGTCTGTGGCAAGAACAAAAAGTGCATAAAATGTTTAAGATGGAGAAAAACATTGTTGAGGGGAACCAGACTCTGCTGGAGATCATATCCTTTCTTATGACAAAACACATATTATTGTGGTGTTGCGGCTTCACAAATGCTTTGCTGCATACCTTGGTTGTAACGAGTGGTTATTTCAGTCAAAGTTGCTCTTCTATCAGCTTGAATCTTTCGGCCCATTCTCCTCTGACCTCTAGCATCAACAAGGCATTTTCGCACAGAGAGGTGCCACATACTGGATGTTTTTCCCTTTTCACACCATTCTTTGTAAACCCTAGAAATGGTTGTGCATGAAAACCCCAGTAACTGAGCAGATTGTGAAATACTCGGACTGGCCCGTCTGGGACCGACAACCATGCCATGCTCAAAATTTTTAAATCAGCTTTCTTTACCATTCTGACATTCAGTTTGGAAAGGATCTGAAAAGCAAATGTATAGGGTTCAGTCAGGTGCTTCATATAGAACATTTTAGGGGTTCAAATGGGATCAATTTATGGGTTTAATATTATTTGATTGTATTTTTTATTCATTCTTACGTACATTATTATTTTTTATTTATTAAACAGCTCAAACATACCTTAAATTTATAACTTAATAAACATGAACACATGTAATCATTTAAGACATTTCTTTTGGATGAAATGTTGATTTAATTTAATTTAGACCATGCATAAATTGCTTAGTCTAAATACTTAAAATCTATTCTAAAACATTTGGAGTGATGCAATTAGAAAAGCATCCTTAGACATGTAAACGTCAGATACAAGGAGCAGTTGAAGATGGAGACTGGAACCTTACCCTGTTTTAAGTCAGATGAGTCTAACTAAATTATGATCTGCTTGCAGCCTCTATAGTGATTGGGAAGTGGTGGTGTGAGATGGAGCCGTGTCTGGAGGGAGAAGAATGCAAGACTCTACCAGATAACTCCGGCTGGATGTGCTACTCCGGAAACAAGATCAAAACCACCAGGGTGAGATTTAGAGCACCTGAAAGCATTGCTTACTTTACATTACTCAAGATACTGAACTCGTGGTGCGGTGTATGATTGCATGATGTGATTGAGTGTGTGTCTGTGTTGTGCTATTGTTTTTTTGTTTTGTTTTTTTTTTTTGCTTATTCCGCGAAATATTTGGTTAATAAAGAACGGAACAATAAATAAACAACCCACATACACCTGAATGGTTACAGGCAAGTGTGTTGGACACTGGACATATTGCTGTAGCTCACAAGGAACTCAATATTTATTAAAATATTAAAATAAGAGTGATTCGGTCATGTAACTTCCGTCAAGCAGAAAAAGGCACACTTATGGAAGCCCATTTCCAAAAAAACATAATTCTTTAAGTCATAATAATGAGAAACGTTCTCATAATTATGACTTAGTTTCTCATTATTATGAGATAAGTCATTATTATGAGAAAGTTTCTCATTATAATGAGATACTAAGTAATTATTATGAGAAACTCTCTCAATATAATGAGAAACTAAGTCATAATAATGAGAAGGTTTCTAATTATTATGACTTACAGAATTATATTTTTCACTCAACTGTGGCGGAAATGGGCTTCAATACACACTGGCAAAAAATCATAGACAATCAAATGGTTCCTTCAGGTAGCCAATAACAAATAGGTCTATGGTAATTTCTATTTAAATTCTATTGAACACAATTTTTAGAATATAACACCGCATCCTAACCAGACGCGATGCGATAAGAGTCCACACTAGACGAGATGCGTCACAATCAGCCAATCAGAACAGAGAGTGGGCGGGCTCTCGAGGCAAACAGAGGCTGACTGCAGTGCACTCGAAATATAATGGATAGGCCACATAATCAAATTCACAAATATTACACAATTTAAACATTATTCAAATGCATAGGCCACAGAGTTTCTAAAACAATCTTTGTCAAACAATAGGCCACACTAACTGTTTGTTCACAGTTGATGAATTATTCATTGTTACTTTTACAGCTAAGCTGGAGCACTAAATGATATTTAAAATCACATCACACGCTTTTAACATTAAATAAATCACAGTACCTGAGATTATCATTGCCATACGTGTTTGTTGTTCCAGCGCGACGTTGCAGAAAAATAGAAACCGTTTCTAAAATAGAATCATCACGGCTGGTTAGTCCAAAATAGGCTACCTTCTATAGTCTAGTATAGTTAGGAAGGTGTAATGTTTGTTGTCCAGGTGGGATTACTAAGAATAGAAAAACAAACACACATGCCCTGTTCAGGCCTTGTTCACATTTTTTGTCAACAAAGATTAAGCAAGGCGCACGTGTCGGAATCTGCAGTTGCTCTCCTCCCACTGCGCTGATCAAAAGCACCATGGGAAACGACTTGCTGACGACACGGCTTAATGCTCATTGGTTTAAACAATCGTGATGGTTTGCATGTAAGGACCCTCATTATGTTACCGTGTTGTCCTTTAATCCTTCAGATTTGGGTCTGGATTTCCAGGCTAGTCTAATTGTGTTTTAGACCATGCAATTTTGAGTGAAACCTAGACACAACACTGAATGGTGTGATATTTTGCTAAGAAAAAGATTGTGCCAGAAGAATAGCACTCTGAACATGAGAACTTTATTTCTGTGTGTATCTTGTGAACTTTTTGTACTTTTCACCCATGCACAGTAAGGTGATTTAACCATTTTTAGATGTTTCATTGTGGATGAGAAACCTTCTGGAAAATGCTAGGGAGCGTATTCAAATGAAAACACTGTTATTAAATGTATCCTGATTAATGTAGACATTTTAAAACACATAACTTTTGCTACAGCTACGCCTGGTGTCCACACCAAAGATTTCGACCCTCGAAAACTGAGACTTTTGTAAATGACCTCATTTTAGACCTCATTTTTGTTTGAAAACTCAAGGGTTGCTTTTAAGTGTAGACAGAGCAAAACGGACAATTTTGAAATCGAAGGCATAGTTGCCCACATTCGCTCCCTGACTGGGTCTTCTGGATTATTGCATATCCTTTCCTGATTCGTCAAGCCCCTATCATAAGACCATTCCACTACCGGAACACAACAAAAACAGACCAGATCCATTTCTCTGTATGGCTCTGTAACAGACCAGCTTTGACAACCATGTAAACAATAACATGGAGACGGAACTGAAAGCTTTGCTGACTTCGTTGTCCTTCTGAGCAGCCATATTTTATAATACTGCTGCTGCCTAAATGCGCAAGAGGCAAGCTATTAGCGCAGTCGGCAAATGTTTACAGTTGTACGTGTATGCCCAGAGCGCATGAATGGTCATGTGACATGGGTTTTTGGTCGTGTGAATGGAGATCTTTTCTGAAACTCACTGGAAATGCCAGTGCAACTGTCGTAGGCCAATAAGAGCAGTGCGAGTAAACCTCACTCCCCTGATCTCAAGAGGTGCTCCAGTGACTGACACTAGAGGCTGGGCTCTTTAGCTTCCTTGTTTGAGCGTCCGGTTGAGTAGAACCGGTTACAATATGGACGTGGACCGTTATCATTTTAAACGCCATGTTAAAACAAAAACGCAAAAGTGTGGACAGCCTCAGTCCCCCTTATTTTCTTTTTCTTTCTTTTTTTTCAGAATACCCACCCATACACATCCTTGTAGCAGATATAGAGTCACTGGAAAGCTCATAACGGAGAAACTTTACGAAGGTTTTTGATTTTATTCCTCCTTTTTGCCTGTTCAACGTGGTGATTCAGTGAAGACGTAAACTTATCAAAAGAAAACAAATTCTGG
This sequence comes from Cyprinella lutrensis, assembly GCA_027497675.1. Taxonomy (NCBI): domain Eukaryota; kingdom Metazoa; phylum Chordata; class Actinopteri; order Cypriniformes; family Leuciscidae; genus Cyprinella; species Cyprinella lutrensis. Next base: position 9,921,942 of record JAOTRC010000009.1, on the reverse strand, counting down.
ATTTCAAAGGTGTGGGACCTATGGTAAATTAGTTCTTTCTGAGATTGTTTTCATATTACTCATCCATCTTTCATTTACTTTACTTTTTCAGGGAAATATCCAAGACGACAAGCTGAATTAAGTTTTCCCGATTCGAAACCAACAGGCGTCTAATGACTTGACATGGAGCCCTTTTCTCATAAATCCATCTGTCTCTAACACGGACAACAGACATTCTGAGAGAATCGTTGTGGGCGTGGAACTGCTTTTTCTTTCATTGTTTTGTTTGACAAATGTCAAATATTTGTTTCCTCTCAGTGAGTCCTGGATAATTAAACTTGTATCCCTTTGTGTGGAGTGCACTCAAACCAGCTACACCTTGCCTGAAATTATCTTCAACTGTAAAATTCTTGGATGTTCCTGTCTCTGGAAGAACATGTTAATTTTCCTACTGTATGTAGTAAAACTGGCTTCCTGTTCATGTGGATATTCAGAAGAGGATCGTCTTCAAGCAACTTTAATAAAGACACTTTGTGCATCGACTACAAAATGCAGAGGAGCATGTGTACATGGAATGACTGATCCCATCCTACTGTATCCGGCCGGAGATGTTCCTTCATTTCTTGGAACATTTTATCAGATTAAGAGTTCTGAATGAATTATGGTGTGATAATAAAACCAAATAAGTCCTTAGCATGATTTTATGGGAGGTTGTAAATATAGATGAAAGAAATGTTTTTCATAAATAAAGTGAATTCAAAAAAATGGTGATAATTATGTTACAACTATATTTAATTTGCAATAAACAATAGTTTAAATGTGAAAATAACGGGTGAGAAGGTGCAAATGAACAGCCATGTTTATGTGTTCTTGTTCACTGTTCTATTGATTGGTAAAAGGTGCTATTTTTTTATTTTTGGGCTTCAGTAATATTTTGACAAATTGAGTCATCAAGGCTTAACTGAAGTGTTCTCAAAATGTACATGTTTAATGAAAAACTAATAGACCTTCACTTTGGCTACGGCAATATATAAAAGCTGTGGATTTATTACTGAAGTTAATGAAGCCTGATTGAAATATGCTGGTGCATGCACATATAAAATACCGTGACATTCAAATATTCTGAAGCAAATTCATTTCCCATTGTTCAAATATACCTTCATTAAATGGCTCAAGACCTACTAAGACCCTTCTGTATATTAAGGGTTCTGGTCATTTGAATGGACTGGAGAAAAGAGGGCGGAGAGGGTCTTTGAATGTGTAGGCAGGCAGTCTGCACTGAAGGACACTGAAAATTCTGACACCCGCTGGGACATTTACCTGTCGTTTACATTCAGAAATGGTGCTCTCCGCTCGGAGCAGCTGAGGGCCAGAGCACGCACTCGCTCTGAATATGTAGCTCTAGCATTTTAAGCAGGGAGCTGGGAACATAAGAGCCTCGGTGTTGCTGTCGGCATTCAGAAATGAGGCTCTAACTACAGGCTGAGTGAATACAGATCACTACATTTACAGTCCTCCACATGGGACAGCCGAGGATGAACTTTAGCCCTCACCTTCAGTGGAGCTTTGGTGGAATTTCAAACAGTTGACTCCAGAATATCAGAGTGGAAAAATGAATAGGCTACACGGATATCTTAAGCAAATACCAGCATTTTCTCTTGCAGGCTTTTGTCGGAGAGGTCTTCAAATGTTTTTTTGCTAAATGAAAAAAGTGTTGTAGAAAAGATTTACAATATAAACAGGAATCATAAAAAAATATTGTTGGTTTAACTTAAAAAATAAGTAAAGTGGTTGCCTTAAAATTTTAAGGTCATTGAAATGGAAAAAAATGAGTTAATACAATGAAGGAGATACATTAAATCATCAGAAACTCAAAATATTATTTTCTGAACATCTGAACTACATAAAGTTGATTTGACAAAAGAAAAAAAATGTGATTACAAATCATGAAAATATTTTTTTGCAGTGGGCACTGTAAAAAAATATTTTCAAGATTTGTTATAACAACATTTTTTCACTTGTCAAATCAACTTAAATAATTTAGTTACAACTTATTATTTTGAGTTTCTGATGATTAAATTAATCTCCATTGTATTAACTCACTTTTTCCAGTTCAATCAACTTAAAATTTTAAGGCAACCAGGTTAGTTACTTTTTTAAGTTGAAGTTTAACAAACAATATTTTTAAGTGTATGTGTATTTTTAATATATTGGTTTAGGCTCTTACAAAAAAATGGGGTTGGGTAATATATTCAAATATTTATGTATAAATGTTGTTTATTTTATAAATATTGTTTGTTTTGGTACAAATGTATACAGCTACATTTAAAACATTTAGCAATTATGAAACTCAAAGCAACTCACAAAACGACGTATACAAGGGTACATCATACTATTTTGTTTTGGCCAACATTTGTAATTAATAAATTGTATGAAATTACAAAATGAGACAACTTGCTTCATTTAACGTATGACCACATTTCCCCCCAGCTCAAATCTATAAAAAAATAATCCATGAACCAATTATTAAAATCACTTCACTCCAGCTGCTAAAGTGGAGCAAGAGCAATAAGGCGAGGGAGTATCAAATAGAGTTAGAAAACTATAAAAAAAATAGAAATATAAAATGAACAAAACCAAGGCAAAACTTATTTGGATGAAAAAATGATCCATTCATGAAACACCTGTTTGTCACTCAAAAGGTTCAATAGGTCATAAAGAATAAAATACTTTCAAAAATTAATTTAAATTTAAATATAAACTATAGGGCTGGAAATGGCAGATTCACTGGCAGAACTAGTCGGGACGTTTTATTTTTAATTTCTATCTTTTACTTCCAATGAGTATCAAAACATGTACATGACAGGTAAATGAACAATATTTATGAATTGTGATCTTGCGCAGAGAGAAGCGCCTTTGCCCTCAGAATACTTGGATGTGACTGATAAGAGGTAAAAACAATATAAATACTGTTCGTTTTCTCACACAAACCGCTCGTTTCGTGTCTTAGGTCATCAATGTGTACTTTTACGAGTCATTAAATCATGTTTAATTTGGACTTCTCTGTGCATGCTCTTTGAGGTGGACCCCATAAATCTCCATTATATGACTGA
>JAOTRC010000009.1:9880314-9900400 GCA_027497675.1 Cyprinella lutrensis | reverse complement strand
TCAGTTATATAAAATCAGACAAAATACTGTAGCTTTTTTATGTAAATAAAATTATAAATCAATATAAACTAAAACTATATATGTATACATGCATGTTAAACATTATATTATTTATATGATATTATCATAATATTTGACTTTATATGGATGCAAATATATACTTAAAGCTATACCAGCTGCCTCATGACCTTTTTAGATTCACTATGTTCATGAATGAATGAGTTATAACTAGGTGGCAAATAGTTGTTTAGCTGTTATTAGCAGTGGTCTGACTGTGCTCCCAGTGGGACTATATAAGTGTGTGTCCAGTGTGTGTAATGAGACCTAAGGGAGACAAAAAAAGAGGAGAGAGATGTTGCAGTTGGCTTAGCTTACCGGTTTGGCCTCGAGAGCTTTGGTTGCTGCTGGACACTGACTGTGAGCATAGGAGCCACACACACACAAGCAGAAGAGCCCTTGGTTTCTGCCTTAATGTATTCCTGTAGATAAGCTTCACATAGATTTCTGTTTTGCAGGACATGCTTGCATTTTCCTATGATAAAAAGAGTATTGTCTTGATCATTCTTTCAATAAATATTTATTTCTGTACATGCATTTCTATAGCACATTTAAAAACAACATAATGTGACCAAAGTTTAAGCAAAATCACAGGTAAAATAACAAGAAATATAAATATTATAACACTTTGTGCGACGTATTAAGCATTTTCGTTGCTCTGCCTCAAAAGTCAAATGGCAAAATCTTAAGAAAGAAAGAGGATAGTATGACTACAACACTTCACTTAATGTACTGAGGTTAAGCATCACCATCATCTTCAGCAATGCTTAGAAAGAAACAAATTGTAAGGGGAATAATTTACTGTTGGCGATCAGTGTCAGTATTTCTGTCAAGTCCCTGGGTTAATCTGATCTTCCATCTCCCGATCTGCAACTCTGCCAAAGTGTCTTTCATCACAAGTGCAGTACCTTACTATGGAAAACTGCTCCCTGGTGCTTTTTTAGGTCTCCCTAGTAATAGAACCACAAAAAAATGAAGTCAGGATAACATTCATAATATTCAGGATTTTCTCACATTTTAAAAGGTCAGCAACATCACAATAAACTGCAAATCTGTCACTAACGAGCTTATATATGCAATTGACATATATTTATTTAAAAAAGGATTAAAAAATGAAAATTGTTAAAGTTTTTTATCGAAGTTAAAGAAAAAAACAAAACAAACAGGTTATAAGCGAGAAAGGCCATTATAAACGAATTCATAGTACTGAAAAACATTATTACTTGAATAAATGGTGACTTTTAAGCAGACATCGTGATAAATAAGACAGACTGACTGATTTGTGAATCTCTTGCGTCATATTGCCATTTCTGTTCTATCTATTGCGGAATTAAAAGATAACATTTATTAATAATGTAATGCGATAAGTGTGTGGAATTAGCTAAGTAAGCTAGGCTACTTCGATAACTTTTTTCATCCTTGTATTCAAAATATTATGGATGGAGCCACGCGGCGTTTACTTTACTCGTAATTTTCACGGACACAAACAAATTACAGTGTTTGAGCATCATTTTGTAAACGAATGAAAAAAAAGTTGGCTTAGCCTACCTGCATTTCCTCAGGAAAACAATGTCCACCCGATTCATGTACTCGTTCAGTGCTGGTTTATGAATGTCCTCGGGAAGACGCTCCCCGCATCAGTATCAAACTTAATCAAGAGACCATCTGTTCACATTCAGATCCTTTCTATTACACTCTAAAGGCGATTACTCGTGTTAGTAACAAGATCTTTATTTAATAGCTCGTATATATCTTCCTGAAACTGTCATGAGCTTAAGTTCATAGTTTCAGGAAGATATACTCTTTTCCATTTTATCAATGTTCATTGATAACAACACCAATAAAAAAATATTAAAATTTCCAATAAAAAGCCACTGAAAGGATTCAGAAATGTTTTAAAATTAGGTGTTTTGTTTTATTTTGGTGTAAATAAATCTATTTATTTAGCTGAACTTGGAATTTGGGCTTTTTCTAAATTTTACATTTTGTAAATACAACTTGCATAATCAACTACAAACAAAAGACTGTACAGACCTAATAAAGAAAAAAAGAGAGTCACTACTAATTGAATGAAGATGACAAGCTTTAATTGAATCAGTCAACACTTCAGAGTCAATGCCATCTGTCTTGTCTGTCTCTTTATAAATCACACCTATCGTCCATCACCATCTTCAGTGCCTTCCAGTGACCCTCACCAGCCTTAGTATCTTCAGGTAACCTTTACCGGCCCCAGTGCTTTGCAGTGACCCACACCACACCCAATGTGTCTTGAGGTGACCCTCACCAGCCCTAGTGTCTTGCGGTAAACTTCACTGGCTCCAGTGCTGTGCAATGACTCTCACCAACCCCAGTGTCTTCTGGTGACCTTCGCCCCAAAAGTCTTTCAGGAACCCACACCGGCCCCAGTGATGTGTGACGATCCTCACCGACCACAGTGTCTTCTGGTGACCCTCATCAGCCCTAGTGTCTTGAGGTGACCCTCATTGGCCCTAGCGTCTGAGGTGACTCTCACCGCCCCCAAAGTCTTTCAGGAACCCATATCCCAGTGCTGTGTGATGACCTTCATCGACCCCAGCGTCTTCTAGTGACCCTCATTGGCCCCAATGTTTTACGGTGACCCACACCAGTCTTAGTGTCTGAGGGTGAAGCTCAGCAGCCTCAGAGTCTCGCAGTGAGGGTCACCTGCCACAGTGCCTTACAGCAGGGGTTTTCAACCTGTGCCCCCCCTCCAATCTGATTAGGGGGCAATCTGATTAGTCCCGCAGCTAATCAGGCGAGGCGACCTTTCTTTACATATTAGTTGGCTACAGAGCAGAGGAGCAGAATTGACGCTATCGAGTTCAAGCTAAATATTAAAACAAAACCAAAATGGACAGGTGGCTTAAACGTAATAATACCAGTGATAAAACAGGTGAACCACCAGGCAAAAAAGAAGAAGAGTCTCCGACTGAACCCGTACAACTTCCACAAATTTATGTCGAACCCTCCATGTCAACGGGGATTTCCACGAAAAGAGGATTAATCGCAAAACCCAAAAGCCTGGGTGCATCAAAACGACGAAAATATGACGAACAGTACAAAGAATACAGATTCATGTGCATCACACTTAATCACGAACCACATCCACGGTGTGTTGTATGTTCTGAGGTGCTTGCAGAGCCTTAAAAAATAGTAATATGATTAAGTTATTACTTGAAAACAAAACAAATGAGGGACTGGATACAAAATATAGACAGAAACCTTACTAGGTTCTTCAGGTAGTTCGATAAGGTAGTACACAATAAGACGCAGTCTCTTATGCATCTGTTTATCTGAGAAACTATCATAATACCTATTTCAGAAATCCTCCTTAGAATATTCGTCTTTTAAATTGATATTGTTCCACATAGAATATCAAAGTTAACTGATCGCTGCAGTACCCTTTCAAGAAGTTCATTATTATACCTTATTTAGTCTAGTCTACTTCGTCCCGTTTGAAAGGGTGGTGAAAGTTTTTTTCAACATTTTTTTTTCCCGTGGGCAACCCGATTCAAAGATAGGCCTATTCGTTTAGAAATTATAGCAAATTAGCTGAAACTGAATTTAAATTCAACATGAACTGAAAATGTAGCTATATTTTAAATACATTCGCATGCACACCATTTATCATAATTTTTTCCCCCATTTTAAATCTGTACAAAATGTCCATGCAATTTAACGCTGAACACCCATTGATAGATTTTCTGCAATAATTGCTAAAAACCTTCATTGGTTCAATTTATGAATCTATCGATGAGGACAATCAGTTTTAAAGTGTCTTGGTTAAGATTGCCCATGATACTGTAGCCTAAAGGGCTTTCTATATACTTTTTGTACCCTAAACCCTCGGAAAGCACTTCTTGCACTTAACTCATTGCCAGCACTGTGCAAATAAACATGAATAGCTGGAAGAAAAAAAAACTACAGGTAACCTTTTGTGTGATTTTAATAACTCTGGTAATTGAGAAGAAAGCCAGTTGCTTGAAATAAAACAGCATTACACACCTGTAGTCTTTAAGAAATAGCTAATTCTCAGCCATCTGTTTGTTAACCCTTTATAAATCACAATGAATTTATATTATATTATGTATTAATTTACTCTGGTGATGTTGGAAACAGCCCTTAAACTTTAGTAGGCCTACGTTTATTACACTGATTATAGCTTCGTTATATCATGCTAATAACATTATCTGACTAAACTAGATTTGGAAATAGTTAAAATAAAATAATCTAATCAACTGATAAAGCATCAAGAGTGGGTAGTAAAGGGCTGTTGCTCAGCGGGGTCGTCCAATCCTGTTTTGCGGGCATCTTGCGTTCTTCAGACTCCCATCCCACTTTTACTACTCATAAAAGATTCCTGGCTGGCAGGCCAGGCAGTGGCTAATTAGTTAGCTACTATTCGACAGCAGGCTTTAACCAGGTCAATCCGGCCTGTGGATCAACTTCAACATTTCTCCATTTTCTACCCACACAGACCAACGCGGCGTGCGAGCAGATGCTCTAGATCGCACACATTTGCGCGTCTTTTTAGTGCAGTTTGCATTGCATCTAGGTAGTTTCGTACAGCTCCGTGCTACAGAAAGCGCTTTCCAGCATCAGGAAAGACACCTGGATTTCAGCTGCAAAAAGCCTGCACTGCAAGACAGCACCTGGGTTTACAAATAAAATTGTTGTTTGGACAAACAGAAGTCTCTCAATCTGTCTGCAGAATGGCGAGACCTTCGAGGTAAGTGCGTTTTTATTAGTCTCTGTTGCTTCACAGGTTCGCACATGATGTGTGATCGGTGTGTGGGTCTCTCCATGTTGCTAAATGCTAAATGGCTAACCAGCATTTTCTGCGCGTGTTTACATACTAGCTCGCCTAAACAGCACAAATCACACCTAAACGCGTAGATTTTCGTCTCTTTGTATTTTTACGAATATTATTTCATTTAAAACATGAGAGTGTCGTTCGTTACATCCCTAAACGTAACGTTGCCTATGTTAACCTCATGCGGCAAGCATTAAATAAAAAAGCGGGATAGTAGCAGTTTTCACTGCTAGGGAATTCGTGTTGTTCATAACCAGGCAGCTAGACATTATCATACAAAAAGGAAATAAATAGCTTTATGGTTATTCATAATTCAGAGTAAATGTGACACACTAAATAACGTAACGTTATTTTGGAAGTTTTGCGTATTTTTCTCAGTTAGCCGCGCGAGCATTGATGTTAGTTTATAGCGGCAGCGTGTTTGAGCGTGAACGCGCGCCATTATTTCACACACGACTTGAACCATTTCTCCTGCAAACTTGTGTTTGTAGTTAATGCAGCCTTGGTTTGGATCTGGGTTCAGTCAGAAATTAAGGCTCCTGAGTGGGAAGTCAACAAATGTGCTTGCGTTTCGCGATAAATGTATTTAAATTCGCCCTTGTTGATTTCGTAGCGCTGAAAATGAACCGATATGAACCCCCGAGCTCAAGCCAAGTGACGTGAACAGTGGCAACGTGTTGCTTATCATCTGTCAAACAGTAAACCGGGTTCTTTTATATGCAACTCTCTCGGAGCAGGGAGTGAATTTAGGTCTCGTCGGTGTAATTTATGGACTGATGAGGTCCTGTGGTCAGTGAATACTGTCTGACCTGCAGGGCCTGTAGTTCAATGCCCCTATCTGAACAAACAGTCCCTCCCTCCTCCCCACACTGCTGCTGTTGGCATGGCAATTAACCTGCTCCAAGATGGCACCCCTGGCTCCTCTGCCCCTTCAATGCTTTAAATAAGAGCAGTGACAACTCTGTTGCCATATGGAGAATGAATCAGAAAATCTGCAACCATTTATTTATTTTTAGATTTATATGATTTCGTTTTTGTTAGCCTAAAGAGAAGTTCTGCTGCATTCAGGTTAGCTTTTTTTTTGCATTGATAATTTTTTATATGTCCTTTTTAATTTATTTTTTTAAAGTTGATAAATGTTATTTATTTTCCTCCCACATTAAAAAGTAAACAAAATGATACAGGTTGTCTCTACACTATTGATTGTTTATTTATCTTCTCTTTTTTCGCAATTTAAGCATCAAAGTATGTAAATTCATTAACATGGTGCAACAAGATATTAATATAGGTCGAAGGAAGTTTTAAAGTCAGCATGAATCGGAAGTTGCGCTAGTCTTTTCTTCCCTATTGTGATGCAAATACGAGTGAAACTGCTTCCCAAACAAGAATAAAAGTAGAGCAGGACTTGATTTTTGTTCATCTGGAATTGATTGGATGGTTGTGGTTCGCTATCGCTTTGTCGTCATGTGAGTGAAAGATTGATCCCGTCCTCATCATTAAAGAAGAGGGAGGGGAGGATATTTTGATTAAACTTTACAAGAGCACATGAGCTAATTGATTTATAATCTATAAATAGTGGAATATTACATACAAAGTAAGAATAGTACATTTTCATTTCATTGTGTTGTGACTAGTAATAAAGGATTTTTAAACATATTGCATACATGTTTGTCCTTGTGGATTTATATTATTGGTCATTTATATTTCCTTTCCTGTTCTTTGTCCACAGGAATAAAAGGGTGGTTGACTATGCACAATTCCAAGAGTCTGACGATGCAGGTAAATTCCTCTAATGCAAATATCCTGTTGCACACCTCACTATTGTGTCCCACTTAACATGGTTTTCCCACAGTCATGAAATATAAGGCGGGGAAAGTGAAAGTGTTTTCTTCCAGGGTTGGAAAAGTAATGGAAATTATTACAAATAATCAATAATAATTGAAAAAGATCTTCTCTAGGGTTAGATAATGTCAATGTGCTGCATTAATACTTGATTAGATGCAGTGTTTTGTATGTGCTGTGAAGTCATGCTGTTTTATAACCTAATGTTTTGATAAATAACCTGATAAACTGAATGATTTGGTACAGATGAGGAATATGCAAAAGAATCGGAACGACCTGAGAAAACATCTGTAAAACGCAGGTAAGTTTCTCTGATTAGTTATATTTTTTAGTACATATGTAGTAACTAAGAAAGTAATGATAGTAAAACTAATGCATTTCTGGTTGTAAAAGTAATATTTGAGTTTAAAGGGATGGTTAACCCAAAAATGAAAATTCTGTCATTAATTACTCACTTTTATATTGTTCCAAACCTTTAAGACTTTCGCTTATCTTCGGAACACAAATGAAGATTTTTTTTTTTTTTTGATATCTTGGAGCTCTCCATCTCCTCCATTGTCAATCTTCGCAACTACCATGCGATTGCTTACTTTACATAAAAAAACATGATTAACCAACTTATTTACAAAATATTACTCTCTAAAATGAGTTCACGAGAGCACCCACACCACATGCGTGCTGTGTTGATGCGAGAGAACACTAATTTTGGGCGAGAGAACACGTTGTTGGGTGAATGTGTGTTGGAAATTAATATTTTGTAAATTTGCGCAAACAAAACACGTGTCATTTCCTTAATTTATATTTAAACACTGGAGTCAAATGGATTACTTTAATGATATATTTACTACCTTTGACACCTTTGGTGTGAAAGTGGTAGTTCCTTAGCTGTCAATGGAGGGACAGAAAGTTCTCAGATTTCATCAAAAAGATCTTCATTTGTTTCCAAAGATGACTGAAAATCGTACAGGTTTGGAACGACATGAGGGTAAGTAATTAATGACGGAATTTTCTTTTTTGGGTGAACTAACCCTTTAAACACCACCGTCAAGTTTTCATACGTTTATTTAAGCTTCCTTCATTTCTAAAATTATTTATGAGCTCCATACATATTCATTACACTATTTGTTTAAATTCATGAAGGGTGTGTATTTTGTCTGAATTATTTTATATATTGCTAAACATAAATGCTGGATTTCTTCCTATGTAGTGATGATTCTCGAATCAAGGACCACAAGAGTAAGTCAAAATTTTTTACTTATTTTTTGCTTCTATTTAAATGTATTTAGAATTAATTTATGTTGATTATTTTTTTTTATTCAGTTATTAAGCATTCTGACAAAATGTTTCTCTATCCCAATATTCCAGAGGATTTAAGTGATGATGACAATGACAATGACTATGGGGAGGATGAGGAAGAGGATGATGATGGTGGTGACAGTGATTTTGATGCTAAAGAGGCCAGCAAGGGGAGACAAGCACCAGCTAAACGGAAAAGGGCTGCAGGTATTACCAGTAAACACTTCATTACATAGTCATTCAGTTACGTCTGACAACTAATTTCTGTGCACGTTTGGCATTTTACCTTTTAAAAAAATAAATGCACAATATGTATCACAACAAATGGCATATGTTAGCAATTCATAATGTAATACATTAAATATTTTGACATCCAAAATCATGGGATATATATTCAGTCAAGCTATTAAAATGGAATTTTATTCTTTTGTTCCTTTTTACAATGTGAATCTGCTCTCATCTGCTTTTCAACTTGCTCTTATTCGCTTAAGAAAAACCGCAGTCGATTTTTTTTTTCCATCCCTGTGTTGTGATTTAGTGTTTATGCATTTTTAACAAACCTTGTGTTGATTAACCATGTACCTGCTCTTTTGACACACAGATGACAGTGACGATGAGGTGAAAGTTGTGAAGAAGAAGGGCCGGCAGGTGCGTCAGGCTGCCACTAAAGCTGCATCCAAACAGAGGGAGATTCTTCTTGGGGACGGAGGAAGTGAGGATGAGGAAGGAGGGGAAGAAGAGGAAGAAGATGACAGTGACGTTTACACTGGCGGTACAAACAGTATTATGTCAGAGTCAAACTATTTCAAGAACATCGACATTCACACGTTAGCTAACCGTGAGATACCTGATATTTTTCACTTCCCTCATCTGCTCATAGAGGACTCAGGCAGCGATGAAGACTTCATGGTTGAGGACGATGATGACGACAGTGATTATGGCCGACCCAAACGGAAGATCTCAAAAGTGACCAGGAGAAGCAAAGACAAGAAATCGCCTAAACCCAAGCTAAGGGCTTCAGGTAAAGCCACCCATAATCCTACTATCAGATTATGTCTGCAAAAAAAACGTCTACTGTAATACCTTGATAATTAATCACTAATCACCTGTCATAGTTACAGTAATTAAGTCAATTATTTTCTCCCAGTGACCCGAGGGCCCAAGAAGAGGAGAGGAAAACGTCAGACGAAGGTTAAGAGAGTTGTGAAAAAGGCCTCGCCTAAAGCCAAAGATGAAGATATCGAGAGCAACAAGGAGGAGGAGGAGGACGAGGTAAAAAAGGAAGACGGGAAAGAGTCGCCCGCCCCGAAGAAGACACAGGATGACGAAAGTGGCGCAGAAGGGGAGGAAAACAATGACAACGGAGAAAAGGAGGAAGAAGAGGAGGAGGAGGAGAAAGAGAACGAGAAAGAGAAAGAGGAAAAAGACGATGTTTCTGAGGAGGAAGCTCCATCAGGTGAAGACTGAGCTCTTTCGCCTGCTGGTGAACCTGTCTGTTATCTGTTTTTCTTAATGAGGAGCAGTAGAATTTATTTCCCACGATACTCAAAGAGTGTTTTGGATGTTTGTTATGTCTCTCAGCTTGTAAATACCATATCTCTGAACGGAATCTGTAAAGTATCATCAGACCTATTCTAAAACTGTACGGTTTGGCCTTATCCCAAAATGCGGTTTTTCGTAGTAATCACTAATCAATGTTTCAATTATAGCTTTGCAACGTATCTGCCGAAACCGTTTTGTTATAGTTGACTTTCAACGCATAACAAAGGAGGAAAATGACGTGTCCAAAAAATACAGATTATACTGTAGGCTCTGTACTTCACTTTATGGGCACCTTCGTTTAAAAAAAAAAAAAAAAAAAAGCATTTGAAGAAGAACGTAACTGCTCGTTTACTCCTAAACAAACACGTTTTTGTGACTTTTAATGTACACGATCTCATCCCAGCTGCATTGACCATTGAAAACAGGCTTATAATGAACATATACGCTTGTCGTCATGAACTGCACTGGATTGTTGTGGCTGCAGTTCAGTCACGTGATTTTTCCTTGCTACATCAACTGTACGTTACATAGCTCTAGTACGCTACTTTCTCCCACTTTCCGTGCAGTTGTTTCTTGATTCAGTCTAGTAAATGAGCTTTTTCCCGTCTGAGCGTTTGAACTAAGATGACTTTTTCTATGGTTGTATTGAACCTCTTTCATGGTTGGCATGCTTTCATGTAAGTCGGTGGGCGGAGTCTCGGGCTCAGGGTGAGTGATGTCAGGAGTGAGCTAGTGAAAACCTTATTATTGACCTCTGTGATGCTTCATGTGTGCATTTTTTAAGAATCTTTTGATGCTTATAGATGCCTTTTTAAATGCAGTCCGTCGAGCCATTAGAATGGTAAAAACGAGCTGAATTCAGTGCACACCATTCATAGCTTTCTCAGCTTCATAAGACTATTTTTATCGCGTGTATCTCCATCCTAACCTGTAGCCTTTCAGTCTATATCATAATTTATCCAAAATAAATGTTTGCTTTAATTACGCTATTCTGATTTTTGTAAAAATTTGTTTTACAAGGAAAAATAAAATGTATCTTTAAAGAAATCCACTAGTTGGTGACCTGTTTTTTACTTTTCTTTTTATAGCGTATCTTCTTGGTTTGTTAGACTGTAACGGAAATGACATCATATACTAATTTACATAGCCCCTTTCAGATTAAACCTGAGTTTGTATGGTTTGAAGAATAATCTCTCACGGTGTTTTATGTTGGTACAGTACGTTGATTCTCCATGCTATCTTTTATAACGAATACCGTAGCTACTAATTAGAATTAGAATCTAAATTGGTGAATTAGGAATTAAGAATTTTTTCTAAATTCACCAATTTAGATTTCTAAATTTCAGGGGGAAAGACTCTTGTGATGTATGTAAACCATTAAGTTTAATAATAAGAATTTTAAGCCATAAAAATTCATAAAAATGTCCGGATTTTCCATACAAGGTCATAAATTACAGTTAGACACATCTTAAATTGATATGCTCATTCACTCATTATCACAATGTAATTTTTATTGAGTCAATATCGTCGTCATCTGACTCAATACTCAATGTCATTATCGAGTGATATTTTGTACAACCTTCTCTGAAATTTCACTGATGTGACTGCACCTTTATGGTGACAGCAATTTTAGGATATTTCACCAAAAAGTGCTAATTCAGTCATCATTTTCTCACCCTTGCCTCATGTCATTCCAAAACTGTATTATTTTTTTTCTCCAGAACATAAAAGGGTATTTTAAAGAATATTTTAACTAAATAACACAACAAAATAAAGACATTAAAATATCTTCTGCACATTTATTTTGGCTGAACACAAAGTTTGTGTTCATCTCTTGACACGGTAAACAATAATTGCAATATTACTGCAAATAACTTTTTTGCGCTAGTCGTGAATTTTTCAAATGAACACCAAAGTGAATAACCAGTATAATATTCTGGCTATGACCTTCCAGCCTAAGACCATTTTTAACAAGATAAAAAATAGTTTTGAAGGAATAAGGAAGTGCTTGGATTTCTTAGATTGGCGAATTACTAATTTAATTTGGTGTCAATAATTTTCAGTCTTAGGTAAAGCACAAAACTTTACAAATAAACAATATATATATATATATATATATAATACCAAATTTATACATAAAAACATATTGCATCACTGTAGGGTTTTCTGTATGATAAAAGAAATATGATAAAAGCACATTCACTCTTTACATTTGTCAAGTATTTCCAGCAGGTTGCCAGCTGTCAATGGTTTCATCCAAAGTCACATTTAATTGATTCAGGCTGTATAACAGCAACCTTCTGTTCTGGAGCAACTTTCTCTGAAGCAGGGGGAGCGGGCGCTGCTTTTTTAGATGCTCCTGGATGGTGAAGACATTGAGTCATACAATGTTGCTCAGTTTAGTTAAAGGGATACTCCACTTTTTTTGGAAATAGGCTCATTTTACAACTCCCCCAGAGGTAAACAGTTGGGTTTTACCATTTTCAAATCGATCCAGCCGATTTTCTGATATTTAGAAGAATATCGGTAACCAGACAGTTTCTGGTCTCATTGACTTCAATAGTAGGGAAAAATATACTATGGAAGTCAATGAGACCAGAAACTGTCTGGTTACTGATATTCTTCTAAAAATCATAAATTCGGCTGAATGGATTCGAAAACGGTAAAACTCAACTGTTTAACTCTGAGGGAGTTGTAAAATGAGCCTATCTCCAAAAAAAAGTGGAGTACCCCTTTAAGTTACATATGTAACTGCTGATATAAATACTGTTTATCACCATGTATGATGTTTTTACCTGTGAGATTTCTGTGGATGCGGTTGCAAAGGATCACGCTAAAGAGGAAGATGAAACCAAGGCATCCGATGACCATACCACACACCAAAAAACTATAACTGCCATTATTCTGAATAAGCTGGAAGGAATTTGTTCAGGGTTATTTACTTTTTTAGAAGATCCTTCCCAAGATTTAAAACATTAGTGAAAGAACTTACTGATCCAACCAACACTTGCATCGTCATCTCACCCATTCCGGAAGTTGTCACTAAAACTGTTGTTGCACATCCTGACAAAAAAAAAATATATATATATATATTTTTTTTTTTTTGTGGCCTTGTTTGTCTATTATTTTAGGAATATCTGAAAATATTCTTAAAGTCCCCATAAATGTAGTATTTTATATTTATATGATAAAAATTACTTAGAATTTATATAATAATTATTATTATGAAATATAGAACATATGAACAAATGAAGTGGCTGTGATCTGAAACATGAAGTATGCTGTGTGCAGTTTACCGCGGTAGTTTAGGATGTCCTCAGTGTAGGCCACTATGCAGGGGAAAACACTGCTGATGAAAAGCCCGAGCAAGGTCGTCCCAACAAACAGAAACACTCTGTTTGTGTAGAGGATCAGTAACAGCAGCAATGTTACATTCACACCAGCCTTAACAAGAGAGAGAGAGCAGAGCAGAGAGGATCCAAATTTAACAATCACAAATCTATGTTTTATCGCATACTCAATATTTCTGATAGCAACAGCTTGAATGGAGCATGAAGGAAACAACTTATAGGTATTTAGGGTGGCATATACTCTGTAAACAGAGAAAATCAGCTCCATGTTTTTTAATTATAGATTACCAGGTTCACGATGAGCAGATGCACCGGCCTGAAGCGGTACGATAGCGGGACAGACACCAGTCGTCCAGCTGTGACGGCTGCCCAGAAGATACTGTTCAGGTATCCTGCCATTTTCGCGTGCAGAGAAATGGGTGCTGAAACAGCATACGTGTAAACAAAGCCGGCATAGGCCCCCTAAAGGTGAGTTTAAAGGGTCAAGTGTGAAATAACTTGCAGTTGTAAAAAAAATTCAGAAAAATAATTAGTCTCATTGAGCTTTCTCACCATAATGCCCTCTATCATAAACAGCACCATACCACCCAAGATATGGATAACAAAAAAAGTGACCGGTAACCCACGCAGGTTACCATTCATGCAGCAGCTGAAAATGTTCCCATGTCCTGAATGATGGAAATCTAAGGACAACAGAATAAGAAGAAAAAAGTCAAACATTGGGGAAAAAAAAAGAAGAAATTTTTACTTTTATTAAGCAAAAATGCATTACCTTGATTTAAAGAAAAAAGACATTTATAATGTTTAAAAAATATTTCTATTTCAAATAAATGCTGTTCTTTTGAAATTTTTATTAATCAATTAATCTTGAAGAAAATGTTTTAAAATGTTTTCATATCAGAATGATTTCTGAAGGACTGTGTGACTGAGGACAGGAGTAATGATGCTGAAAATTCAGCTTTGATTGCAGGAATAAATTAAATTTGACTTTTTTTATTAAATAAATGCAGCCTTGAGCAAAAAATAGTTCTTACAAAAAATCCTACCGTCCGTAAAGTTCTGAATGTTAGTGTAGTTCAAAAATCACTTGTACCTGCATCGTATGTTTCAGGCATTTCTGTGATTTCTGGTGCTTTAGTCTCCATGTCTAACTCATCTTTGTCCAGCAGTCGTGGAGGGCTGTTCGTACAACAGCGAAGCAGCTTCTCTTGGTACATCAACACAAAAACCGCAATCGGCACAGGCAACTAGGAGAGAAAAACACTGAGATGTCACAGAGATCCAGGCTCTCCTGCACACAGAGCTGGTCATCAGCTTACATTTATGACAGCCATGATCCAGAAGGCGTACGACACACTGGCCTTCTCCTCGACCAGCTCAGAGTGCGGGGAATGCTCGTCAAGTATTACAGGCGACCTGTCGCTGGATCTGAAGTGGCGAAGTGTCTCTGTGGCATTTTCTGTGCTATTACTACCCGGGCAGTGCTCTGATATGAAAGGCTCTGCAATCAGGGGACTCACCAGAGCGCCGAGACCAATGAAGAAGTGCAGTGCCTGGAAAGAGAGTGAAGATACTGATGGGAAACACAATTTAGACCTGGCAACCTATAGTACAACAGATTATACATCAATAAATCCTTCATTTATTTATGTCCCTATACAAACCACACTTAGCCAAAGCAGCCAGCACAGAAAGAATACTAGAGTGAATATCACAAAATGTCCAGGTCAGATTTCCCCCTCCCCTTTTAAGCTGTAATTCCCATTGACTTGCATTCTTTTCCATCTGACCAACAACTGATTCAAATAAAATACGGATATGATTATTTGAAATAAACACTACTGTACTTAAATGATGGATAAATCAACACCTCCCTGACCCTGAGTGATATATATATATATACATATGAAGAGAAATGTCTTCACTCACCTGCAGAAAGATAGCAGAGTCTTTCTTATACATAGACACCAGTCTGAAGTTTGCTATGGTGTCGATGATGCCCATAGCCAGGCCTGACACTGCCATAGCAACCGCCAGCAACAGCACATTATAGCAAAAAGGGATGATAGCGAAAACCACAGAGATGATGAGGGAGGAGAAGAAGAGAGCGATGAGAGCACCGAACAACCTGAGAAGACAAGGAAAACAGCTTGGTTGATTGATTATTTGTACAGTTTCCCACTTTAAATATATTTTTTAATTCTTCCCATTACAAATGCTAATGGTTAAGATCTGTAATAGCTATCAAGTGACCTCACATATTGATGTTCCACAACATCAAGTCTTAAATTGTATGTTTTGTGTGCTTCCATGTGTCTGACAGTAAGGCTGCACGATCAATTGAAATAAAAAAATATATGCTCTACGTTTCACAGTGAAGCATGGCACTGTGCTCTTTTATTATTATCAATTTTATTATTTATTATCCCAGAGCGGCTCGTTTCGCAGTAAATGCTGCTCCACATGAACTCTCGAGTGCATCTCTTCATCTGCTCTGAGTTTGTGTCACTTATAACAAGCGTTTGGGATGTGCCAGCCATTCTCACTAACTTGTAATTGCAATGAGCATTATGAACAAAAGAGGAGCTTTAAGCACGGGCTCCCTGCTTTTTTCATCAAAATAAAGTTTTAAATATATTAAGACATCCGCACTTTTTAGCATTATCATTTTTTAGAATAAAATAATATTTTTTTTACTCGTTTTTTTATTTAGTAATAAGTATTATTATTTTATAGCCATATTTATATACAATTACAATTATCGTCACAGTTTTTAATCAGAAATACTGCAGTATGTCCATAGAATAAATAGATTTGTCTTTAAAGCTATACAATATTTAACATGATTTTTGTTGACATTTGTTTCATATTTTTTATATATCAAATATTTTTGTTTGACATATATTATAGGCTATAATAGATTAACCATATATAAAACATATATTTTGAAATCTGTAAAATGTATACAATATACCAGGTGTAACACATCTGTGTTAAACTACAAATGGCAATTCTAAAAGTTTAACAAACATCTGAGATTCACATGGTAAGGAGTAAGCACTTTGAAAAGGTAGAAAATGACCAAAAAGGTGCATAAACTCCCCAGGCAAATAGACTCGGAATCTGACAGCCATTTACTTTCGGACACTTCCCAGCAGAGACACACTCGCTTCTCTACTCACGTTTTTGTGAAAAGTCCTCCAGCCGAGCTGCCGATGAGCAGGCAGAGCTGCTGGGAGAAGAACACCCAGGTGATCTCCTGTAACGTGGAGCCTGTCTGGCATTTCAGATCTATGATCGTAGGCCCCAGGAAGGCGATGCTCAGTCCAAAGCTAAAGAACACACTCCAGTATGTCAGTGTATGTTGACAGTTCCTACGGAAAAGTGTTAAGATACGCTCCTCAATTAACATAGCGTGAAAATCACCAATCTATTCCACTGACAGCTGTACTGGTGTCTGGATGTTCCTGTCGGTGGGTTTCAAACCATCTATTTAGCTTATAGAAAGATGTCAGCGTAGAAGATCATTCCCTACATTTATATTCGTTCACTCCTCCCTTTTTCATGCACCTGATGATTCTGAAGTTAATGCCTAAAAATCACCTTTCAACAGAGCTATTCAAAACTGTCAATGATTTTCAGTTAAACTGTAAATGATTTTGGTCCTCAGTGTCGAGGATAAGAATGTAGGGCTTGGATAGACGGCGGCCAGTTGAAAATTTAGTGTGGAATCAAGTAAATTATTCCACTTAGGCTGATACTGTTACCACACATGAAAATATTGCTCAGATTATGCATTAAGACTTTTATTTGCGCAAAAAGCTTGTTTGTAGGACGAAGATAATTCATTTCTCCGTTGCCAAATTCCAAAAAAATCATTTTAGAGTAACGGAGTAGCCTACTGAACAGACACTGGTGCAGTTATCATAGAGAGAAACAGTACGTTTATCTGTTAAAACAGTGTCGTTTTACCGTTTAAATGGGAAAGAGAGAGGGGGAGAAAGAATCTCCTGTCCGTAGCCTACATAATAAAACGTAATTTTGTGCCAAATTGATCTCTTTTTTTGTTGTTGTTGTTGTTTTTGTTTTTTTGCTGTTGTCGGCTGTAAAAATCCTTTGAATTAAAATCATTTTGGCGAAGTGATATGGAACTTTAACGCGGTCAAGATCAGCTGGAACTACTTTAGCCGTGCTTGTCTCGTCAACCAATCAGATTCGAGCATTCAACTGCCTGAACCA
The DNA here is from genome assembly GCA_027497675.1 of Cyprinella lutrensis. Classification (NCBI taxonomy): domain Eukaryota; kingdom Metazoa; phylum Chordata; class Actinopteri; order Cypriniformes; family Leuciscidae; genus Cyprinella; species Cyprinella lutrensis. The sequence continues at coordinate 9,883,243 of JAOTRC010000009.1, read as the reverse complement.
CTCGTATTTAATCAGCTTCATCTAAACATTCACCAGCAAAGAACTCTTAAAAGAGCATTTCTAAAGGTTGGTTTTAAAGAAGTAGTTCACTTTTAAAAAAAAAAAAACTTTTGCTGATAATTTACTCATCCAAGATGTCCATGTCTTTCTTTCTTCAGTCTAAAAGAAATTAAGGTTTTTGATGAAAACATTCCAGGATTCTTCTCCATAACCATTTGGTTACCAGTAGAGTGCATTATATGGAGAAAAATCCTGGAATGTTTTTATCAAAAACCTTCATTTCTTTTCGAATGAAGAAAGAAAGTGAACGTGAACGTTTTTTTTTTAAGTTTTAACTCCTTTAAATGCTTTATTGTTGATTCTTCAATTTAGAATCAAGGCATGCTACAAGGCTGTAACTGATTCACTTTTATTCAACAAAATAATCCAAAAAGACAATGGCAATAATTAGCTTTGTACATTTACAAAGTGTTACTCATATAGTACTTGTTAAACAATGGCCTATGAACACATCCTAAGACTTTTTTGAGAAATGTCAAAACTTCTGCTTACAGGTACTGTGAACGCCTTAATATGTGCCTGAATGAATGAATAATGAAAATTGAGTCGTCATTTACTCACCCACATATCATTCCAAAACTTTTTGGCCTTCTTTCTTCTGTAGAGCACATAAGAAGATTACTTTATATTACTGTTTTTTATTACACTTTTTTAACTAATATAAAGTTATGTTATAGACACATATGAAGTCATGTTTAATTATGTATATGAATCTTTTTTTCACATTTTATTTTATATATATAATAACATTTCGTATTTTTAAACTTGAATATAAAGTCATATAACAGACTAACCACATTAAAAATATAAATGTAGAATATTTTGAAATTATATTATACATATTTGTATAGTTTTAAAGACTTTACAATTTACAGTACATATTTTACATATTATAGATATTACAGACACCTTCAAAGGACTCACAAGGTTATGTGCTGTGCCCAGTGTGTTTGTGTGAAGTTTTAGCTCAAAATAACTCGCACAGATTTTTTCTACAGCATGTAAAAATTGTCCCTTTTTGAGGGTTAGTAAAAACACATCGTTTCTGGTGTGTCCCTTTAAAAGTTAAAATGAAAATTAGTGGAGCTTCAAGAGCTCATGTGTGTTAGCAGCGCCGATTACCTCACGCAGACAAGCACTAAAATGTCAGAAACTGTTCTGCCTATTACGTTCAAACCGAAGTCGTACAATGATGGAGAGACTCTAGAAGAAGTGACAACATGGAGACAACACGATGTTTCTGAATGGGTAGTTGATGAATGTTGCTGATGTGGAGTTTACACTTCAAGTCTTTGATTAGCATACTCTATAATGATAATCTATAAAATCGCTCATGTTCGAACTGTTATGCATATAGAGTGTGACATTTGAGTTTGAGTTTTGAGTGACTATTGAGTTTGTGTTAAGTAGCTTACTGTTTTGCATGTGAAAAGACGGATGTGACAGCTTGAGCAGACTCACAAATGCTATGTGACCATACAGAGAGAGAAGTGATTGGGGAGCACACGAAATGTCTGTCTTAGATCTCGGAGGACAGGAAGCTGATGGCAGTTGTGTGTTTTAATGGACATTGATTAACACATTTAAGCGTTTTCTCACTTCCTTTTTCAAGGAAATCTAACCCAAAACGTGACTTATTAGAAGGTAATTGTAGACTAAGACCTCAAACACGTTTGACATTCTGAATGAAGACATGTTAATTTTCAACACTGAATTGCAGGATGTACTTTGTGATTATGGAGATTTGAGGTGTCTTTCGGTATTCAGACTCAGTTGCGTAAAAGTATGAGGCCTCATTCATCTCATCAGCACGATATCTGACGCCTCCTAAAGCATTCAGGGGCCAAACAAAATTGATTGCAAAATGATTGTCTAACTGAGGCTGCAATTTGTCAAATCCATAATTATTATTAATGCATCGCCCTGTTGTAATCAGATATTGCATTCTGCGTTTGCCTTGCAATTTTGGCATTAACTGCTGTACTAAAACACACAAAGAGGTAATTAATCCATACACATTTAGTGTGGAAAATAGTTTGAAAGCTTTTCAGTTGTATTTATCCACAGATCAACAGATTATGGTGTAATTCATGTTTCGATAACTCTTGAGCAAAAGAAGATGTAACTGACACACTTGTCTCACTTATTTTGTCAATGCAACACTTTAACATTCAGGTTAATATTTTTTTGGTCACATATATACGGCCTGAATCTCTTATGAAAATGCAACAGCACTGGTGAGCACTGGTTAACCATTGTTGCATTGTGATGTTAGGCTGCACAAGGTCAGAATGTTGAAATTTTGCAAATTGAGATGAGAAAGGGAGACTTATTATGTGACACATTAAAGTGTGTCAACTTAATTTTTGTTAAATGGTGTTCTGAATCACAAATAATTATTGGTAAAAAAAATAATTGTTATTTCTTACAGTCTCCACTAGATGTCATAATGATTTCTCACTGAAGTTGTGTGAAACAATAAAGGGAACAGAAATGGTTTTATGTAACCAAACCTTCAGCAGCCTTTTCACTTTTGTTATTTGTGAAATTTATATACCATATTTACTTATTTATACTATCTACTATTTATATTTAAAATCATGTCAATGATTTAGGCTATGTATTAGACAGACAGACAGACAGACAGACAGACAGACAGATAGATAGAGACAAATAACTCAGATTAATTTTTACATTACATTTAACACATGTAAAAATGTGTTTTTATAATATTATATCAAATTTATAACAGAATAACAGTCAAATATTTATATTGAATACTATTTTCAATGTTAATTATTACAAATATACATTGTAAATGTTTAATTCATAGTTTTATATATATTTATTTTCATATTACATTTATATT
>JAOTRC010000009.1:9845488-9856903 GCA_027497675.1 Cyprinella lutrensis | reverse complement strand
AGTCAATGAGACCAGAAACTGTTTGGTTACTGATATTCTTCTAAATATCAGAAAATCGGCTGAATGGATTCGAAAACAGTAAAACTCGAGTGTTTAACTCTGGGGGAGTGCTAAAATGAGCCCATTTTTCCAAAAAAAAGTGGAGTATCCCTTTAAGAGATTTAGACCCTGTATTTTATCTTTTGCTGTCTTGCACTTTTTGGTTTTTAGGATTGTTTGATTCCATTGCACTGAAGGATTATGGGCTGTCGGTGCTACATCTGATTGACTGTTCCAGATGTCATATTGCTTTGCATACATTCCACTTGTGCTTTATTCAGTTTGGTTCTCTTGCAGGGAAAGATTCAGCACAAGTCTTCTTTAGACTCCTCCCAGAATCGGTCTTTGGGTCAAAGTGGGTCCCAAAAGTACACAACCTTCAGCATCACTCAAATGGTGGAAGAGGGGAGTCTGAACTCAGATATCTCAATAAATATGGGATGATTGGCTGGCGGTGGTTTTGTTTTAATTAGTTGTAGTTTTAACTTAAGTCTTATGGATTTGTCCTTGCTGTGTGTTTGTATTCGTTTTTTTTCTGCAGATTGAGAACAGATGTAGTCCTCAGTCAAAGCAAACCAAAATTGAGAGGGGATTTGGTCAGAGAACCGAGCAGACGGTGGACAGCAGGGCCCTGCGGGTTTGTGGCTACAGATAATATGTTTGTCTTAACAGCAGTGCTCAAGTCTGACAAAAGCTCTTATGTCTCATCAGGGCTACATGAGGCTGGATAAAGACACCATGACAGGCCGATCTCTTTGTTTAATGTCTCCATCCGCCCATCAGAAACAAACTATCACAGTAACCGCTTTTCCCCTCAGCCTTGCTCTTCTCTTCTCAGGGTCTGCCTCTTCGTTTGTCCTCACTCTTTCGGTGGATGTTTAATTCAGAAGACATATTGCATTGCCAGACATCTAATGGGTTTTCACACTCCCTCTGTCCTTTGGGATATCCCCCTGAGTTTTTCTTGTTTCTTCCTTTTCTCACTTTAGTGTACTGACTTTACAGATCTGAGAGCTTTAACCTCTGTAAACTATACAAAGGAAAAATGTTGGTATATTTTTAGGACTGCTTTCTTTCTCCTGATTTAATATACTGTGAAGTCACTGAATTGGTGTTTGGTTGGTAGGTCAGAGAGTGGAAAGTGCTCATGAGTTCTATCAAAGGCCTGGCTTTCTTGTTTCTGACCCATGTGTCTTGGATTTTAATGCGCCTGAATGCAGCTCACATGATTCTTAAACCCTGTATGGCTGAGCCACGCTGTTACACTCACTTTTTTTTCAACCCAAAAGCATTATGAAAAAATGAATTGTACTTTACAAATGTGCCAGTCATTGTGATAAGCATGGGAATATATTTTTTTTTCCAGTTTATAGTTGGCTTCCACGGACATTGTCATGAAAATGTAATTATTATAAAAAGTTGTACACTACTATTACATCAGTAAGATTAAATTTAAGTAACAAATTACATTTTTACTCTGCAAGGATGCATTGAATTGATCAAATGTGGCAGTAAAGACATTTTACAGAAGATTTCGGTTTCAAGTAATATTAAAGTAGTTTAATATTCATTTAAGAATAACCACAGAAATGGTGACACTGAAGACTGGAGTAGTGATGCTAAAAAATTAAGCTTTGACATCACTTTTATCATTATTTTAAAATATCTTGTTATAATTCGATGCGTTTTGATTGTGCTTTCCACATGACTTGCAAATCTGCCCTGTTTTTGTCTTTTTGTCACTCTATCCTCTCATGTTTTTATGAATTCCTCATTCACTTACATTTCTATTGTAGATTACACCTTTCCATGTAGTTTATCTTATTCAGACGGGTTTTGTTTTTATTTTGTTTTCTCTGGCCAATAGGAACCTGTGAAAGATATTCTTTCAGAGATGTTCCCTGACGCTGCCAAACCCCCCACTGGAATCTAGTGAGCATCATCTGTGATACCTTTCTCATTCTTAAGCACGTTCGCAAACTATTGATTAGCTTGCCTCTGCTTTAGTTTTGACAGTGTAAATCAGTTCTAATGTCTTTTTTCTGCCTTCAGTGCTACAAAGAGAAGGCCTATAAAGGGAGCTGCAGGACGCCCAGTGCAATTTAAGTACCCTGAAATGGCACCACTGAGTCCAGCTACACTGGAGAGGCAGGAGATTCAGCAACGTCTAGTGCCTCTGTGGGTTCAGATCGTGGTTTTTCTTTTGGTGGCCTGCCTGCTATACCTCATCTACTCATCGATGGAAGAGCCGTTCTCCAATCCGTTCACTGCTCTGGATGATGCTGCTCTCATATCCACCTCACAGGACTCATCTGCCACTGACGCTACAATTTAACACTGATGCCAAAGGATTAATCTCTGGCTCTAGTCAGCTAGATGTCCGTCAGATGATTCTCTTTTATAAAATGGTGTCCGGGGAATGTATCTGTGATTGGTTTGAATGTAACTCAATGAAAATACTGGACATCATATTTTTACCGTACCTGCCTTCAAAGACCTCTCAGGATTTTGAACTTGAACTGATGGGATGTGTAGTTGGCTAGTCATGAGCATTCATTGTTTCCTCTAAATTATCTTTTACCATACATGTATATTTTATACCATTTGAAATTTGTGCAGTTGTCAGCGTTCATCCTGATTCAGCCAACCCAACTCATGCAAGAACAATTATATTCTTCTTACATTTTGCAGTAACGAGTCATGTATGTCTATCTCTTTCAGTTTTTAAACATGTACTTTTGATTATTTGTGACTAAATAAATAAATATGTTCTCTTAAAGTCCTCCTGTGTTGAAAATCAAGTTTTTAATGTTGTCTGTGGTGTTTTTAATATGCTTTAAGACAAACCACATGCAAATTCATACGTTTTTTTTTTATCCCTAGATGCTAAATTTAGTGAAAGTAGGATCAGTAGCCTTAAAAAAGGGAAGTTTTAACTTAAGTTTCTGAATTAATAAATTAGCATATTAATAGCTGTATTTTGTGAACCCCTAAATAAAATCAATATCAGAAAAGGTATTGTAGAATTTATTTACTAAATATGTCCTCACAAATGTGTAATGTAATGTGTAATAGTGTAAAGGATAATTACATGATTAATGAAGGCAGTACTGCAGCTCAATATTCTGCAGTGCAAATTACTTCAAATTATTAATTTGTTTTAAGCTTTCGATATCTCTGTTGATAACTCAAAACGCAACCGGCAGTCTCATTTTCATCTCATTTGCTCTTCACATTCGTGATTGGCTCTATATCCAGCAGGGGACCCTTTACCAGAGAGGCAATAAAAAATCTGAACCCTGATCATCCGGATGACTGTCTTTCATTCCTCTTGAACTTCAGAAAAATGAAGACCAAAATCAATAAGAGGACCGTTTTGAAGTTTTCTGGAATAGTGCTAGGAATCCTCCTACTTTCTGTTTTAATTTTGTTTTCTGTTGTGATCGGTAGAGCATTTACATTCAAAGTGAATACAGAACTTGGACAATGGGAAAATACAACCACGATTTATCCTAATTTAAGTCCAGAACAGAGAAAGAATCTGCTGCAAAATTTCAAAGGTGAGAAAAGCTTAAGTTTTATCAAAAGTCTAACTGCTTAAATATATAAAGCTGATGAATATTAATAACTATAAATAAATGAAAGAATTTTTGATGTTATTTGGGGAAAAAAACTTGTAGACATGCAGAACATTCTGAATCAGAATTTGGTACAGATTATGGAAAGATAAAACATCCAATTAAATACATTACAGTAATTGGCTTTAATTGAGCAAATATTCAGCAGACCTACATTAAAACAGCTGACCTGCCTGTTTTAATCTTATAAAGCCTGACATGATAGTAATGTAAAAGTTTGCTTATTTTTTGTTCTTTATTATATTTGATAAGGATATTGATATTTTATGGCTCAGAACGCAGAGAATATGGAGCTCTACTTGCGGGAAGCTTTCTAGGGTTAAAGTTTTGGCATTGTGTTTTTGTCTATGATTTAATTGAGAATCATTGAATTTAGGGCCTAAAAACCCAATGCTAACCTCTTTTCTGAATAAAGACTAAATCCGAATATTGCCCTTAATCAAAATGCAGAATGTGCATAAACATGGTCAGATTATCATGTTTTTTTGTTGTTGTTTTTTCTAGAGGCAATTCAGATTCCCACAGTGTCATTTTCAGAGTCGAACCAGAACACAAGCGCCCTACAAGAGTTTGACCTGCTACTAAGGAGGGGTGAGAGAATGATAATACCCAAAACATGGAAACTTATGGATTTTTTTGCATGTTTTACATATAAACCCAGCAAGGGATCGTTCTCAGAACTTTCAAGGTTCTCTTGAACAAATGTTCTTCCAGTAACGTTAATAGAATATGTGTTCAAAGTTATTTGGTCTTTAATAATGTTCTCAAAACATTAGCCCAGAAACATTATTTATACATCGTTCATTAAACTTTTTCTTACTGAAACATTTTAATTGGACGTCCGTTCAATGTTTAACTACTACTTGTGTTCAGAGGACATTCGAAAGTAACGTTCGCTTAATGTTTGCAAAATGATAAAATCGCATGTTCCCTTAAAGGGATAATTCCCCCTAAAACATGAAAATAAGTTCATGATTTACTCACCTTCAAGCCATCCTATCTGACGTTCTTCTTTTAGACGAATACAATCGGAATAAAAATGTCCGGGCTCTTCCAAGCTTCATAATGGCAGTGAATGGCTGTATATAGTCCATTGAAGTGCATCCATCCATGATAAAAGTCCTCCACACAGCTCGGGGAGTTAATAAAGGCCTTCTGAAACAAAGCGATGCATTCATGTAAGAAAAATATCCATATTAAAAATCAACCACAAATAGTTGTTTATAGTCGATAAACGCATTGATTTATGCCAAAAGAGTAACCCTTGAACTTGACGCACAATGCAATGACGAACGCGGTAGCAAAGCCCTGTTTGTTTGAACTGCGAGAGGCGTCAATTGTGGTCATTAAGTTGTGTGTAATTAAAATTACCCCATGATTTACTCACCCTGAAGCCATCCTTGGTGTATATGATGTTTCAGACGAATACTATTGGAGTTATACTAAAACATGTCCTCTTTCTTTTAACCTTATAATGGGAGTCAATGGGTATATTTTTTGGAAGTCCATAAAAAAGTGCATCTATTCATGATTAAAGACCTCCACACATTTTCGGGGCTTAATATAGGCCTTCTGAAATGAAGCAATGCATTTGTATAAGAAAAATATCCATATTTAAAACTTTATCAACCAAAGATGAATGTCAAATACACCTATGATGGCTAGAGAGTGAGTAAATCATGGGGTAATTTTCATTTTTGGGTGAACTATCCCTTTAGTGTTTGTATGACCAAGAAAAAATTTGATAAACCAGTCAGAGAACATTCAGAAATAACATATTCAGTGGTAGCAAAAACATATTTGTGTTAGCTGGGAAGAATGAACGATTGTTTCATTAAAGATTGTTAATAATTAATTGTGCTCTCAGTCTTCCCAAAGGTCTTCTCATCCAGCCTGGTCAAACATGAGCTGGTGGGAAACTACAGCCACTTGTTCACGGTTCCTGGGAGAGAGCCTGATCTGGAGCCGTACATGCTGCTGGCTCACATCGATGTAGTCCCGGCCGATGAGGCGGATGGGTGGGACGTTCCTCCTTTCTCTGCTCAAGAGCTCAATGGCTTCGTTTATGGACGAGGAACCATCGACAACAAACAGTCTGTGATGGTACAGTGAAACAACGCTGACATGAACACAAATCTGTTCACTCCAACCTAAAGCTAACTGTAACAATGTTTGTTCTTGAAGGGGATCCTTCAGGCGCTGGAATACCTGCTGGAACGAGGTTACACCCCTCGCAGAACCTTCTACATTGGTTTGGGTCACGATGAGGAGGTAAGTCTCAAGTTAATAGACTAGTAGTCACTTGTTTTGATGCACTTATTTATACAGTTATATGTCAGGTGAGTGGCTTACAAGGCGCAGTCAACATCGTGAAGCTCCTGAAGAGTCGAGGGGTGAAGCTCCAGTATGTTTTAGATGAAGGTCTGGCAGTGCTGGACGGTGTCATAAGTGGCCTGGATGGACCTGCTGCCCTGTGAGACTTATTTTGAGAAACTCTACTAGCAGAGTAATTTAGTGATTGAATTAGTTTGTAATATTTTCCCTGTGTGTGTCTTGTAGGATAGGTATCAGTGAGAAGGGTCAGGCCACGGTAAAGCTGAGTGTGAGCAGCGCTCCAGGACATTCATCCATGCCTCCCAGAGAGAGCAGCATCGGCATCTTGGCTTCAGCCGTCAGAAGGCAATGCTTCATTATTGGAAATACTTCAAGATGGATCCTTTTTCTTCTTATGAGATGTTTTGTTTAGTGATTTATTTATTGCTATTAAATTATTCTCATGGCAGCAGTATTAAATTGAGCTAAACAATTATGTTTTCGGTAATATCTTTTCCCAGGTTGGAGGAAAATCCGATGCCCAGACTGTTTGGTTATGGCCCTGAGCGTGGCACATTTGAACACCTGGCACATAAGGTAAAAGTGTTTAAGCAGAGGATTTTACAGGCTACATTTTAAGAAATACGGACTTGCTTTTCAACAAACCATTTCTCTTGTTTTATTTCGTAGTTTGGCTTGCCTCTCAGATTCATCATGTCTAATTTGTGGGTCTTCTCTCCGCTACTCAGCAGGTGGTTCATATTGGTTGTATTAATGCTCACTACAGTCTCTAATGTCATATCAAAGTATATTTTATACAGGATTTTTCCTCCACTGAAAATGGTTTCGACCACCAAATTTAACTTAAAGGGATAGTTCACTTTGAAATTAATTTTTGGTATGTTTCAGCTTACCTCAATGGCATCCAAAATGTAGGTGTCTTTGTTTCAATTATGATATTTTTAGGTCAAACCGTTCGTGTCTGTCATATAATGGAGGTCTACGTATGGTCACCAACTCAAAGAGCATGCACAGAGAAGTCCAAATTAAACATGATATAATGACTCGTAAATGTAAGTACACATTGATGGCCGAAGACACGAAACGAGTGGTTTGTGTGAGAAAACGAACAGTATTTATATCGTTTTTACCTCTTGTAACCAAGTGATCTGAGCGCGCGGGCGCTTTGTGGCCCGCTCATTTCGTGTCTTGGGCCATCAATCTGTATTTACATTCACGAGTCATTAAATCATGTTTAATTTGGACTTCTCTGTGCATGCTCTTTGAGGTGGTGACCATAGACCTCCATTATATGACTGATAGACACGAACAGTTTGACCTAAAAATATCAAATTTGAAACTACTGTGGAAACAAAGACACCTACATCTTGGATGCCCTTGAGGCAAGCTAAAACATATCAAAAATTAATTTTAAAGTGAACTATCCCTTTAAGTGGACCTATTATGCTTTTTTACATTTTCAACTGCAAAGTTACAAAGTCCACACCAAATGGAGTAATTCTCTATACAGTATAAGTAAACACTGTTTGTAAACTCCCTGAAACTCCTCGATTATAGTCTTCAGAAGACTGGAGACTGCTGAAAATTACGCTTTGCCATAACAGGATATATGTAAAATATTTAACATATGAATAACCTGTTATTAATTAATTGCAACCAACACTAACTTTGTAAATAAACACCAACATAAGCTTTTAAATACTCAGGAAAACCCTTGTCATAGTAATATAATAATAACATCGGTGTCCTTTTGATATGCAGGGTGTTAGAGAGAAAACCTGACACAAATGCCTTTGTTAGGACCACGACTGCCGTCACAATGTTTAACTCGGGTGTGAAGGTGGGATACTCTTTTTTTTTTTTTTAAGTCCACTAAGTTGTAGCATTAATGGAGTTCTGAATATTCCTCTTTCTCTTACAGATTAACGTAATCCCGTCATACGCTGAAGCTTTTGTCAATTTCCGCATCCACTCAGCCCAAACGTTGCAGGAGGTGAGAGGTCACGCTGAAGCCACAGCTATGACTCATTCAGTTAGCCTTGAAGCACAGTTAGCCCCGGCTAGAGTTAGATGAACTATTAACTTTTGCTCTTCACACCTTCTCAACCAGTTTCACATGAGTTCCTCTGAAAAAAAAACTGTAGAAGGATAGTTCACTCAAGAATTACAATTATGTTTGACTGAAAAACTGGCTGCTTCACAAAATAAGATATGTGTGTCCATACAACGAAAGGCCAGCTGTTTGTACCCCATTGTTTTTCAAAATGTCTTCGTATGTGTGTATTTGGAATGATGTGAGGGTAAGTAAAAGACAGAACTTTCATTTTTGGGGTCTTCTTGTAGGTTTTGGATCTGGTCAAGTCCACCATATCAGATGAGCGTGTGAAGGTAGAGATGGTCAATGGATTCGACCCGCTGCCCATCAGCTCCTATGATGAGCAGGCTTTTGGGTTCCAGATCATAAAGAAAACAGTGCAAATCATGTTTCCTCGGCTCACAGTGGCTCCTGGTAAGTGAAGTGCTTAAGTTCCGCTTGTGAAGAGACACTTTTAGCTATGTCTCTTCGCTTTCCTCTCACAGGTATCTGTATTGGCAACACTGACAGCCGTCACTACAAGGACATCACCCGAGACATATATCGCTTTGCACCATCGTGGTTCAAACCAGGTGATCCTCAGAGGTAAGACAAAGGACAGAATTGCTCTTTGTATTAATATAGTGGAGAATCCAGCTTGAGGGCACGTTTTCCTCTTTTAGATTCCATGGTGTGAACGAGAGAATCTCCATTCAGAACTATGAAGAGATCGTGCTGTTCTACTTCCAGCTCATCCAGAATAATGACATCAGGAAGTTGCCGCCTCCTCACAGTAGCCAGCATGAGCTGTAAATGGTGGGATGTTAAATACACTTATCTCAAAGCACTGAGTGAACATTTTAAAACAAAGCTCAAGGAGCTCAGATTGAAAAACTTTGTTAGTTATTACCCTAAGTAGTAATTTTGTCATGAGTCTGACTAAATGCAAACATAAGCAACCCTGACCAAAACAAAGCATTCCTAAGCACATTTACACTTCAACTGAGCTCCTTCACTGAAAAAGAATAAGCTAGATATGCAAATATATCAGACAAAATGGGCATTATGATGACGAATGAATCATCAATAAGTGATGAGTAGTTTTCAAGATTAGTCGAATTGAAGTCACTTTTTTGTTTGAAAGTGTTTGAAAGTGTTGCTGCCTTCAGGGGAAATGATAGTGTTTTTATTTCTGACTTTATATGGTCAGACGTGCTGCTTTGCTGTTTTGAACCAACTTTCTGACAAATACAGCTCTCTATATAGTTATTCTCCTCTTCTTAACTTTTTGTTTTTGAAAGTTATTGATTGATTTTATTGAAAGTCAAAAATTGTTGTATGGCCCAATAGATAATCATTAGATATTATTGTTAGACTATGATTGATTATGTCTGTCTCCATAAACATTTTTTTTCGGTTGTCACGTGAATCCCAAAGCTGTGACACCAAGTTATTGTTATTGTTTGTTATTGAATGTTAATTTGCATTCTTAGAAATGGTTTGCACTGAAATGTCTGGAATAACGATCAATGTTTTGCACTGTATATATTTATGAAATTGATTTCATTTCATGAATGTTAAGATTAAATTAATACATATTTTTGTTAATACAAACAGAGATGTGTATTTTTTCTTATTCTGTATTTTTTCTTTCGAATAAATATTCTTACATTGTATCTAAAAATATCTCATCTAAAAACATTTAAAAATTACCCACTTAACAACGGTTAATGTAAGACTGAAATTTCTGATAAATATTCTAACACTATATCTAAAAATATCTAATCTAAAAATGTGTTTAAAAATTAACCACATCACAATGGTTACTGTATTACCCAAATTCCGGCAGACTGAACACAAGAGCTCTCTGAAGCAAGGACACCTTTTCCTTTCACCCTTGCTGATAGTTCACTAACAATATCTACGGTATATACATTGTCAATATGATGTATCCAGTGCGTCTATTGCCTTTTCCCTTTCATGTGTGCTATCATTCATTTTAAATGTCTCAGTGTGGTTGCTAAAATGGTCTCAATTCACAGAAGTCACTTATATTATGAGAAAGATTGTGAATTCTGTTAAAGTGTGCCTCTCACAAGGTCTCTGGTGAGATTGAGAATGGGACAGTGGCGTGCACAGGGGGGTGGAGGGCTTGAGCCCCTGCCCCTTTTACCTCTAACAGTTAAAGTACCCTTTTGGACGTATTGCGGTTCCAGGGGGAGATCCGGGTGTCTTATCAACCCGCTTTGTGTCCCTAATGAACAAATAATTGAAAGTATTGGATACCTAGAATAATCAAATATCTAAATGAATACATAATGTTTATGAATAGTTCCTATTTAGAAACATTCTAAAATTTTATATTACATCAAAATTGGAATCAGATCAAACACAGAAGTAGAACCAAATTTAAACTAAATTCTAATAAATTAATTGAACTTAGAAGCGCAAGTAAAAACCTGCATGCAGAATACCTACCTATCACACTCTAAATGTAAAGTAAGTGGACAAGAGGTGTTTTTTAATCAGGTTAGTTTTAATCAGAAAAGTTAGACTGTGCCCCCTTTTTTAGACCAAACAAAATATTTGACGAAAGTAGTAGTATATCATTGACGGTCTGTTAAATTTGAAGACATTAACACAATATTTAAAGATAAAAAGTGAAATTATTGCACCACTAGTGGCCCTGAATATTGAAACTGTGATAACGTGAGGTTAATTCTTAGGCCAGTCACAGCACACGCAGTTGGGATTGAAGACGGTCCCTTCAGCGCATCTCTGTACATGGGTTATGCCATTAGAACAATGAATGAAGGTCTTTGGGTCAGCTGGGTTTGCATATATTCCCCCCGTTGGTTTGTCTACACAAAACTCCTTTCCTGAGGGAGCTGTCGGCACAACCTGAGGTCTAGAAGATTGAGCAATGGTGGATGCTGTTGTTGAGGTCCCATTTAGGACATCGGTTGTATTTGGAGGGAGAGATGGAAACTCTGGAGGAGGAAATTAAAATGTAATGTTTTATCTTAAGTTTTCCAATTATTAATCTGGTTTATTACACGTCTCCCTGGAATACTGGATTCTGACTGGTTAATCATGGCACCCAGTGTGTGAAATTTTCTAATATTTAGCTTCCATGGCTACGCTTAAGCATACGGGTAATATTATGAACCACTTTCAACTCAAATCAATATTTCATGCCCATATATTTATTATTTCTTTATTTGGGATGTAGCCGTGCAATCAAGATAATGTACAGTCAGTCGGTTATTATCGCAAAATAAATCGTGATGCAGAACAGACTATACATTATCTATTCGGAGGCGTTTATTT
>JAOTRC010000009.1:9785381-9814488 GCA_027497675.1 Cyprinella lutrensis | reverse complement strand
TTGCGACACAATAAAGAGTAAATGCTTTTGTCATGCACAAACTTTAGGGAATACTTCAGGATTTAGCATTAAGCTTTGTATTAGTAGAAAACCTGTAGTATTTTCGAATTTCCGTGCTTTCCACCCTCATATACCCCTGAGACAAGAGTTTATGTATTTTTTGTCTGGAAAACATTTTTTGGCCAGAGGCTAAAGACTACAGTCAGCAGTAAGGCTGTCCCGCATGTTCTCAACCCGCCCGTAGAGGTTGGGATCTCACTCAGATAATGCACACATAGTGTCAGCCATCTTTTTTTGGAAGCTAAGCTAGCAGTCTCTTGTTCTGTGGAGAAAGCTGAGTAGTAGGGGTTATCATCCTCTTTTTCCCGGACATGTCCGGCCGTCGACGTCCGAGATTCAGCTTTTGCTTTCTGCAGTCGCCATTCATTGTTTACATGCACAGCTTTTGTTTCAATCTAGCTGAATTTATTCCATTGGTGAATCTAAATGTAGTGTTTACATGAACGCTAAACAAGTTATCAGTTGATGTGCGTTTTTACATTGCTATGAAAATTCCCACTGATAGATACTAAACCAGTGCGATCACGCCACCGGCCTCGTGTCGTTTTCCCGTGGCCCTATCCTCGTCCTGCTCGCCACAATAAACAAAATGAATGGCGACTGTACAACGCGAAAGCCGAATCCCAGACATTTTGGGCAATCTCAAAACACATTTTCAGGAACACATCACGTAGACTCACTAGTAGCCTAGACTTGTTGTGTTACTGAGCTCTGTTACTGGTAGGTGTGGCCTCCTAGGGCAGCGATGCAAGTGCATTCTGGGAGTTGTTGTTGTTCATCCACATTGCCAAAAATATATTTTCTGGCTTTTTTCAGGCTAGAAAGCTCCAAATTCAAAAATAATTTCACATTTATTCTACATGACCCATTTTAAATACTCATAGGTGAAGTATCCCTTTAACAGTATCTCTTTGTGGCTCATCTTCTCTGTTGTTCTTGAGCAGGCAGTTGTATCTCAGAATGAATGAACAGCAGACAGGTAGCATCACTCAAGGAAATGGAAGGTGACACCTTGCTTGTCTGCCCTGTTACCATTAGACCGGCAGAAGCTCATTTAAGGCATCTTAACAAGTAACAAACAGAAACACTGACACACCTGCAGTCCAGAAAATCTCCCAGTGCATGTGTTTTGCTTTCAGATCTTTTCCTCCTGCATCTACCTGAGCTGCTGTACACTCTCTTTAACTTATTTACGGATAACAGTTCTGCTTGTTGGTGTTTCACTGCCTGTGGTTTTCACCGGCTTTCTTACAAAGAGCTTCACATATTTCCCAGCACTTCCTGTCTGAGCACATGGGGCTCACTGTTCTGTCTCTCTCCACCATCTCCTCCCCATAATAAGATACCCACTGCTTTGAAAGTTACCCAAGCAGTGCACCTGCAGACCGTAGAGGTAGAAAAAAACGAGGGAGAGAAGAGAAGGGTTGTGCGGCAAAACAGAAGCCGAATGCGCTGTATCTGGGTAGCCCAGCTGCCAGGTCCCAGATGTGTGTGCGTGTGCATGTGTGTGTGTCGTGCTGGGCTGATGCGTGACTGCCATGCTTGGTCAGAATTGAAAGGGGGAGGGCTAATCGCTCTCTGTTCCATGTGAATCGCTCCGCCGTTCACATGTTTAATTAGCTCCTGTTAAAAAAAAAATGCTGGTGTGCTCTTTGTTTGTCTGGCCAATTGATTTTATGAATTATAAAGGAGCAATTTATGGTGGCAAACTAAATGCAGGCACCACTCTAGAGGAAACCTCCATCAAATATCACTTTTTGTAGTGATATTTAAGGATTTTTTAAAAGAATTTCTGACATTCAGTGCATGGACGTCTCAGTAATAAAATTTTAGTTGTAAATACCAAAACCAATGAAATTGCCTTTTAATATTTATTAAAAATGAAAATCAAATTAATATTTCATTTAATTTGATTCATATTAAGCTATTAATACGGTAACAAATGAACTACAAATTTGTTGAGAAAATATTTTTATTCAACATTTGACCGACAAGCAAGTCGAAAAGGAGCCTGTCCGTCATTCAGGACTCCTGACACCGAACATATTGTTAAACATATATAATTACATGTATTTGCAGGCAGTTTGTATCATACTAGTACTTTTGACACGCCTAGTGAATCTGTGTTATTATTAGTGGATCAACATGACATCCTGTCCCAAACACCAGTGAGCATGAGAACACTCTAAATAGGCACCAATTAATAAACACACACACAAAAAAATTAAAAAACACCCACATTTTATAACTATATTTGGATATTTTAATTTATACTTGCAAGTTCTGAATGACATATTTATAATCAGTGTATCTCTTTGTTCATTGATCATGTCACAGTGAAAACCTGTGACTGCCATTTATTTGAAGTGCTGATTGAATTTTCAGGAAAATCAAGTCATCTTAAAATACGGCATTTGTGTTGAGTGGTGTCTTAAAAGGCTGTCTTAAAGGGTTAGTTCACCCCAAAATGAACATTCTGTCAGTAAATAAACACACACATGTTGTTCCAACCCCGTAAGACTTTCGTTCATCTTCAAAACACAACTTAAGACATTTTTGATTAAATCTGAGAGCTGGGTCACTCCTCCATTGGCTTCTTTAGGGATTGAAACTGGCCAGCCCAAAAGTTATTAAAGACATTGTTAAAATAGTCCAAGTGATTACATTGGCTCTATCTTAAGTTTTTCAAGCGATGAGAATACTTTTTGTGTGCAAAAAACAAACAAAAATAATGACTTTATTCAAAAATTAATTTCCTTCTCGCGTAGTGTAACTGCGCAAAGCTTCTAGGTTGTACGTCACACACATGACCAGCGTTGGCCTATAGTGAGCCTGCGTGTGGCGTACAACACAGAACTGTGTTTTACAACATGAAATCTCGAAGCCAACAGAGAAGGAAATTAATAGTTGTCTGTCAGTTTTTTGTCAGTTGTGGCTCGAGTGGTTTCTCCTTCACTTGTTTCACGGACGTTTTGGTTGATGCACAAATGAACACACATACAGACCACTGAATTAAAATATTTATTTGAAAGTCCATCAAAAAGAAACCAAGCTCATGAGACTGAGTGTTCTCATTAAATTTGAAAAACAAAAAGACAAACAACAACAACAAAAAAAACATTTAATACAGTAGTTGCATTCCAGATTTGTCAGATAATTATTTCACCTGTTTGACATTAAGTAAGAAGAACGGCGTAACCACTCTGACTTATCATTAATGCAGCAGTCATCCAGAGACTGAGAAATGCATTTGCTTCTCTGTGAAGAGAATGTTGTGTCTTTTGGGACTGACTGAGAACTGTGTTAATGATAACATGCTGAACGTTTGGATCCCTCTAGACACCCTAACTGATTACCAACGACTGCCTGATCCAGCACATTCAATCAGAAGAGAGACAGACCATAGCCTAGAGGGTGTTAGCAAACCAGTCTCCCTGTATTGTAAACTCTTTGACCCTTCTTAAAAGATATACCATGTTTAGACTTAAGGCAGCAATTCGTTTTAAAGAAGTGCTTTAAAATGAAAGCGTTTCACAGATAGCGCACTCTTTTCGCTTTCTGTGAATTCAAACAACCGCACTTTATATCATTCCTAAATGACAACATTTCAGCTTCGTCTGTTAGACCTTCGACAAAATCACAGCGTAACATTCAGATCTACGTTGAGCCAGAAAGAGCCGTTCTTACGTATTGGAATAAAACAGCTTCACAAACAGTCTTTTCAACCACACTGTATAATTATTTCTGTTACAAATTTTATCACGGAAGTACTGAGATAAGTTAATAGTTATAAACACTGATGTTACCGTAGTGGTCAAAATAGAGTAAATTACCTTTTGAAAGTAACACGGCTCTTTAAAAAACAATTGTAAAGATAACGTATTTATGCCACTAGGTGGTGACAAGTGACTGTTCAAAATGTATTTGTCATTGAATCAATTATTAAAAGAGTTTTTTTTTTAATAATGCAGATTAAATAAACATTTTAAATAGACTGCAGAAATTTCTCTTATAAATTACGTTATTTTTTTTAGTTGTTTGTTCGGAATCGTGATCTCTGTTTGAAACAAAAAAAAATCACGAATCTCAATTTATCCAGAATAGTGCAGCTCTAATTTATATATATTAATTCATCATTAGCATTTTAGTCTATGGGCCATTTCTCACCATACACGAGAGATGATTTTTTTTTGGCAATGATTTTTTTTTCCCGGGTAGATTGCCAGGTCTTTCCCCACCCCTCCCCATTACATGGCCTGAGACTCACACACACATTCACACATACATTCACACTTACGGAAGATTTTGCGTATCCAATTCGCCTATATGGCACGTCTTTGGATTGTGGGGAACCCAGAGCACATGGAGGAAACCCATGCAGACACAAGGAGAACATGCAAACTCCACATCAAATATTAAAATTAATTTAAAAAGAAGAAATGCGAAAGGTGCTGTATATTTCAGTGTCCCTGTGCAATTTGCAGATCCGATCAGAAACGTTGCCCACATTCACTTTAAAATCAGTCATTTCATGTGCATTAAATGGAACTGATGTGACCAGTGATTTCTGTATATTTTGTTAATGTGCCTTGGCACTTAGTGTGAATATTTCTCGAGTTTTAGTGTGTGTGTGTATGTCTGAATCACCGTTTAGAAGATGAACATTTCTCTCACTGTCACAAAGTCTCCTTCCTCCCAAGCAGAGCTGATTTGCATTCCACTCACTCACACCGTCTCTGTCTGTGTCTCTCTCTTTATCTCTCTCTGACCCGATCACTCACAGATGGCACAGCCCTTATTCTGTTCCTCCTCCTCTACAGAACGTTCAGCAAAGGAACATGTGTGCAATCACTACACAAATGGATTAATTATGTGTTTCAGGGTAGAAAACCTCAGTGTATTCATATTGTGGACAAACACAGTGTGAAAAATCAACACATGCAGACTAGGGATAGGACGATTACCGGTTTCATTATAAACCACGTGACGGTTAGTATTATCATCCAAAATTGAATTATCATTAAAACCGTGTTTGATTATCATTGAATCAGTCTGACGCAGGTGCGCGGTGCACAAAGTTGTTTATTTTTTTATTCGAGAAGGAATGGGGGAAGGCAGTGACCGTGCTCTGGAGATTTTCCTGCTTGTAGAGGACAAAATCTGAGGTGTGGTCATATTTAGGTTTTTACAAAGGTCCTGAGGGAAAATTAATCGAGGATGGTCACCCTGTCTGCAGAACATGCACAAAAAAGTCGTTGCAATAAGGGGAAACACTACAAATCTGCCGTTCATCTTGTGTGACCATCACCCACGGTTGTATGTTAACTTATTGCGAACTTTGACCCCAATACCAATACTACATCTGGGAAATAATTGGGCTAATATAGTAGCCTATAGTAGTAATATATAGTAATATAGGGGACATATTGAATTGAGATTAATGTTTTAAATCTTACCTCCATTTTGGACAGCGTAAAACTCATCCAGACAAGATGATCACAACAATATTATCAAAGTCTTAAAATTATAAATCATCTCTGATTTCATTTTCAATACTATCAAAAATGGAGACTTAAGATGGCAAGTTGTATTTGAAAAAATGAGAGTGCGTGAAACATGGATAATAAAACTGTGATAATATTGATAACCACGGTAATTTTGGTTACTATAATCATGACATGAAATTTTCGCATCGTCCCATCCCTAATGCAGACAGACATTACATGCACATAAACACATACATGCACACAAATGTATACACAGCTTAGCACCATAAGCAGGGCTAATACTGAGGTGATGGGAGGATTTTTACTGTGCAAAGCCATAGTGTTACCCCGGAAAGGCTGATCCCATTTAGAGGTTCCAGCAAAATCCCTATCCCGTTCAAAGCCATTGAATGGAATAAAGCTGTTAGCCTACCTCCAGATTAGCACTGTAACAGAAGAATTATTATGTTAATGTGTCAAAATCAGGGTTAACTTTGTCGTTTCTTCTGAGGAGGAAAGTCTGAGCCGCCTTTATTCACTGTCTTGCTTCATACAATGTCCATACAAAACGTTAAAGGGTAACTAAACACTAAATCTACTTTTTTTTAGTTAATGATCTGTAAGAATGGGGCTTTATTAGTGCTGATCATTGATTCAAGTAACTTTTTTGACATTTGGGTATAAAGTGTCTTAATTCTACAGTATATGGTGTAAAAACGTCTGAGTGCTGCCCTCTTCAGTTTGAACAGTGGTTACTCCAGTTGAATGTTCCTATTGGATGTTTGCAGTGCTTCATGACGTAAGCGGTGAAAGCTGATGTAAGCAGGTTCCAGCTCTCCTCTCCATCAGGATTGAGTAATTTAGCATCTATTTAGCATAGCATTTATAGTTATTTAGATTTTTTTTGTATAGCCTATTCAGTTAGTAGTACAGTTAGCATAGCTTCAAGTAAGTGTAGGGTTACGGTTAGGCAATATGGCTGCCGTCGCATCATCCAGGTGGATGCTGCACATTGGTGGTGGTTGAGGAGATTCCCCCCTCTATGTGAAGCGCTTTGAGTGTCAAGAAAGGCGCTATATAAATGGAATGAATTATTATTATTATTATTATTAATTGAGCCAGTCTCTCTTGACCAGTTGACCATGATTTCCTGGAGGAAGACAAGCTACTCCAGGGCTAAACTGACTTAAATTAAATCTACCAGTACGCAGGTTTAACTTCAGATTAATGCGTTTCAAAGGACACACACTATGTGTATGTTTACATAAAAATATTGATCTTCACTGACATAGTCCAAGTAATCCATGGGTCTTCAATGACAGTTTAATATACTGATTTCCATGAGAAAGACAAGAGCTACTCCAGAACTTTTTCTTTTTATTTAATCACAGCCAAGCTCCATCGTCAGAGATAGGAGCAAGTTCATACCTTTTCTCAATCCAAATAATGATTTGTGCTTCTCTGGACAAATTCACCACACAACAAATTTCCATCAATAGTATAAAATAAACAAAATACAACATAATCATTTCTTCAATTCACTCCTTTATTTCTCTTGGGTATAAATTGTACAAACAATAGTGTAGATCAAATCAGCAACATCTTATTGTGACCCAGTCCCTGATCTCCATCTACATCGTCAATTCCTGTAAAGACAGGCAAAAAGACAAATTAGAAAAACTGCTCCATATTATGACACTGCATTACTGCATTATGACACTGCAAAGTATGAGCTCTTCTCAGTACAAATGAACTGGCTTCAGGACAAATTCAGAAGAACGAAAGTCAAATGTTAATTCATCACAGAAGAGTTTTGTGATATATATAAACATTGTAAAATGCATTTAACTGCATAAAGGGAGACGTTTTCAGTTTAACTCACCATAATAGCATTGACAATGTCGTTGTTGTTATTCTTTAGTGCACGCACAGCCTTCGCCCTCGATACATTGGCCTGTGACATGACCAGCTCAATGTCCTTGACCTCCACTCCGGTCTCATCAACCTGTAAATGGTAAATCAAATCACTCAATGAATGAGGACATATTTACTTTTACATTTGTTGAATACATCAGCACAAGACCTTTCTTGAAAGCAGTATTATTCTGTGTTAGAATCATAACAGTGTTGATAAACACCTCTTCCTCTTCGCTCTCCTCCTGTACTGTGGGCGTCTGTGTATTTTCCTGGATGTTTGAAACGGCTTCTCCTTGAACCTTGAATTTCTCTGCAGCTGCCAACTGAGCTTGCTGTGACAGGTCTTCAATCTGAGAACAGCAGAAACAATTCATGTTTTAGTTTGTTTGGTAGCTTCATTGTGTTCCTCACACCATTGTGAAAGTTTCCCCTTTCAGGACAGAAAGTTTGGCTTCATCAGACTCAGAAGAACGAAAGTCAAACTGTTTAAATCATCATTGAGAGGTCACTTAGGCTGAGATTACCTTTCCTGGTTGCCCTGTAGAATTAGTTTTCTACCAAAACAGGGCTGATATTGCAGTAGTGCACACCAAACTTAAACAAGAAACCATTTTTTTTTCTAATCTTTACCTTGGCCTCACCAAAGACAATGTAAGTATCTGAAGCTGGACTTTTGTAGACATCTGGTTTGGTGATGACAAAGAGAATGTTCTTTGATTTGCGAATGGTTACCCTGGTGACACCAGCAACTTGTCTCAACCCCAATTTGGACATGGCCTGGCAAAGGGAAGCAAAGGTAAAGTTAAACAACAGTGCACACATTCTAAATGAATTAGGTGTTCTAATCAGATTCATTTGGTTTGAGGATGACCTACCTTCCTGGCTTTCTTCTCACTTCTGCTTTGTTTTGCTTTGCTAACAGGTTCCTCATCAATTTCAGCTGCAGCTGCAAGCTACAGAAAGGTAATGCAATTTCAGTTCATACCATGTAAAATTTATAGAAAACTGGTGTGAGAAAAAGTGGAGGGCAAATAATGCTACTGGTAGATAAGGCTGGACCCGAATAGTCGCTCGGTGGATTGGTATTCGATTTTCAATTTTGGTATTTGGACCAGCCCTACAGGTGGATGCCATTTAAAATTATATTACCTGTGCCTGCTGTGTCTGTGTTTGTGCAGAGTCCTGCTCCTCCAGATCAGGAACAGATTCGTCACTGTCAGATTCAGTGCCAGACCCTAAAACATACATTACATTGATTTGCCATTAGACACACAGAACACATTTTCACCAGAATCCTGTTGAAATGATCAAAATAAATACTTGCTTTACATTCCATCTTGCAGTTTGTTTAAAAATATTTAAAGTAAATTCCAATTATAGATGAAACGCTGAACAATATTCATATTGATAAGCTCAAAAAACAAACAACTACTGGCATATGCTCCTACTTAAACTGCACTCAAAGACTAAGGATAGATTTTCAGAACCTGGAGTTATCAGGCTTACTTTCACTAATAATGTGACCTAAAGCATTATGGGGACACAACATTTGGCAACAACAACAAACGCAGAAAGCAAAAACAGACAGAAAGAGATACCCTTGTCGTTCTTGATGACTGGTTCCAGTATGGATGGGGCTTTAAGTGGTTTGGGAACAGGTGCTGGCTCAACTTTAGGGGCAAGGACAGGCTCAACTTTAGGAGCAGGCGCAGCAGCCTCAACTTTAGTGGAAGGAGCAGGTTTGACTTTAGGGGAAGGGGTAGCAGTAGCCTCAACTTTGGGGGCAGGCACAGGTTTAACTTTGCTGGCAGCAGCCTCTGCTTTAGGGGCAGGCGCAGCAGCCTCTACTTTGGGGGCAGGTGCAGGTTTAACTTTAGTGGCAGCAGCCTCAATTTTAGGCGCAGGTGCAGCAGCCTCAACTTTGGGGGCAGGCACAGGTTTAACTTTGCTGGCAGCAGCCTCTGCTTTAGGGGTAGGCGCAGAAACCTCTACTTTGGGGGCAGGTGCAGGTTTAACTTTAGTGGCAGCAGCCTCAACTTTAGGGGCAGGCGCAGCGGCCTCAACTTTAGGGGCAGGGACCGGTTTGACTTTAGGGGAAGGGGCAGCAACCTCAACTTTAGGCGGAGGAGCAGATTTGACTTTGGGGGCAGGCGCAGGTTGGACTTTAGGGGTAGAGGCAGCAGCCTCAACTTTAGGGGCAGGCACAGGTTTAACTTTAGGGGCAACAGCCTCTACTTCAGGTGCAGGCACAGCAGGTTTGACTTTAGGGGAAGGGGCAGCTGCCTCAACTTTAGGGGAAGGGGCAGCGGCCTCAACTTTAGGAGCAGGCACAGGTTTAACTTTTGGGGGAGCAGCTTCAACTTTAGGGGCAGCAGCTGGCTCAACCTTAGAGATAGAATCAGACTTCGTTTTAGGTGCAGGCTTAACTTTAACGGCAGGGGCAGCAGTCTCAACTTTAGTGGCAGCAGTCTCGACTTTAACAGCAGGCTCCACCTGAGAGGTAGGAGCAGACTCTGCTTTAGGGGCCACCACCCCAGCTTTAGGAGCAGCAACGGGTTTAACTTTAGCAGCAGGAGCAGGCTCAACTTTAGGGGCCACCACCTCAGTTTTAACTTTAGATGCAGGAGCAGGCTCAGCTTTAGGGCTAGGGGTAGACTTAGCTTTAGGTGCAGGAGCAGCCTCTATCTTAGGGGCAGCCTCAGCTTTAGGGGCAGGAGTAGACTCATCTTTAGGGGTGTAGATAGGCTCAACTTTAGACGCAGGATCTGCTTTCTGTACAGGGGTAGTCTCTCCTTTAGGGGCGAGGACAGGTTCAACTTTAGGAGCTGGCTTAGCTTTAGGAGCAACCTTTGCTTTAGGGGCAGGGCCAGATTCAACTTTACTGGAGGCGACAGGTTCAGCTTTAGGAGCTGTTGGGGTAACTACAGAAATTGGACTAGGTGGCATGGGGGGGGAAGCAGGCATTGTAAAAGGATTCTCAGGTGGTAAGAGAGGTGGGAGATCATCATCCTCTAACTCTGCAGGCACAACCCGAGGAGCAGGTTTTGATGGTGCAGGAGTGGCTGGATTCACATTTGGCACTTGGGCAGGGCCAGTCTTGGGGGTTTCAGCCACTTTGGGTGGACAGGTGGCCACAGCTTCTGAAAATGACTTGGGTGCTGGGACAGCAGATTTTGAAGTCACTTTAAAGGCCACAGGAGCCACAGCAATTTTGGGAGAGACAGGGGAAGCATCAGCTGCTGGTTTTGATACCTCTGGAATTGGTACAGCAAGAGATGGCAGAGCTGCCACTGGTGCAGACTCTTGAGCAGGCTTGGAGGCAGGGGGAGGCGCCTGCTCATTTTCGGCAGGTTTAAAATTCTTTGTTTTCTGTTGCTTCCCTTGTTTGCCAGCCTTTACCACCTTGGGAGCAGATTGCTCAGCTTTCAAAGCTACAGGAGTGTCAACAGGAGGGGAGGCCAAAGGGGAACATGGAGGGGTAGCACGTGGCCCGGAGGCAGATTTAGGAGAGGTGGGGGAGCTTGAGGAGGCAGATAGAGATGAACGCTTCCTGCGTCCAGCAGGAACTGGCTTAGGAGTGGTGGCATGAGAAGAGGACAGCTTGGGGTTAGTTTTGCCCTCTTTAGGTTTTGCCTGAGAGGTAGTAGGGGCCGCAGCAGCAGGTGTGGCTAATGGAAATAAAATGCTAGAGTGACTTTTTTTGGCAATTAAAAGGTTGCATGATGTAAAACCGTCACATCCATGCTGGTTATGAGGGGATGCTTTCAATTGTCCAAGTGTTAATCTGTTCCACGAAAGCAATGGCTACTATAGCAAATCAAACACACCATGAAATCTGGTTACGAACTGTTAAGACTCTGTAAAAACCACAAAACAACTGCACATGCATGAACAATTAGGCACTGGCAATAAACATCTAAAAACATTTTTTTTTTAATTAAAATTAACTTTGTTCTCTGGCACATTTATTAACCATGATGTTCCTTAGATCGACAAATAATTAAATCTTAAAAGGACAATCACCCAGTTAAAAGCAAGTATAATATTTGCCTACTCCAAGTCATATAGTCCTATTATCAGCCTGTATGTTATTTTAGTAATATTGTTATAAATAATATTTTGTAGTTGTAATTTTAGTGTCCCTTAAAAGTTTTGTTAATGTGCCATGGAAACGAAACCGACAGCAGTCATTTTGTACTAGCCTTAAACAAAAACTGTATAATAATTATGCATCTTTTATGAGGAGGACCCTTGACAATTTGTTAATTTATCACCTTCCAATTCATTTCTGTAGTTGGTTTTAAAATCATTATCAGAGAGAGTCCTCAATCCTCATGTCGCCAGCATGGTTTTGTTATGAAATTAGGAAAGGCAAATTAATTGTGGGTCCCAATATTAATTTGATAATACAAGTCTGCTAATAACAACAACAACATAATCGTCTATCGGCACAACCTCAGTCAGGATATTAGGAAATATGTGAACTTTTAGTCAAAGAATGTACTAAATACTTGGCTCCTGAATTAGTAATCCGAGGAGAAATAACATGAATCTCAAAAAACAATGCTATCACATTCTGCCTTGATAAAAACACAGAAATAGATTTAGTTCAACCTATCTTGTCTCCCCTTGACAAAGATGCCTCTGTTATTCCTTGTAACAGATGCAAGCAATCATATTTCTACCCCATGTTGTCACAACTGCAGTTTACTATCAGTGTACCATCCAAGAAATAAGTGTCCCATACCTGTGATTGAACTGGCTAAACTTGTCAGATATTTGACCGAGATATAAGTATGTAAAGACTAAACACACACACACACAAAAAAAAATCAATTTTGCTACATAAATTCAAGAATTGACATTTCCATTTTAAAAACCTAGTACTCAATATATGAAGAGAAAAGACAGTGTTCCTCAAGATCAGGATCACTATAAGACTTCTTACATTGATTGTAAACATATTTCATTCATGCTTCTCCTCATGAAGATCTGGCAAATACATTCCTGAACACAATAAAAGCCTCCAGAAAAAGAACAAAACACTTTCTATTCTTACACCAAAAAATGGTTCAAAATAGTGTATAAATATTCAGGGTGAGATTACTCAAAGTCAATGAAATGTTAGGAAAACGTTCATGCAGTGTTGCGTTGCCACATTCCATTAAATCATTTGAGGATGCATGTGCTTTCAATGTCAAACAAAACAAAAAGAACCAAATTAAACCGTACAGGCTAACACTGTTGGGCAAGGCAGTCCTGGATCAATCATATTTTTTAAAAACTAATGTTGTGGGTCAATACCTCAAAACTAACCAACATAACCAACTATATACTTAAATCATACATAGCAGGTATTTGTTGAAGCTTAAATGGGTTATTTAAAAAAAGTTTTTTTTATTTGTCTGTAGCGTACAATGAAAGCCAATGGTTCCAGTATTGTTTTAAACTGATCTTTTGTGCTCCACAGATTAAAGTCATACAGGTTTGGACCAACGTGAAATTTGTCTGAACTCTCTCTTTTATAAAACTAGTGTAGTTTGCAATACAGGGAGGGGCTCAATCAAATTAATTTTAAAAACCTCTAGGTGGAGAAAAACTGACTCAAACTACATCCCCACCCAACAAAACATGACACCCCATCCGACTAGAGAAACTGGCTTTGTGAAGTCTCTACAACAGCTGGTAGAGAACCATAAATGAAATGTGACGGACATCTGAAACATGTGCAAAAATAGCCTAAACAGACTGAACAACATTTCAGTATCTGCTTTATATTTTAAAAAGTGAAAAACAATATTGCTCCAGGACCCCTCACGCAATTTTTGTTTAGTGTCACACATGCACATTTAAAGATAGTTACTAACCCGTCTCAGCCTGGGGCTGCTGCATCTCCTGCTCTGTAACAGGGACAGTTTCTGTGGCTTCGCCTGGCATTCTGGACTGCAACAGAAATGAGAGATAATATAGCACATTATAAGCAGTTTTAGTCTGGGTCTTTGTGTTCATGTGGCTTTGAGCAGCACACCAGGCCTCTTCCTGTAGGCCTCTGCGATCAGCTGAATTAACTCACTACTGTGTTACATTTCACAAGCATTGAGCTTACATGATAAAACATTTCACCGTACAGAAACAGTGATCTTCACCGTTACATCAACACTCACTCATGCAGAGTATGGCCTATTTAGAATCATCACGACATAAAAACGTGGTTTTAAAAGCCGTTTGTATGTACATGTGTAGTGATGATGCACATTTCACGTGTGTAACAGAGCAGCACTGTCACGCTGTTGTGTATGAGTAACTTATAACCAAACGAAAACAAAACAACGTGGACAAAAAGCATTCATAATGTAATGTTACCATACCACGTGTGTTGTTAACTCTGGTTTTTAAACGATTTAATACGCGAGATCAACTTTAAAATCAGAGATTACTGTCCCACACAATGCTAATTATTTTAACTATTACATTACAGACGGCTCATAAATATCGCTGTATTTGTTTATAATAATATATATTCACATGATTAAACCGTTTCTTTAGATGCAAAGCACTCGGTTGAACTGCTCGCATAAAGCGAGCTGCGGTGCGTCTCGCTCCCCCATTTTGAACAGTATGCCGGCTGTATTCATTAAAATATTTAGCCAATAAAGAAGCCAAACAAAGAAATCTTTACCGTTTAGTACAGAGGAACACTAAAGCATCAATACTAGTAGTAAAAGAGAGGGCAAAAACACTAATGCAACGTTGGATGACAGTAGATGTAACACAGAAGTACTCACTAGATCAGGGCACAGGATCCAAGATGGCTGTAAGAGAGGGTTTCTGACCTCTGCGTCGCTCTGATGTCACAACTCTGTCTTCCGGCTTCAACAGGAAGTTGTTTTTCGATGCACTCTTGCTGGCAGTGAGGAACCGCATTTTCGGGTAATTTTTTTTTTATATATGTATATTTTATGTTTTTTGTCTGTTATTTCAAAACAAGTGTGCTTATTTCTGATTTCACAAAAGTCACAAAATGCTTTGAAGGGAGGCAGGTGGTTTTGTTTACATTATAAATAGCTAGCATTGCTAAGCTAACTAACCTGAATATTTTTTGAAAACGATTGGTTGACGTTCTCATATTAGGGCCAAAACAATCCCTTTTATCATGTGGGTATGCAAAGTTTAGTAAATACAAGAAGCGGATTCATCTTTATGTAGCTTCAGACTCCACGAACCCCCAAATATCATCTTCCTCTTGCATGGCACAGACATCTTAAAATTTTAAGTGGCTTCTCGACATATTCATACATTTATAAAAACTCAAATCAATTTATACAACTAAATAGTGCTAATTACATTAAGTATGTGAGTATATAGTTACTATATTACATTTTTTCCACTCTATAATACTGGTAGTTGTGTTATGTGTTTATTTTATGTTACTTATTTATTAATTTGTATATGAGTTACACTGTTTTTTTCTTATCTTATACCTGACCCCCCTAGTACTCTAATTAATGTGATTCCTTTTCCTCAGACCCCAGTTTGTTAACACCCTGGCTGTAAATATTATTATTTCATCCCAACAGAGATATGTCTATGTCCCATTTGTATGGGCGTAGAGGTGAGGAGGAGGAAGATGGTGTGGAAATTGAAAAGTTTGAGGTGACTGACTGGGACTTGGCCAATGAGTTCAACCCAGAGAGACGCAGACACAGACAGACTAAAGAAGAAGCGACTTATGGGATTTGGGCAGAGCATGACTCTGATGATGAGAGGCCCAGTTTTGCGGGGAAAAGGTATGTTGTTGTTGATAAATGTTTTTTTGACCTGTTGACTAGTGTGTATGAATATCATTTTATTTGTCATATAGTAAATTCAGCATTCAGTATTGATATTTGTATCCACACAGAGCGAAAGACTATTCAGCTCCTGTGAACTTTGTGAGTGGTGGCATACGAAAGACTGCAGCTGAGGAAAAATTGGAAAAGGAGGGTTCAGATGATTCCAATGATAGTGGAGATGCACCTCCTCCTCCACCTCGCACTGCAGTTCCCAAAAAGCTCCAAACGGTATGTTGAGATGCCTACAAATGTTACACAACAACAGCATTTTTGACTTGAATATTGGGACCAAATATATCTTCATGCGCTACCATTCAAAAGTCTTTAATGCTCATCAAGCCTGCATTTATTTGTTCAAAAATACAGTAATATTATTAAATATTATTATTCTATTTTGTTAAATTTAAAAAAAAATATTTCTGTGATAAACAGCTGAATTTTCATCAACCATTAATCCTGTCTTCAGTCACATGATCCTATAGAAACAAATTTCTTTTTCAGCATTTATTTAAAATTTACATATTTTTTGTAACATTGTGAATTTCTTTACTGTCACATTTGATCAATTTAATAATGTCCTTGCTGAAGTATTTATATCATTCAAAAAAGTCTTACTGACCCCAAACCTTTGAACTGTATAGTAAATGGTAAATGTCTTTGAATTCTTTTTAGGGTGGGAGCTTTAAGACATCCCAGAGGTTTGCAGGCGGTATTAGAACAGGGCAGGACCTGGGATCCTGGGAGAAACACACACGAGGCATTGGTCAAAAACTTCTGCAGAAGATGGGTTACATTCCAGGAAAAGGATTGGGCAAAAATGCTCAGGGTAAAACATTTCAGTCCTTTATTTCATACAACAGTATACTATTTTTAGTGTATTTTAGCTTATTGTGAATTATGTTATGCACTGTGTGCACATTTCCGGTAGCATAATGTGAATATCTTTGTCTGCAGGTATTGTGAATCCTATTGAAGCTAAGCTACGGAAGGGGAAGGGAGCAGTTGGTGCGTATGGTACTGAGAGGACCCAGCAGTCCCTGCAGGATTTCCCTGTTATAGACTCTGAGGAAGAGGAGGAGCAAGTAAGTCTATACCATAACGCGAGTGAATGGGTGAATGTGAGGCAATATGTAAAGCGCTTTGGTGGCCAGGGGTCTGTTGAAAGTTGAATTAAAAATACTATTATTTGTATAACTTTATTAAAAATCATGAACTGTAATATTTAAACAAAACTGCTAAAACTTCAAAAAATATTTAATACTACTCTTTATTGGCTTTATGAGATGGTTATGTTTTGATTGCTATCAAACTCTTGATCACAAATCAAATTCTCTATTACTGTTGTTTAAAATATTCACATATCCAAATAAGCAATTTCTATGACCTAAAGCAACACAGCATGGAGAAAATGGCATAGTTTTTTGTTTTGGTCAGTAAACAAAAGCTTCGGACTAAACAATTCAACAGTAGGTCCACAAACCTCAAACTTTTTTTACTAGCGCTGCTTCAATTGTCCTTTTATTCTTCATTCCATCTTTGCAGGAATTTCAGAGAGAGTTGGGGCAATGGCGTAAAGACCCGGGAACGACAAAGAAAAAGCCCAAATATTCTTACAAGTCTGTGGAAGAGCTGAAAGCTCATGGCAAACTGGCCAACAAGAGCATGAGCAGACCTGCTGGAGAACTTGCTCAGGTCAAGGTGAGAGCCTAAAACAATTAGAATAATGCATAATAAGTTAATCACTTAAATATATCCCAGAGTAAACAATCCCTCATGTGTTCTAGGTGATCGATATGACGGGCAGAGAGCAGAAGGTGTATCATAGCTACAGTCATATGAGTCAGAAGCACAGTGTTCCTGAGGAGGCGCCTTTGAGCGTAACCACGCGAGAGCAGAAGAGCACTGGCTTCGCTCTCCCGGAGCTGGAACACAACCTCAAGCTGCTCATTGAGCTCACAGAGCAAGACATCCTACAGGTAAAGCACTCGTACACCTGCACTAAACCGACTGTAAATTAGCAAAAAGTAACACTTATATTTGATATTTTAAATGTTTTTAGTATTTGTAAATGTCGATTTCATGTGGTGTACCACTTGGGTGCTCCTTAAAGCCTGAATTTGAGAGCCGTAGTGTGGGAGAAAAAAATATTCTCATAATAGGACATTCTGTCTAACCCTTCACAGTTTACTTACAGTATGTTTAATCATGTAATTGACTTAAAGGTCCATTAAGCCATTTCTAAGAAACACATTATAACGCCCCTACTGCTGATTGGCTACAGATGTGATGCGCTGCTCGGTCCAATCCACTTTCAACAGATTTTCTCAGAAATTGCCTACTGCACCTTTAATAATAAATCCTTGTTTTGGTCAATGACTGATACATAGAGCAATTTTTTTATTGATTTATTAGAAAAGAATTCATGTCCGCTTACTTCAACTAAATGGTCTGTGGGTTTGTGTTGCGTGTGTAGAGTGCACGACGTCTGCAGCATGAGAAGGACACTGTGGTGACCCTGACCCATGAGAGCGACGCCCTGCAGGTCCGGCTGGCAGAGGAGGAAGAGTCTCTTGGTCGGCTAGAGCAAGTGATGAACCTAGTGGAGAGCTTTGAAGCAGGCAATACAGAGGGAGGCTCTGCGCTCAGCCTTCAGGAGTGTGCGAAGGTCTTCCAGCAGCTGCAGACAGAGTTCTATCAGGAATATAAGACTTTGGGTTTGGGAGATCTTGCTGTGTCTGTTGTGCATCCTCTATTGAAAGAGAAGCTTCGCAACTGGGATCCATTGAAGGTAAAAACATTTTTTATTAAGCAGCATGTCAGCATATTAGAATATTTCTGAAAGATCATGTGACACTGAAGATTGGAGTAATGAAGCGGAACATTCAGTCACAGGAATAAATTGCTTTTAAAAATGTATTCAAATAGAAAACAGTTATCTTAAATTGTAATCAAATTTCACAATATTGCTGTTTTAATTGTATTTGATAAAATAGATGCACCCTTGGTGAGCATAAGGGTCTTGTTCTAAAATAGATTGATAAAATGAGGCCTCTGTTTGTCTAAAGGACTGTTCAGATGGTTTAGAGGAAGTCGGTCAATGGAGGGCCATTCTTGAAAGCTCACAATCTCTTCACGGTGGACCTGACACTTCTAACATGGACCACTATCACAGGTAAACTATATCCGAGAGTGTGTATGTGGTGTGTCTTTGGAAGCAGATGACTTGAGCTGGAGTTTTTTTTGTGCAGGTTGATATGGGAAGTGTGGGTTCCAGTCATGAGGACCTGTGTGTCCCAGTGGCAGCCCAGAAATGTGGGGCCCATGGTGGACTGTGTGGAATGCTGGGCTCCTGTATTACCGCTGTGGATTCTGGACAATGTTTTGGAGCAGCTTATTTTTCCACGACTACAGCGAGAGGTTTGTGCTAAATTATGTAACCAATGTGTATTGTACATTTTATTTTTTTTTGGTAAATGCAAGTATGGGTGTCCATGCAATATGTAACTTCTCTGTCTGTTTTTGGATAGGTGGACAACTGGAACCCACTGACTGACACAGTACCTATCCATTCATGGATTCATCCCTGGCTACCCCTGATGCAAACCCGTCTTGAGCCGCTGTACGCCCCCATCCGCAGCAAACTAGCCCATGCTTTGCAACGCTGGCACCCCAGCGACTCCTCAGCCAGACTCATTCTGCAACCCTGGAGGGAGGTCTTCACACCTGGGGCCTGGGAGGCCTTCATGGTCAAAAATATCGTCCCCAAACTGGGTATGCTCTTATCTGCTAGATTTTTCAGTGTCAGACTTTTGGAGTCTGAGGGAGTCTCTGAAGGTTTTGCTATTGTCTTTCAGCTCTGTGTTTAGGAGAGCTGGTGGTGAATCCTCATCAGCAACTGCTGGAGCCGTTCAACTGGGTGATGGACTGGGAGGGGATGCTCTCGGTCTCATCCATGGTTGGATTGCTGGATAAGAATTTCTTCCCCAAATGGCTACAGGTCAGTCCAACAGTCTTTTAGAATTAATCAAAAGAATTAAAAAAAGGGTGTCATTTGGGGAAAAAAGAAGAAAGAAAGAAAAAGTACACTTTTGTTTTTTGAATTTGAAAGTGTGAACAGACTACTCAGTATTTATACTGAAAAATGGCATTCAATAGTGCATACATACTCGATTTGGGGTCCACGTTTTGATTTATTTTAAGTACCTTTTGTACTTATTTTAGGAAAAGCTCAGTTTTTGCTTAAAAAAACCTAAATTAAATTAAGTTGCTTCAAAATAAAATTAATTTTGTTACATTTAACATCACAAAAAGGACATTGTAAAAGAGAAAAATGAGATTGGAGGAAATATCATGACAAATAGGCTTTTGCGTTCTCTCGCAAAGAACACAAGTTTCTTGGGGGAACATCAAGGTTTTGAGAGTGTAGGCAAAGTTTCTCTTTTTTTTTTTAAATCAATGTAGGGTCTCTGTCCATTTTAAACACGAATGAAATATTTTAGATTTTAAATATATAAGTTGAAATTGTGAACTACATTAATTCATGCACATTATTTTATTTTATTTATTACAAATTGCAAGTTTATGTACTTTTTATTTTTTAATTAAAAAAAATTTCTTCATTTTACATTTAAGTGGTGCTTCTACATCTGAACGAAGTATTGAAAGTTTATTTTGTTTCCTGTTGCAGGTGTTGTGTTCCTGGCTCAGCAACAATCCGAACTATGAGGAGATCACTAAATGGTATCTTGGCTGGAAGAGCTTATTCTCAGAGAACCTGCTCAGTCACCCATTGGTCAAAGAAAAACTGAACGAGGCCCTTGATATTATGAACCGTGCTGTAGCTACTGGACTAGGTCAGTCATGCTCTAGAAAAATTACATGAAGTCCACTAAGCATATTTAGAGCTTTGTACAGGTGTCTCATTCTATGTCTTTTGTTGCAGGTGGGTATATGCAACCTGGAGCAAGAGAGAACATAGCATATCTGATTCAGACGGAGAGAAGGAAAGATTTCCAGTGCGAGCCTCTGCCCGACCGCCGTGAAGTGGAGAATTCTGCCACACGTCCGCCAGGCACCGCAGCGGTACCAACAGCTGTACCTACCAACTTTAAAGATCTAGTCCAGGCCAAGGCTGAGGAGAACGGCATCGTCTTCATGCCACTGGTAGCCAAACGGCATATGGGAAAACAGTTGTTCACATTCGGCAGAATAGTCATCTACATTGAGCGTGGAGTGGTTTTTGTCCAAGGTGAGAAAACCTGGGTTCCAACATCACTACAGAGTCTAATTGACATGGCCAAATGAGACTGATGATTGGTCAAAGACAAGCAGTTTACAATTTGCTGTCTAGTCTGCTTCCACACAGCTTTTAAAACTGCATCTTGTCTATTGTTGTTTTATAACACAGAAGAAATGATTTTGAATAAATTTGTGTATAAATTAACATCCTACTTGATTGTGTTGTACTCAGCTACCCAGCAGCACTTATTATTTTCTCTAAATTGAAATGTCAGAAGAACAACCACTTTCATTTGTAATTGATATTTTCCCAAACCAGACAGCTACATAACATATTTGTAAAAGTTATTTTATTAAGATTGTAGAAAAATTAAACCATCCTGAGAAAAGTAATAACTGATATTAATTCATACATAACATGACTTGTTGTTCTTAGTGAAAATACAGACACACCTACAAACAGATGGTTGGCAGACAAACATGTAAATGCATTATGAAAAACTGCTGATTAGCTGCTATGTCCCCGCTCATCAGTCTTAGAAGTCTTTCTGAAGATCTGCAAAATAATAAATCACACTGCAGTCACTAACACCAAAACCTAAAATCAATCATTCTGAATGCTACAAATTAGCTTGCATTATAAACAGAATGAAAACCGAACAATTATTTTTTATATTTGCTGAAGATTGCATTTAAGCATAAGTGTTTTTAAAGGCAAACATCATTTAATGCTCAAAAATAAATTGAATGAAATACAGGAAATGAGCATGCAGAATTACATATCCAATAATACCTTTACATTACAAATGGATTAGGTATCCAATCAAGTGTATGAGCAACAGAAGCTTGTTTATAACTCACCACTCTTCTTCAGCATCTCTCCTTTCCGAGATCGAGCCATTGCCTCCAAAAAATTATCAAAGACCTTGACATACTTGGCCAGGCTGGTGCGCTTATAGTCTACACACAACCAAAAACATGTTTAGCACTCAGCACCTGCCCACAGAACGGAGGATGAATCTTGAACAGATGAATTGGGGAGTCATATGTTTGCTCACCTCTGATTCTGCGTCGTTCTCCAGCATCTTGTTCGTTCTCCTTGTCCTTCATGTCCTCGTCCTCCACCTCATCTGTTCTGGGTTTCTCCAGCTCCTCACAGATCAGACTACAGAGACATGAAAGCAGTTGTCACGTCCTACAACTTTATATGGAAATACCCTGCAAAAATGGACACTGATAAATTCAATATTTACCTGATCGTAGGAACCTCAAAGGGATCAAATGTGTCCAGTTCTTTCAAATCTATTGGCACTGAGATTCGACCTAAAGACAAAAAGAATTAAGACGTTTAAATGACATTTGCAACCCATTTTACTTTGAATGCAAAATGTGCAAAAATGATTAATGAAAAATAAGACTAGAAACATATACATAACCATTCAAAATTTTGGGGTAGGTAAGATTTTTTAAATGTTTTTGAAAGAAGCTACTTATGCTCACCATACATTTGATCAAATATATGCAATCTGTTATATGCAAAAACATTAATTGTGGAATATTAATACATTTTAAAACTTTTCTATTTAAATATATTTTTATAAACATAATTTACTTGGTTTAACTTTATTCCTGTGATGGCTAAGTTGAATTTTCTCCATCCTTCAGCATCACATGATCCGTCAGAAATCATTCTAATATTAATTTCATTGATCAATTTAATTCATTCTTGCTGGATAATAATTACTGACCCCAGAACTTCTGAATGGTCCTGTATAAATGGAGTTTGATCTCACCTGTCTTGGGGTGTACGCTGAAGGGGCTCTTCAGTAAGTGGTTGACTCCTTTACTGACATTGACATCAAGGCGAGGGTAACAGTACTGCAACATGATCTCCTTATCGAAGTACTGACCACCCTTCTTAGAACTCGACTTAACAAACAAATAACAATAATGGGAAACTGAACTACATTTTTTGCTGATTTATTTTAGACATTAGGTGCTCTCAGTGTTGCTTTGCACTTACCTTTTTATGTTCAACCAGAGTGCAGAGTTCTTCCCATCGCTCCTTCGGGTTTTTCTGCTTCTGACAAAAGGCTGTCAGGTCCTTTCTGATATGTGCAGTCAGACTTAAAGAAATAAACACTACTGGTATTGGTAGCGACTACTGAAATCTTGTTAAGGTGACAACACTACTGGGGACGAAAGGATATCTTCAGGTAGTAGAGCGAGCACTTTGTCTACACTCTCCTTATTGCCTAAAATGTCCTGTTCCACAATGGCGTACTGTGGGAAATAGCGCTCCACCACAGACAGAGAACTCCTAAAAGAAAGAGAGAGAGAGACTACAGTCGTACCAATTATGTTCACACAATATATCCTTAAGAAAGTGGGCCATTTTTTCCCCTTACTTGATGAAAGGATGGATTGGATCTGACAGCACAACTTTTCTCACGGTGTCCTCACCACCCTAAAGAAACATGTGCAGGACACACAATTAATTAAAAAACACACAAAGCGTAAAAAGTCAAGCTTTTTGACTAGATGTGTATATATGGTAAACAAACCAAGAATACAACTGATATTTGATTACCTTGACTAAACTGAGGTACTCTGCCACGGCAGACCGCGCCGCCACTGAGAGCTTCCTAGCAGCATCATCACAAACCCAGCAATGCACCCCTCTCCTGCCCGAATACACCCACAGGAGATGATGGAATCCAAAGTCCTCTGAGCCAAACATACAGCAAAATGCAGGTTAACTTTGTTCTATCTGTATCTGTTTTGATATTCCTTAAATGGTAAATGTTCTGTTGATTTGGTCCCCCTTACCCCGAAGCGCCCGGTCCAGAATACGGATAGCGATGGTCATTAAAGTCCAGCACTTTGAGCAGATATCAGCAGCGCTGAAGAACAAAAATATGAATATATTAAGAGAAAATGCACAAAATAACAGCATTTAATAAGCATCATCAGGCATATTAGGATTAAAGGGGAGAAGGCATCTGTATACCTACCTGCAGCAACGCCTGACATCATCATAGTCTGTCATGTCAATGTCAAATACCAGCTCCTTCTCCAGGGCCTGGAAGGTTCCAGACTTCACAGTGTTGTGTTGACTGGGCTGTCAATCACAGAAACAGAGAATCAGGATCTCTTTTGATAAGGGATTTCATTTTCCAAAAGTTTAAACAGTCAAAAATTTGACAATTCATCAACTTTAATCGCAGCAAATAATCCAAGACTCAATATTCATTCAATCTATACATTAACATGAAATTATTCATACAAATGTAATGACTATATTATATCACTATATAATAATACAATACCATCTCTATATAGCTATAGTACTATTATATATTTAGAAGTATGAATGTTCCATTATGTCTTTCAAATAATATCCATTTCAAGTAATAAAAACTTACTTCACATAATATTAATCAGTATAAAATAAGTAGCAAAATGCTGTGACATGCCAACTTTCCATACAATGCAATATATAATATAGAAACATGATAAGTTATATATTACCCTGTGGCTGTAAACTGCTCCAATATCAATCTTGTAGGGAACCATCTTCTGCATCTCTTTCTCCAGCTCGTTCTGAGTGCTGAAGGACTGATATCTGACATAAATGTCATCTTTTAGCGTGAAGGAAAATTCACGGTTCTGGAAGTAGTTTTTAGACACTGCAAGAGGCAAAATTACGTAGAATATGAATTTAAAGCTTGAATAGACATAATATTATTGAATATAAATGCACCCATACAGGAGCCATATTGATTAAACTGAAACATTTATTGATAGATTTTGAACTATACACAAACTACAAAAAAGCATTGAAAATGAATGCTTAGAGTGAATAGTATGGCTCGTTCGTTGTGTGATAATAAGAGATTAGCGCCTCGGATATTTACTTACCACCGCCATAACTTAACCAGCGATAGTACTGTGGAAACGGGAAGAGTTTGCGATAATACAGCGGTAACAAGTCAGGCAAACAAGCTGCATTATAATCTGCGTTCACCATGTTTAACTTTATCAGTGTTCTTTATACTCAATGACAGCTGCTGGAGTTGATCCTACAACCAACCAGCGCGGGAAAATGTACGTAAATAGGAAATGACGTACTGTGTCCTTATTCGTTGGTCTCGCGCACAGCAACTGTTTTCTACTTGCTTTGCTGCCACCTCAAGGCTCGGATAACAGTGTTTTATTATGATTATTTGTTTTTCAACAATGATTAAAGTCACTCATGGACTGGCACTGGCAGGCAGACGGTGTCCTACCGTCAGGCTGGGATGAACTCCAGCAGTATAAACGCGTGTATGAGCGTTTATGTTCAAATCAAGAGAAGATTCGACGACAGTCACAATTTTTAAAGTTATTTTTGTGTGTGTGTGGAAAAAAGTTAGTTAACTAGTTACCAGGGAGCAAACTGTGACAACGAAGAGCTTGAGAAAAATGAGACGTGATTTGTGGAGAATACAGAGAAATATCAAGGTAAATTTCAGGGGTTAACAGCACTAAGTTAACGTTTGTCTAGGTTAACGTTACTTTTCCAGACATTCATTTCAAGTCCTTATTGCTGACAAATTATGGAAGAACAAGAAGGGTGAATATATTATTATTTAATTGTGTATAAGGGTAATGAAATGCTATCTGTGAAATAAGCCTTAGCTAATCAGTGGACATTCAGTGGACACCCCCCCCCCCCCTCATTTAAATGTGGTTTAAATGAATAATATATAATTTTTATTTTACATATACATGTACAGTATATATATAGAGAGTTTTGCGTAATTTTCTCGTAATCCACCTGAAGCCCACTGCTGGACAAATAATATTATTAAAAACAAAACAAAAACAAATAATATTATTTAATATGTATTGAAATACAATGGCTCACTTTTGAAGAAAAACAAACAAACAAACAAACAAAAATAAAACAGTCTACCTCTTTTACATCTCCATTTGGCATGAAACACTAAAATACTTTCCCTCCAACTTTTCGTTTCAGAATCTCTGTCTTACAAGGACAGAAATGCCATGAGGACTGGACAGACTGCGACACACAGTGACGTGACTGCATGCATATTGATAATTCTGCAGCTAGAGCTTGATCGAGCTTGGTCCACAGTCACCGCAGTAAACAGGTGAAGTGTAAATATTAAATGTGTACATGTGGGTACGATTTTTCACTGTGCCGTCACCAGGAATATCATCCCAGGCCTTTTTCTGGTGCCAGAAAATGAATGATGGAAAGAAAAATGCACTGTCTCTGGTCTCATATTGAAACCTATTGAAATGTGTGTTTTTGAGATGGGAGGGGTTGTGTGTCTTGTTTCTCTTAATCTCTCAAAAACCTCTAAAGAAACGTAGTATTTTATGTGAGTAACTGAAGGTAAGTCCTCGTGGAGTACGGCTCACAGGAACTCTTGTACAAGTAAGAGCTCTCACAGGGAGAGTGTCTGACTGAGAGCACTTGTGTCTGAGTGTATCAGTCTCATTTCCACCTCTCACTGTCTGTCTTTTTATTCAGTGTTGAATTGAGTAGATTCACGTTTAGCAAGGTCTATGTATTCCTAATACTTGTTAGAGGATTTTACTTCCGTCAGCACATCTATATATTAATTACTTCCAGCTTCCCGAGTGACTCAACAGAGACATCCTCATGTAGCAAAGCTATTTTAGGCTTAATACTCTTCTCTGAACAAATGCCTTTCCTGTAGTCCTTCGTGGATCTATTTTCAGCACTTTGAATAAATGTCTTCCTGTTCTTGAAGAATCTCCTAATAGCAGAGCATGCTATCATACTGAATGGGTAGCTGTCACACAATTAAAATAGCAAAGCAATTATCAAACAATAAATAAATATGAAAGAATTTTCAAAAATTTGGGTCATTAAGATTATTATTGTTTGAAAGAAATTAATAATTTTTATTAATAACTGACAGAATTTTCATTTTGGGGTGAACTAACCCTTTAATGTTCCATTCATCAGAGAAACCTGAAAAAAAAATCAATATTAAGCAGCACAACAGTTTTCAACGTTGATAATAATAATAAATGTTTCTTAAGCATCAGCATAATAGATTTCTGAAGGATCATGTGAAGACTAGAATGATGATGCTGAAAATTCAGCTTTGCATCAAAGGAATAAATTACATTTTAAAATATATTCAAATTGAAAACAGTTTTTTTAAATTGTAATAATATTTTACAATTTAAAAAAAATTGTAATTAAAAAAAATTATTTATTTTTTAAAATAAAATGAATGCAGCTTTGGTAAGCATAAGAGACTTTCAAAAATTAAGAAAATTACTGTATACCGACCCACAATTTTGAACAGTAGTGTAATTAATAATTTGTATAATAATTAAAAAAAAAATGTTACAACTTGCCCTAAAATGAAATTTATATTAAAGGTGCAGTGTGTATATTTTAGCGACATCTAGCGGTTCGGTTGTGATTTGCACTAAGGGCTCAGCCCACTGTGTCTATGGCTAGCTTCTAGCTTTCTGCGGCTTCTCTTTCAAGGTAGTGACGAAGCGCACTGTTTGTTCGCTGTCGGCTACGGTAGAAACATGACGTCACAATATGTCGACCTTCATAGAAGTGGTGCCCGCGGTTATGTAGATACGATATAAATGTCTCAGTCTAAGGTAAAAAAAACAAGTTCTTTATACACCACTGAAAACATAGTTACAGATTTCATATTCCATTTCTGTTCCTAGACACTCAAAATGTTTACACATTACACCTTAAAAAAATATGCTTGTCCCGAGAGTTCAAGATTTCGGTTAAAATCTCCTGCATTTTATAGTTGACTTTCACCTCATTATATGCTAATGTGGTTTTATAATGCTCACAGGTTTAGCGATAGCAAAGATATAATGATTTTAGAAGTTTGGAGCTCATAATTCACAAAATGAGTCTAATTTAAGTGCACAGTGCTTGAAACACAACCACATCAAATATTCTACTTGAGAAAACACACATTTGTGCATTGGGATTTTGACTCAAAACCTCCGTAGTTACTGACATGCAGTACTTGTGACAACTAGCCCCATCCCCCCTATATTACTGAAATTGCAGCTTGCAAACCTCTTTTCAGTGTTTGTTTGGGACGGAGATAAAGAGAACGAGGTTGGCACCA
Source organism: Cyprinella lutrensis (assembly GCA_027497675.1). NCBI lineage: Eukaryota > Metazoa > Chordata > Actinopteri > Cypriniformes > Leuciscidae > Cyprinella > Cyprinella lutrensis. The sequence goes on along the minus strand of JAOTRC010000009.1, from coordinate 9,786,795 downwards.
CCTTGTTTACTTGATCAGCCTTGACAGAAATAGACTGTAATGTTTGTCCTACAACAATAGCTGTTGGAACGGGGCAGGATGAGGGGCTGGTGGTGAAGCATGAGGGGAGAGGGAGTGTTATCTGGGCGACAGGGTGAAGCATGTCAGGGCTTCAACTATGGAACTCCACCGACATGCGAGTCTCTATTGTTCAGTTCACATCCTCCTCCTGCAATGGTGTTCTCCGTGTGTGGGTGGAAGTGGCTTTTCCCTCAGTGGAAAATCTCAAAGCAGGGCTTCCCTTTATGAGCCCTTCCTTCTGAGGAAGAAAGAGAACTTCCTTCAAAACAGGTGTAGACTGTTTGTGCTCTGACACACTTATGATCTAAGGAGGGTGCCTGCCGTTTGAGTTTCTAATTTCAGGTAACATCAATTACTAATGGTACATCACCCAGCAAAAGCTATCTAGGAGTATTATAATACACAGTCTTGATCCTCATTTGTCTTTATTCAATTCAAATGAATCACAAACGTGGTCATCGCACAAAAAGGGTTGCGTGGATACGGTTTCGATTACTGATATACTCTGGGCACAGGTGTTAATTAAAATTTACCGTTTTAGTTGGCCTGATAAGCACCTGTTTTCCGCTTTCATCTTCACACAGAGAATACATGCGTGCACAAAAGAGACCTAAATCTGTTAAATGTTTCATTTTGTGGGATTTTTCTCTTTCAGGGTGTTGGAAAGTAATTCTGTGTGCACACATACGCACCTACACACATGCACTAAGACTTCGCTGCTGTTGCTATGACTACATTCTTTCTGCGGTAAATGTGTTGTCTGACATTGTAAAGTCAAAGAGAATACTCATGTTTTTATATCTACTCCTGTCTCTTTTCTTTTTCTCTCACATACTTGCTCCTCTCAAGGTTGTGGGTAATTTTGGTTACGGCTCTGTGTGACCTTGAGACTCTTAAAGAGCGCCCTACAATACCGATCTTTCTGAATGTGTGTGTTTAATGTGAACAGTCTACACATAACTAGTAGTAATGCTTTGAATATCTTGATGAATTGGGAATATATTCATGAATATATTCATTTAACCATTTTGGATACCTTGGTGGATAGAAATGGTTATAGTACCATGTTATTCACATACTTTATGATGCAAAGCTATTACACATTTTTTGTTTGTAGTCTTATACTTGATAATGTTATTTTTTATTTAATTTTTACTAAATACATTTAAAATGGGGAAGACAATTAACTTGGCTTTGAAATATAAATTTAAAGTAAGTGTGTGTACATATTTACATATGCTGATTTCAATTTGTTTCTTAATGTCTCATTATGTATATTAAAATATGTTGTAATAATTATTTAAATACTTTTAACAACAATTATTTTATTGAATGGAAAATATATTATTAAAAT
>JAOTRC010000009.1:9752496-9767459 GCA_027497675.1 Cyprinella lutrensis | reverse complement strand
AAAAATGGTCATTTTAGAAGAAAATTTCAAATGGCATTTAGAGGCTTTTGCATCTGAACTCTTCATATATATATATTCTTTACTCGTATTTCAGTTCTCATTACTTTTTTCAGTATCTGTTTTAAATAGTTGAAAACATCTTTTATTATTCATAAAGCAAAAATGTTAATAAGACCACAGATAAAAATAAACATTTATGAATTATTCCAACCCCAACCGTGCAGTATATGGACTGAACCCTCCTATTCATTTGAAAAGGTCAGTCTTTTGTTTAAAGGTCAAAGTTTTTGGTATGAAGCTTTTAGTATGAAGATTTGTAAATACTGTCAAAATACACATCTTTTGTTTTTATTTTTTTTTTCTTATTTAGAAAAAAAAAGAGGTATAAGCATTTAAACCTAATTGTTATACCTTTTGTGGTCGCATCTGTTTTGACCGCAAAGTGAGCTGTGGCTTACACAATATTATGCTTCATTTGCACATGAAATTGTGCTGTTTTTATTGTTCTTTTTATATTATTGTCTTTTCAAATTACTTCTCTAAAATACATTTAGCCCTTTTTTACTACATTCATGCACATATTTTTCCTTCCCAAAATGAAATGACAAAAACAAATGAATGTATAGAGCAAATTTCATTGACCAAAAAGTCTCAATTTGAAAAAGGAAAGAGGATTTGCAAAAGAAAAAGTTTACTTTGCTGCCACCTATTGATGAAACATTGCAGCATGAAAGGAGATTCAAGTTTATTATCATTTTGAATATGAAAATAAAACTTTATGCATATGTAATATATTTAGTTTGAAAACATTCCAGAGTAATATTGAAGTTGCTTTGGTGTTTTATTTGAAAGTTCCATACATTTAGACTGTTTTGAGCAGTCGAGTTCAAAAGAGTTTAGATGGGTAATTCTCATATTAGATGTTCTTATAAATTTAATCTAAGGATATATAAGTAAGTTCCACTGTATAACACAACTCAGGGTGTTATCCTGTGAAACAACAGTAATAATGATTTAAAGTTATATAAAAACTTATTGCAATTGAAATTTCTATTTTAAAATAGAATTGTATATTGATATGAACTGGAACAGTGATTTTTCTTTTTTGTTGATGTTTAGTTAGTTTGAATATCTAGATGCAAACAATTTAAATTGCTAAAAATATCTTTCAAGTGGGTCATAGGAAAAGAAAAGTTATACTAACGTCTTCCTAACCCATTTGAACATGACTGTTATTTGGATTATATTATCTTTTTTTTGTCGATTGTTTGTTCTTATTTATTTAGTTTTTAACATGTTTAATAAAGAAGAAAAATATATTAAAATTAAATTTCTCAAATAGTGATAAAAATGTCTTCTCCTCACTGGTTTTTACTGTAGTTCTTGTAAAATTTCAAAGAAATTGTCAATTGTTTTATTAAAAAAGTGTAAAATGAATTAGTGGTAAAAACATGGTGACATTCAAAACTCTAAAACTTGTGCATTCACTCATTAATGAGGCATTACTGATATGGTTTTAGTCATAACTTATAATATTAATTTATGACTGTTTTATAAGCTTGTGTTCCACGGGTCCAAACTGACCATCAGGAGGGTTAAATATTTGTCATCTGTCGCACTGGAGATTTATCCAGACAGGAGTAATAGAGCATGCGTTTCCAGGGCAATGCTGACCTCATGTGGCTGATGCTGGTATCAATAATAATAATAAAAAAATGATCACAGAAAACTTTCTGCATTTTTATACTTTCAAAAAACATCATTCTGCATTATTCATGCTGTTTTCCTAATGGGGACATAAAAAGTCTCTTCTATGGATATTTTATTCTCACAATGTGGGTTTACCAGGACCGCACAAAAACAAATAAACAATAGGCTAAATAAATAAATACCACATGTGAGGGACACCTTAAGTTGCACATCTCAAATAATTTTCATAAATACAATTAAACATTAGGCATAGAATGTTTAGTATAATACATATAGTTAAATACTAGTTGATATATGTATTCAGGCCAATCTTTTTTTTTGAGCTTACTCACCAAAGCTTTTTCCCTTTACAAACCTTTTCAGTTTTTGCTGTGGACTGTTTTCAGATTTCTTTTGTTTTGAAACGTCACTAAAAATATTTTCCACAATTATTTTAGTCAGAATCATATGATTTTAAAAATGAAGCCTCTGCTAAAAATAAAGGTTAAAGAAATTAAGGATATTGTATTTTTCTGTCCCTGTCTGTATTTTTCATAGGCCATATTAGGAAAGTTGGTTTGTGGACAAATTTAAAATCTCATTTAACAGGAAACGAGACATGAAAATGCAAGTGTTTCAGAAAGAGAACATCCTCAAATTGCGTCAAACACTCTTCAGGGTGTTCTTAAGCAGACGCTATCTTATCCAAAGGCGATTAGTTGAACTGATATGTAAGCTTTTTAGAAAGTGCTTAGTTTATACGTGTCAGCTGTAAAGCTCACGGGCTGTTAACTTGTAACTGGTGTTTGAGAGGATTTTACACCTCTGTGGTCAATCGGTGGAGTGTCTCCTGTGGGCCGCAGGATCGTATTTCGCTCCAATAAAAGCCTATGGCTCTACCCCGCTAGGCGGCAATGTTACATTTAGCCTATGCCTATTTTGCATTAAAATGTGCCTTTGTTTCTTTCTCCATGGCATGAATTTGTGACGGTATGTAACTATAATAAAACATCAACATGAATGCATGGATGGAAGTCGTCATTGGCTCTAATTTGAATTGGTTGTTCGAGCGCGAGCGAGCGCGCACACCCGGAGCTCTCCATGGTCCTGATTTTATGCCCCAAATATCGCCTCATATTTTAGGCAGCTTGACACATTTTCTTAGAGGTGATGCGTGTATTTTTTGTATTAAAATAGTTAATCATATTAAAGCTTAAATGGTTTCCCCTCAAAAGTTTTTTTTAATCTTTAAAAAAAACTAAATACGATAACGATTTTGTTGAGCGTTCTTTCTGTAACTTATCTTTAACACTATCTCATTGCCTACATTGTGAATACTTTTACGTTTAAATACTTTCGGGATTGTGTTATGTATTATTTTTTTAATTATTCAGCCTGATTTCGTACTCTCTTTTAAATCAGGCCTAAGGCCACTAAGGCCTTTTAACTTATTTTGCCAATAAAAAGAAAATTGAGTAACATGGAGAAAGAACAGAGTAATTAATGATAAAAATAACAATAAACTTATATAATCAATAAGTTAGTTTGAAAACATAATGTTTTTACATTACTTTAACTCTTCAAAATAAGTTAAGCAATTTTAAACTGTGTTTAAGTTATACAAGGTGTTTTAATGCAATTTAAGTTGAAGTGACTTGTTGAAATGAAATGTCCCCAGTGTGTGTGTGTGTGTGTGTGTGTGATGTTTTTTTTTTTTGCACAAAATACCACAGAAATGTTTATATCTGTTTGTGCCTGGCCCTTTAAATGCAAATGAGCTTTCAAGAGCTTGTGTGTGTTAGTAGATGCATCACGCAGACACACGACACTAAAATGACAGAAACTATTCTGCCTTTAATGTTAAAACGGAGTCAGACAAAGATGGGGATATTCAAGAAGAAGTCACAAGATGTAGAATACAACAGGATGTTTCTGAATGGTTAGTTGATGAATTTATATTGCTAAAGTTAGAGCTGACTCACAAATGTACTCTTATAAAACAACTTTTCCTCTCCTCAACAAGACTACGTGTTCCCGGGGGAGGGGTGTATGTAGCCTATTTTAGGGTTGGTGATGTCACTAACCCGGGAGGAATGTTGTATAGTCATTTTCTTTAAAAGCAAATATCTTCCTTTGCTTTGAACTTTAAATATCGTAACTTTGCAGATGGTGTCTATGCTCAAACAGCAACATTACACACCAACTAAAGTTAGAAAAGTGAAATCATAATCAACATCCATTTTAAAAACCACCCCTGTTTTTGAAATGGTCAATATTTTTGCAATTCAGTTTTGTGAAGTTAGTGGCGCACTTCACCATTTACACACTTCAGATTTTAAGAATCACATAAGTAAGATTAGACCAAGGAAAAAAGAACATATCAAATGATAAAATTTTACTTTTATTAATGCTGAATGGCCATAACTTCTTTTATCAGGTCGATAATTCTAGTTTTATAGCCTTTTTGTTGTCATGTTTTTCCTCAGTTTTTAAGCAGCAGATTTAATGAGCTAATTATGTGCAAAACTAATAATAATGATCAAATCACTTTGTATTAATGGATCTGTATAGGCATTCATGCCATAGACCTGCCGCAACCACAACACAAGAATACAGTCAGAATGCAGAAGATAAGAAACAGACAAACGAACAAAATGTGATTATGCATATTTATTTATAGAATTTACAACACAATTAATGAGCCAAGAATATCAACAAAGACCTTGTTTATCTGAAAGCTGTTACTTACGTGTGTTGAAATGTAGATATCTTCTGTACATGTACAATAGTCATATTTCGGACGATGTGTAGAGATCTGTGCAAAATGTCTAGTTAGTTAGTTGCATATCTACAAGACAAAATTATGTCATTTAACTTGTCCTCCAATATTGGCTAACCCTGCGGCTGTGTTAAATCATTGGAAACAGTGTTAATTAATCATTCGAACACATTTTCCCCTGATCTCATGAGAAAAAGTGACTATTTTACGAGATGGCGATTTCGTATGAATTCATACGATTTTTAGAAGAAGGAAAAAACGTAAAGTTGGTCTACTCCTAAACCTTGCTCTCAATGATGAAGAACTAATAAGATCTTATGAATTTATAGCTACTAATTAGCCAAAATGTAGGCTACAATAGTTAGGAATTGCCATTTAGAGGGTTTTGCATTTTACCAATTATTGGTCCAGTCGTAAAATGAATGTAATTTCGAAAATTATTTTGTGAAGTATTGATGTGAAATTCGGTGGTGATGCATAGATAATAGAAATAAATTGTTCTGAATTTCATCGTTTACATCTAGTAAACTAACCCCCTAAATATATAAATTATGTGTTGACGTTTGATCGTCGCTTAATGTAAGGGACTGTAAAACAAAGATAGCCAAATCTATTTGTGACATTTTGCTTTGATAGCTGTTTTGTAGCTGATCATTCCAGATGTTGCGTTGACAGGTGTACGGATTTTGTTGAAGGTGAATGCAGCGCCATTTTTGTTCATATGTTTTACCACCTTATACGACAATAGTTTTTGATAGTTAGTGGAGTATCAATTGAAAATTTCGTTAAACCTGTGTTGAAGCAAAGAAACCATCTCTGAAGCATCCAAAGATATATTTAATACAATACCGTATAGGCCTAATTCTGTAGTTTAGTTTCACCGGTTTATTCTTCTTGTGAATACGAACGGTAACATCTATTATTTTAAGTAAAGAAACAAAATACAGTGTTGAAACTGTGATTTGATTTTAATGTATCAGTGTAGCATATTATTCCTCACTTGTGTCGATTGGCAAGACATAGATAATGTCTCCCATAGATGGCGCCCTCGTCCATTAATATCTAACTAAATTCGCGTCACTTTGCATCTACAGCAGGTCCGTTTGGATGATGAAAGCATAAATGGTTCAGATTATCTACGGCTGTGAAACCATGTGCGTTTTCTTTCAGCGTCCAACATCGTCTGGGTGGTTAAACTGTCCACACAACGTGACAGTGATTACGCAGAAAAAGTTAGTCAAATGAACTTCTCTGAAAGTAAAGCAGAACGTTTTCTTTTCATTTGTGCTTTTTTCTCCCCTTTTAAAACCTCAGCAGTAGGACCCATTTTCCAATAAATCTACCCAGTTGCAACGAGGCCTCGAATTCCTTTGACATTTCAGAAAGAAAAAAGGCTGGCTAACCAAGCAGACACTTTTCTAAACGTGTGTGCTTATTCTGAATCCACTATTAATAAAGCGTAATAAACGCTTGCGGTAGCGGCACATTTTCCTTTTCAATGCCTTGATCTCTGCGCTGAAAACAGTTGGGTAACTGTAGGCTACTTAACGAAAGCTCGTTGCTGGAGAGATTCTTCTCTTGGCATTCACCGCGTGCCTTAATTGTATGGACATTAAATCAAGGTCCGCTGTGAACACGCAGAGCGAGAACTCTGAGAAGAACGCACAGCAGCCCCTCCATCCTCATTTCACACTCAAATTTCGCGCCTTGACTTGCACATGTAACACTAACCATGAGCTTCTGAGAGAGTGGTAGGCTATAACATTGAACACTTTTACTACAACACTGTTTTAGCAAATGAATCGCAATCAATAGATTTGTGCACAAGAGCTAAACAAATCTGCGCTACGAGGCGACCTACATAACACATTTCCATCCATCACTTTAGTCTTCATTGGTCTGTACATATCTGACACGGTTGTTATCGAAGTTTAAAACATGCACCATGTCTAAGCTTACTCAATGGAAAATAAAGTCAATCGATATACAGTGCGTTACTCTTGCGCTCAATACCGTTTTCCTTCGGGGTAAAAATTAAATCAAAGCAGCAAAATATCTTGCTTTGCGTCCCCTGGTTTCTTCATTCAATCTTTAAGCCGGCGCTCTGATTCCTTTGTCCTTGATGTATTTGAAGAAATTAGCAATGAAAGCATCACCTTGCTACTGGTCACATATCGAAAACAGGACAAAACCCTCGCAGGACGGGTGTACTTAAAAAATGGACTATCCTGGTGTGAGAAGAGGAATGTTTCCACAGCTCAGATGCTGCGACTCCTCTTGACTATGCAAATACGCCCTCCTTCGCGGCTTAACACCGATGCACAATAGCGTTCCTCTTCTGGATCGCGAAGACACGTTAACACAGCGAGGGAAGGCATCGGAACGAAACGTATCATTCAACGATATCCCTATTCTCGAGCGCTCTTTTCGTTTTCGTTTCTGTCCAATGACTTTGCGGAAGCTATGGCGCTCGAAGTCCGTTCTTGAGGATGACTTGCTTTTTCCCTCCATTTGAAACAATCTCCGCACCATCCTTCGGTAAATTCATCCTAAAACGAGCAGGCACTGGGGCCAGTCCTTCCCGATCTATCCCTTTAAATCTCGATTGTCCTCGGGCAGCGGTTTTTTGGTCCAGCCCTGAGTGTTTTTTCAGCCTCTGATCCAGTCTCGCGGATTAGAGGTCCTCTCTTCCCGTCCCAGACACGCGCAGCCTTCTGCTGATTGGGCTCAACGCAAGCGGATTACATTGGGACATAATGACGTCATGGCCCGGGCCCAAGTTCTCCCCCATTAGCCAAAGCCTCATCAGCGAGATGCCCTTGAAATAGCGCGCGCCTGACATTCTGCAAAGAGAAGCGGCCATCCCGACGTGCATTATGGACAGAAATAGTTTTATTGCTTTTACGCGCAAACGTTTTTTTTTTTTTGCATCCATGTTTATACTCGACTTATTTTTTTATGCATACAGTCCTCTTGATGGAATGTCCTAAACTGTATGTCAAGTGAAGCACACATGCCCAAATGTTTGTTTGTATGAAAAAGGCGAAATCAAATCATATTTATGTCAATAATTTGTTTTCTTCGTTTTAAAAGCGGTGCAAAAATCGTAATTATCACCAGAGAGTCAAATCCTCCACATTTTCGCATGCAAATAGGTCTAACTGTTATGCAATGGGGAAACAGAACAAATCATAATCTCTCAGGGGAGCATTGGATTTTTCATTTGGATATAGACAATTCTGAGAATACCAGGTTGGATGCGAATGTATTCGTTTGTTTCAATTTGTCAAGAAGGTATATTACTTTATAAAATGTTTGTTTTTGACCAACAGAATTGGGGATTTTTGAGTTTATTTGAACCATGTCCCCTGAGAAATCTAATTTTAGATTGTACATGGACATCACTGCTCCGCCATTGTATCAGACGTGGTTCACTGATGGAGATATTTTTTGTTTATACATTTAAAAAAAATAAAAATAATTAACATTTTTAAATTTGTCATGAGTTTAAAATTTATTGTAAACTATATTCGTTCTTTCTTTATTTCTTTTCGTACTATTCATGATTCAGTTTTATTATTTTAATTACATTTTTAAGGTTGTATAGTTTCGTCTTTAAGCTCATTAACATATCCCAAATGAAGCTAGTCAAATTGAATTACACGTTGTTAGAAACTTATTCTATCTATTCATGTTTATTATTGTCACGTGTGTGTGGCTTTTGATTACAATTCTATTAATTTTCTACTATTTTTCTAATTAATTAAACGACGATTAAACGATGACGGATAACTTTTGTTATGTTATGTGGTGCATGGGTTAAATATTAGCACCATTTTGTTGCTAAATGAATGATTTTCGTATCGAGATGTGTGAGATTAATTACTAAAATGTGAAGTTCCCCCGTAATTCTAAACAATGCACGATTAATGACACCTCTTTGACCTCGTTGACATTGACGCTAAATTATTGTTAATGTAATAATATTTCTCTTAAATATTTGTTGACAGCCTATATCAAGGTTGTGATGAATCATTAGCATTGTTGTTGGCATGACTGGATTTTTCCCCACACATCCCCTGTGGATGGAACAAAGGGTAAATAACAGTCCCCATTTATATATCCGAGTTTTTTTCTTTCCCAAAAATGCGTTTTACTTTAAGACAATAGGCTTTTTTAAAATATATTACCCTACCTCGTTTTCTGTTGTTGTCGTCCACGTTTATGTAATGCTATTTTAGCTAAATTTGTAAGCTAACGCGCCTATGGATAGGCCTATTGGCTAATCGAAACGAAAACTGAGATTCCAGAACAGAAATGCGGTCCGGTGAGAAGGATCTCTGCTTCAAAAAGCAAGACCATTTTTCTTCACTCGAAGTATTTGGGATAATGGTGAACGCGTATTCGCCCCGTTTCTTGTTCAGTGGGTTTAGATCTCTTGCCACGCAAATCCCGGCTGTGACTGAAGGAAAGGCCCTTAAAGGGTTTTATCAGTGGGGAAAACACCTTCCCGAAGGATAACGATGGCCACTTGTCCATAGCAGGAGAAGATGAGAACCGGACGGCAGAGAAAAGGACAGAAATAGTGCGCTGAACGCCGTCAGTTGGCAATTCCTCCCGACTCAGTTGAGCGGCCTCCTCGTCTTAAACTGCGCGAAGGAGGAGATGTTCAGTTGCATTACAATGACATTCAGTTCCAATTCATTCAGGCGCTGTCTAACGGTCTTTGGATAGCAAATCCACCCCATCGGGGGGTCGCAGCCCTCTCATTACGCCCCCAATCCCAACACACACTCACTACAATAGACCCAACAAAGAGCCAGGGGAGTGGGCCTCAGCGCTGCGCGGCCCGGGCGCTGAACTGCGCTCCAGTGAGAAAAATGCTCTTCAGTGTTGGTGTTGTGAGCAACGTGTTAAAGTGTTTTGTTATTTAGAAAGGTCCGTTCTCAAACGGCTTGTGGAAAAAAAGAGACGTCTCACGCGTTAATTTTATAAAGGGCATTACAGGTGAACACAGCTATTGAACGGGCAGCCTTTGGTTATTGCGCGTTGTGATTTTACACATGTTTGCATGTGAAATACTGACTGTATGGACGGGATTAAAGCATCCACCAGTTTACAGTGGAGACATAGTGGATGGCTAAGTTGGTCTCGTGGTTCGTGATGGTATTGTGGTGATGGCGCTTGTGCTTTGGAGCATAATACGCGCGAATAGATGTGTCTCCACAAACTAATAAGACTCCTGAGAGGTCAAGGCCAGGTTCTAGCTAAATGCATTTCCCTTTCCTTGAAACCCAATGCAGCTCAGCGTCCATCTAATTTAATAATAAATCATAAAGACGCTTTTAAATAAATCATGAAATATGATTTAGTTTCCGCCAAGTTATAAAAAGTACTACACTGATTGGTATATACTTATTAGCACCTATACATGCTTATTACAATCACTATTAATGAATATGAATCTCCTCTCTTTATGATTTTTCTTGTCCGTTTTAACCACGTTGGCATGGTTGACAACTAAATCGAATTCATTTTCTATTTTTTAAGCATAAGAAAAATTACCACCCTTGTTAGTGCATTATTTAATATTGCATTTTGTGTGTTTGCTAGCTTTTAAGGCAACACTAAGTCATAAAAGACAGCAAAAATTTGAGAAAACAAAATTTTTGACGCTGAACTGATGGGTGACGCATGTTTAATCTGAAAACTCTATCGTAGTAAAGGAATAAAATGTTAGGACTCGCTTGCTTCTTATTTATATAATGCAATAATACAATTAAAGTAGCCTATATTGTTTTTTTTTTTCATTTAAACTATTGTCAATATAAGCTAATAATTATAATAACGAAATGTAGTTGTTGTTATTATTATTGCACTCTGTTCCATTATGAGTGTCCTTCTTTTGTAAATAGCACAAAAACAAAACTCTCGTGAACATGTCAAGACTTTTTTTTAGATTTTTTCCCAGGGAAATCATACCGATTTTCGAAATGACGTTGAAGGCTTAGACAGGCCCAGCTGGGCGCTTTACTTATGCGGCCATTCAAGCAGAGGACGGAAAGGTCATCTCTACGGCCCGGTGCGCCTGGGAACCCGCTAAACATGGCGCCTGTATGGCCGCTCAATTCTAACCTAAACACACACACACACACACACATTTGCGCTGTCCGGATGCGTACGCTTATTTAAAGAAAAAAAAAAATACACTTATGCACATCTGGTGTTATTTTGAGCGCGTTTTCTGTGACAGACATATAGAATGCCATAAATAAATATCTAGTGCGCTTCTACCATTACGGTAACGTCATGTAAAAAATGCTCCCATTTAGTGGCCACTTGCGAGTGGAAAGAACTTTAATACTGCCTACTTGTTTAGAGAGGTAGGTAAGGTGTAACTTTGCAAACAGTTCCTGAGAGCAGAACCAGAAGGACCCTCATGCATTGTCTGAAGAAATAAAGAGAAACACCCTCACAAAAGAATCTATTGTCAAGCCCGAACAATCTGCGGGGCCTCATAAGCTGTCCTCCACAATCAAGATGGTGGGCAATGATTTGAATGCGAGAGGGGCCTGCACTTTCGTATCTAGCGAATTGTAGCCTATTCGCCGAGAGGATAACAGTCAAACGCTCACGCGCGAAGTGTCCGCTGCGTTGTTGGCAATTTCAGATAATGTCGGTAGCCTATATGGAACTCGGAAAGTGTCGAGTTTAAAAAGTCAAAAGGGATATTTATTGCTTCTGGAGCATAGGCTATATTTAGGCTACTCACCTTAAAACTGCCTATGAGCTAAGGAGAAAGAGAGTGCGTCTAGCAGCGATTTATTGACACAAACACACAACCATCAAAAACAAAACTGATTTTTATGAGATAAATTAAAAAAAAAGAAAAAAGAAAGCTTGCACAAATTTATCCCTGATAAAGAATTTTGACGAATTTGTCTCAAATGAGTTTAGATGTCGCTTGCTGACAGAATTAGTCAGGTAACGTCACAGCGAATAAATAAAACAGCTAAAAACATTACAATATATTCCAAATACGAATATTGATTGATAGAGAGAGAGAGTCAACAGTTGTACATTTTTATTAGTATTATTATTTTAAAAGCTATATAAACAATTTAGAGTCTATTAGATGAACTTTTTAAAACAGAGAATTATTTTGACGCTTTATTTCAAGCGTTTAGGAAACCTCGCTGGGGACGTTCATGTATTGTTTCTTAGGCTACATTCTTTGTGAAATATTATGTCGATCTACTTTCTTTAATGCATAATGAGACATTGTTGCTTATTGTCTCAAACAGTATTTACAGAGGAGTGTTATGCACACAAACATCTGTATTATAACCACTACTGAGCAATGCACATGTTCAGAACTGGACAATCTAAATAAACATCTTCAGTTTGAGCATTAGAAGCATTTTAGTACAGTACAAATATTTGGCTGACCTTTCAGCCTAAACATTTTTCCACAGGCGTTTTAACATCTCCATAAAACATAAAACATATTCCAGGCACTTCCCTTCCCTGGTTCCCCTCTGGCTCTTTTGTTATAACATGCCTCTGACCAGACTAGAGCCGACTCCATGACATAGAATATGACACGAGAAATGGGCCATAACCATGTCTCAAAGGAAAGTGTTAAAGACCTTTTAGAACAAACGATACCGTCTGGAACCAAAAGCTGGTTGATTTGAACTCTGCATGCGTTTCGTGATGAAACAGAATCCCAGTGAGTTAGTAAGTGTGCAAAGAAAATAAACAGGAAAAAATCAGACATGAGACGTGTGATCCAGTGTGCTGCATGCATTCAGTCATGATGCTCTTCAGAATTATTGACACCTTGCCTCTTGAGGTACTTGGGTGATGCATCTGAGTGTCGATATCAATGCAGGAACTTCAGTACAGTCTAATAAATGTCAACATCAGCAGCATTGATCCGTTTGCACCACAGTTGGGATGGTATGGAAGTCTTTGCGGTCTAATCTGGTATTCACGGCACCTATACTGTCTTGCAGGATATTTGAATAGCATGTGTCGGTGTTGAGGCTGAGGATGCTGTGCTATAATCATTCTTACATTCACATGGAAAATTCTGTTCTAATAATATTGCCAGTTCTCACTGTTTATTTATCATAATTTCTGTACATGTACCCCTGCCAGTCCACAATGAATTGATACCAACACACATTTTAAAAGCCCTCTCATCAGGATGCCGTATGCAATTTATTGGGCAAATCAGTCTGATTAATATCTGGTCCCGTATCTTTAACAAGATGAAGATGCACAATAATCGATCCATTCCCAACTATAGCCATTCGGTTCTACTGGAATATACTGTATCTCCATTGCTCTTGACTCTTCTTTCATGTTCTCATTGAGTCCATCCACAAAGCCAGCATAGAGGGAAAGTCAACACTTCCCCAGGCCTGGATTTGGAAACCTCATAAGAAACTATGTTGTGGTGCAGACTGAAAAAACTGACATTTTTTCCCGCAAAATTGAAAAGCAAGCTGTGTGTGTGTGTTATATGCATTTGTATCATGCTTGCTTGTCATTTAACAATTATAATAAAACTTATAAAACTTGTTTGTATGTGTACATATATATATATATATATATATATATACCTTTAACATATCTTCTATATAAATGTAATGGTATAAAAGAGATGAGGCTTATATAAAGAGATATAGAAGCTAAGGAAATAATAAAAACCAGCGAAATATTTTTTTTTACATTTTATTTGCTTTATACCTATTAATTTGTTTAACAACAGCCTCTTTAAACACTGTAATGGATTTATTAAGGTAAAGGGAAAATTATTTTTGCTAAATTATAACATTTTTAGAAATCTGTTTTTTGCATTGTTTTTAAATATGAAAATTATGTGCTGTTTTGTAAAGTATTGTTTTTATTAGCCATTTTCTTAATTTATAACTCATATGAAGTGAAATGAGCCAGCAGATGCCCACAAAACAGATACATTTTCCGCGACCCCCATCGCTGCTTATCTTTGCCGTGTGTGTGAGAGAGAGGGTTTAGCATACAGCTGTTTGAGCTTCGCCTCTCCTCTCTGCTTTAAGGTCTGTCGTCTTGAATCACGCTGCACGGCATCCATCCCACATCCACCCATACGGGCTCATTAAGGACACCCTGTTTGCCGGCCGGTCACCTGCATTTCAGACGTGTAGTGCTTGTTATAGTTTTATCTTGTGCGGCTCCAAACATTGAAGAGTGTTACACTTCTGTGAATCAGTTAAGAAAGGTCTCCTTTCTGTTTGAGGAGCGATGAATTATGAATATGATTAAGTAAGGCAGGGAGAGGAGGAGTATTCTTGTACCATGTCCATTACAAACACATACATTTTACCATCTAGTTCACTCACTCAATTATTTCATATCATGCTCACTGTCTTAATCTTTCCCGGTTGCCCCTCATAAGGAAATCGAAGATCCGAAGGATTATCTCACTTTTTAAATTCCTAACCTTTTTCCTCACACTCATTATCTGACAGGTAGAAATCCCAGCGTAAGCTCCCCGTCCATCTGAAGCTGAAATGTTGCAGGCTTTCAAATAGCAGTGTTGTCATCTCTCTCTCTGTCTGTTTTATTCCCAAGGTCTCAGGGTGGGGGTGGGGGAGAGGCGATGAGGTGATGAAAACAGACATCTTCGGAAAGGTCAGGTTTTGCCGTGATCTTTTTTCCAGGTCAGCTCCTTTAGTCCTGCCCTGTGTGACAGACAGATACCCATCACAGAAATGACTGATATCGGAAAAAAATATCTGTCATCGGCCTTTTACATTTACAGAAAAAATGCAGATTTACATCATAATACATTAAATGCATCTCTGCTGTCACTGCAACACAATGCAATCCTTAAAAATAACATATATTTTAATATATGTACTTTGATGTATTTGCATTAGCATCTACTACCTATATATATATATATATATATATATGCAAAAAAAGCAAATTTATCAAAAAACAAAAAAACAAAACAGACACTGTTAAAGGATGTACTATTCCATGGGCCACATATACATTATTTAAAAAAATAAAAATGTGTTATTTTTATGCTGTTTTGTTTACATTACTTGATGCTCCATTGCCTTAATTATGCGATATTCACCCTTTATAGTTTTTTTAAAGAAGAAAATACTTTTATTCTGCAAGGACACATTAAAGGATGCAGGGACAGATTTATATTTCAAATAAATGCTGTTCTTTTGAACTATCTACTGATTAAACAATCCTGGAAATATATATTCAATTCAAGACATTTTTCATTTCTATATATATTTTATTTATTTATTTATTTATTACGCACCACAACTGCTCTCATCTTTGGTAAAAAGGATTTCTGAAGGATCTTGTGACACTGATATAGAAATGATTAATCGCATTTTTGTTTACATGATATATGTGGGTGCACTGTGTATAATTATTTTCTATGTATAAATACACACACATACATGTAGCTATATTTAAG
>JAOTRC010000009.1:9656346-9673824 GCA_027497675.1 Cyprinella lutrensis | reverse complement strand
TTAAGTTAAACAAGATTCAACTCATTTTTTCAACTTTTCATTTTTTCAACTCAGTTAAATGTGATTTAAGTTAAAATTACTTAAACGTCCAAGTTGATTGTACTTAAAATTTGTTTTTGGGCTGCTTATTTATTTTTTCAGACCAGGTTACTTGTTTCTTGTGCACATTTCAGAGTTTTAGCAGAAGTAAATGTAGGAATTCGTATAAGCTTATTATATAACGCAGAACAATACGGAATAGTCGAAGTCACTGCTCCTGTCAAATGATAGAAGAATGCACAAATCTATCCTTGACCCTATTTCACATTGATTGAAAGTAAATTAATTAAAAACAACGAGAGACAATAGCACATATTACAAATAAAGAAGTCTAATTAGTCTTTAGGTTTATGGCTACAACATCATTAGAAACTGGATATTAGCTACTCACACCACACACTCTGCTGGCATTTTCATTAAAGACGTAAAACCAGAAGTTGTAGAAAACGACATAAATAAGCTGTCTGGAGAATGGTTTATGCTCCGGCTGGAGCTCATGCTCACCCTCTAAACTTCTTCAATAATTACAGTATCTCGCAGCTTTAATGGTGTCCTCCGTATGTATGCGAGTCAGTCAGTTTCTTTTCCCGTCTTTTCACCCAGTCAACTTCTTCTGCTGTACTAATTAATGAATGCTTAGTGTGGGTGCCCTTTCTTTTGAGTCCCTTTAGTATAAACATAATTAATGCCCGGCCTCTTTTATGGAGGCTGTCATCAGTATTCATCCGCATCCCCCAGAGGAGCGCGAGCCGCACTGGCTCGCCTCGGCACAGCAACACTTGGAGCCAGAGTAAAAAGACCTGGGAATGCACACAAGTGGTATTTGTAAGCCGAGATCAAAAAGCATTTACCTTTAGATGTTTTTCCTGTTATGAATATTCAGTGGCCTTATTGAAATCTAATTTAGGTCTCCTTATCTCTGGGGGTTTTTAATCAGTGCACATAGCCGGAGGGGAGATCTGATTGACAGCCGAACTTTAGTGAAAGACAGACAGAGCTGGTGGAGGGGGGAAGAGACACAAGGCATGGACAGAAGCAGAGAGATACAGATTTAGTGGTGCGCTTGTGTTTGGGACACAAGATATGAAGCGGAAAGCGAGGTGTCATTTTGAATTCAAAACAAACTGGTACCTGAACAACATGTTACCGCAACACTGTTTAACACATATTTACTCATCCTCATCTTGTCCTATTTGACATTGATTCTTCTTTTGAACACAAAAGTACAATTCAGCTTAATCTTAACATATATGAATGTTTCAATTCAGAAAATGTTTCAGTTACTCAGACTACGGACCGTTGGTTGAACGTCTGATTCATATGGCACACTTTACTGGAAACACTTCGGGAGTTTCAAAGTCACGATCTGATTGGTTGAATTCTACAAGATGTCTGCAAGAGTTGTATGTTGCGTTGTTTAATGGTCCGCCTGGTAACAAATACCTTGACGCCAAATCCCTTTACAGAAGAAGAACGCCATCATGTTTACAACTGTGACATTGGATAAACTAATCGCTGAATTTTCAAAAGTATGTGAAGTTCGCTGCTCCATTGTTGCAGTAAACTTTCACAATGTTCTTGAATGAATAATTTACAGATGCATGCCGGTCTGTTATGTTAGGGACATTTCCACGTCCCTAAACATGATTGGTGTTACTGTGGGTCCTTGGCCAATGAAAGATAGAGTCCAGACTTTCTGCCAAGGTGGTCTATGCTCCCACCATATGATGCAACTCGCCCGCCACCTCCTTTATGTATTGTAAAAATGTATTTATAGAAACTGTATATTTGTGTATAAAGTCAGGTATCATAGTTTTATACCGATACCCAGTCCTGCCCACTCCCACTGACTTTTTTTCCTTTCCCGTGCCAATCCCGTGATACTTAGTGATTTTGTTTCCCATCCCGCTGGATTCCCGAAAAAATGTCAGCCTCTATTACGAATGTAACCTTCGGAGACGTTACGAGTCCCTGCCACTGTACTGCTGGAACAATGGCACTTCCTAGCCATTGGTTCGTTTTATCTCTTTCGAAGATGATAGGCTTCTAAGCGAAACCCCATTCGTCGTCATTCAACGTAACGTCTCTGTTCAGGGACTGAGGGTTACATTCGTAACTAAGACGTTCTTCTACCTCAATGTTGGTTGAACATAATTTCATAGAATGTGTCAACTTTCGTGAAATGAATGCAAACTCTGTTATGTTTTTGTGTTGTTGTTGTTCAAAAACATTTTTTCAGAGTTTGATTACAACTTCTGTCTGTGGTGACTTTAGAAAACATGAAATAGAGCTCATAAGTCAGGTTACTTGATCGTTTATATTATGGAAAACAGCCACTTGGACATTCTTCCAAAATATCTCCTTTTGTAATCCACTGTAGAAAAAAAATGGGTTTGGGGCAATATGAGGGTGAGTAGATGATGACCAGTTAAATTTTTGTCTGAAAAATCACAGTTCGACTTTACCAGTGTAAGAAGAGTTTTTTTTTTTTAACAGTGAAGCGCTGCTAAGCTCACTGATAAGCGATGGCACGTTTTGAGCTAATGACTTACAGAGTCTGCTCACTTTGAAACAAGAGAATGAAATTTCATTGCGTGATGAGCTGATAATCAACAAAGAGGAGGCTGCCAGAGGATTGAAGTGGTCCTCCAAAGCTCTGAGCTAATAAAGATCCTTTGTTAGGAAGAAGACTTCTTGTCCAATTCTTAAGGACATATATAGCGCTATCACTCCTGCAATTATAAAACACACTCATCGATGAGCACAGCGAGAACTAAGTGAGTATTAAGCACATTGTTGTGTCTGATCATTTGAGACCTTCTGTCAGGGAGAAAAAGATGGAGGGGGTTGGAGTTATTTCTGAAGTGGCCAGCATACGACGACTCCCTGCCAGAGCAGTGCATCATATTGTTCTGTAAACATACATTTGGCATTTGTTGCTGTCTGTGTGTCCGTTTAAGAAAGCAGGATAGAAAACTAACTGCCAGAAGCAGAAATGTGAATGGGAAGCAGCATTTCTGTGTTCTTTCTATTTGTTCATGTCAATGATATCAGGACATTCAAAAGTAAGAAACACAGACAATCGAATAACAGCAGTATCATTTAAAGCGACAGTTCAACTGAAATAAAATTTAGATTTTTTTTTTTAATTTTCTCACCCTTACTTGTTATATATTCATGACTAAATTTCCTGTGGTGAACAAAAACAATGTTTAGAAGATTCTTAAAAAAAAAAAAAACAATATTAGAAAAAAATCAGCATAACGCTATCATAAAAGTTGGTCCATATGACTTGTGCATATTTCATCTAGTTATTATAGCTTTTATGCGAGGAACAGACTGATATTGAATTTGTTTAGTAGTTAGTTTAATTACAACTTGATATGTTCATGAGAGAAGTTGCTACGTCAAAGTAATGAACATCATTTGTTCTGGGTTGGATCTTTTTAATGAATCACAAAAAGTGGTCAGAATGATTTGTTCACAAATTTAACTGATTCATTTCATATCATTGATCCAATAATTTGGTCATAGCCAACAATAGCTCACTGCAGGAGAAGCTATATGACTTATATTGAGCTGTATGGACCAGTTTATTTAAATGGTGTTGTTGCGTCCTATTTTAAAGTACATCGAAGTTATAGCATTAGCATTGTTTATTCTTTGTACACTCCTGGGCAAAAAAAGAAAAAGAGAAAGTGGCCAATTATTTAGTGGTCTTTTACTGGTCTTAACCACTTTAATCACAAATCACTGGTCAGGCAGTTAACAAGAATTGCAAAAATACTGTAGCTAAAGTAACTTAACAGAGAATAGCCTTCCCTGACCTGCAGACAGCTTTTTGTTCCACTTAATGTTAATGGCTTCAAACAGTTCATGAGTAGTCCAAAAATGTCTCGTTCATTTGAGTTTAAAGTAAGACCAAATATTCACGATAGGGTTCAAATCTGGACTCCGACCAGGCCAAA
Organism: Cyprinella lutrensis; assembly: GCA_027497675.1. Classification (NCBI taxonomy): domain Eukaryota; kingdom Metazoa; phylum Chordata; class Actinopteri; order Cypriniformes; family Leuciscidae; genus Cyprinella; species Cyprinella lutrensis. The sequence continues at coordinate 9,669,817 of JAOTRC010000009.1, read as the reverse complement.
CATGAGACTTGTTCTCAAGCCACTTCTTGGTTGTCTTTGTAATTTGTGCAGGAGTCTTGTCGAAAAGTAACATCTGATCATTCCTCTTAAAACAATGAAAAGCTCAGTGTTTAGCCATTTTGGTCTCTTTATTTTTTTTCTTTTGCCCAGGAGTGTTTATACTTCAAATACTGATACAACTGCCCTCTATCGACAAAGTTCAGCATGATTGTGAGGTTTTTGTAAAGTTGCACTGATAGGCTCCTAGTGAGTTTTAGAGATTGGTCAACACAATTCCCTTACGTTTCCCCTCCCAAAAAAAGAAACAACCTGAGTGTCACCACTCAGGATTTGAGTTTTGTGCTTCTTCAGCTGTTTTAAGCACGGAAATGAGCGTTTCATTGACAAATTTCATTGTGCCACCAAACAACACTATCATACTAGCATGTCTACAGAGACGACATTCATGAAATAACAGTGTCTTGGACAATCATTGATTTCAGTGCAATGACAGAAGTTCTTGCAACACCTCTTGATGCGTATATCATGGGTGCTTCGCTGATACCTCCTCAGCATGGCATGGGCACAGGTGTGAGGTCCTGTCCCAGAGGGCTCCATTAAAACACTGTCCCTCGCTGCTCAGAACTACAGGACAGTGTGTGTAACGCTGGCCATATGCTTACCAGGAAGCCAACAGCTGACTGAGTTAATTGATAGAAATCAACATAGCCTATCTGGACACGCGCGTGTGTTTGTGTGAGATGTGAGCCGGCGGAAATGATTGGCGATCAGCAACACTCCAGCAGTCCCTCCACGGGAAACGCTAAACAAAGTGAGGGGTAATTTAGTTAGTAGAGGGAGAGTTTATAGCCACAGGGCTCAGCTTTTAACAGACGAGAAAGACGGAGAGGAAGCTTGGAGCTTTCTTGTGGTCATTGAATATCTTTGCTTTGTTTATTAATTAATTCATTTCCAAGCAGCCAAAAAAAATCACCAAATACCCCATTAAATTATTTCCCATTTGAAGATGCAGTAAAGTGTATTCTTCTGGATTTGAAGTGTATAATTATTGTTTTACTGTGGAGTCTAAATGGTGCATGTGTTGGAGTAATTAGCATGCAGATCAGGTCTAAGTGGGGGGGCTTTATAAGGAGAGGAGGACATTCGTTGTGACGACGACACAGTGACATTGTCATTAGCTTGAAGTTAATTAGTAATTAACGGCGCTATTTCACTCAGGCGCATCTCTCGGTCCTCTGACAGGCTCTTTACTCCTCCATTGCGACGAAAACCAATAATGCGCGGTGGGCTGTTCCTCTGTCACTTCCCGCGTGAGTTAATTAAGAGCTTTGCCATGATCCTTAAGATATGTAAAAGATGTGATATTATGGCATGTCACAACCAGCTGTGTTAAATTCAATAACATCCCGAAAACATACAGTCCCATACCACAGTTTTGATGTTGTTTAATTAAAAAGATTAGTAATGGTTTAAAGATTAGATTGACAATAGATTTTAAATCAATTACTTTTAAAGGTCTGTGTTAAATATAACACCATTTATCACAACAAAGCTTGTTTATTACTTTTTATTAGTATTGGTAAATGGTATCAGTAGTAGAATGAACTGTTATGGCAAAGCTTGTTTCATTTTCAATCTTTTTTTTTTCTGAACCTCATGATCACTTCCAACACTCGAGCATTATGTGGCGGAAATGATAAGGAAAATTACATTTTTGGGATAAAATGGCTGAATCCTCTGTTAGCTGATTTCTAGTTATAATTTATGTGTGAAATACACACAATTAAATAATATTTTCAGATTTTTGCATAATTTGACACAATTGCAGAATGGCAATGATGCACAATAATGCCACATAAGAAAAAAAGTTGTGCTTTGGTAAATTATAATTGAGATGAAAAGTCATAATTATGAGATAAAGAGTCATGTTTCATTTGTTTCATTCTCATATTTCAATGTTTTGTGTTGTTTGTCACAATTTCGACCTTTTCTCATAATTTTAACTTAGCCCTATCTCATAATTTCAACTTCGTGTCTCTTAGTATGTCAATTTTTACTTTTCATTTCGGCCTAATTATGACTAGTATCTTATAATGTTCGTTTTTTAATGTCATAATAATGCATGATTGTTCCCCCTTATGATCTTCCATATATTTACCTTGATTGTGCTTTATTTTTCATACATTCATCTCAGATTTCAAGTTCTTCACTGAAACTGTTGTTTGTCTTGGTACACAAGCTTGTGATAAAATTTCCATAATCAATCATTTTTAGCCATCATATGCAACAAATATAGGCTACCTAAAATCAATTTAAGAGAAACAGGCCTATTGAAATGTATTTATTATTCTGCTTTTAAAAAACTTAATTTATCATTTTAACTGTAGATATTTATATTTAAAAACATTGTTCCAGCTTGGGACCAGGTAAAACAATAAAACTGCGTGTCGTCCACACAGGCAATGCATTCGCACATCAGCACAGATCTAGATATTACCACCTGTCACTCGAACGGTCTGGACATAAACCGGATCAGACTCTGAGAGCCTGGGGATGTTATTCTCCATAGTCCTTTCACTGTAAAACATTATCTTCATGAATTGTTATCACAACCTTTTAAATCTTTTGTCAAATCAACTAATGCGGTTCAGAAATAACAATCTCCATTGAATTAACTCAAATGTTTAATTTCAATGAACACAAAATTAAGGCAACCATGCAACTTACTTTTTAAAGTTAAATCAACAATGATCCTTAGTCATTCACACATTTTAAATACAAAAATCAGTAAAGGCCAAGTGAACATAGATGTGACAGTTACTAAATATCCTTTCAGATACTAAACAATGAGGCAATCTGAATTACTGAATCACAAGAACACAGTATTTTGCGCTTAAAACTATTAGATATTTTAAATAAACTATTACCAAACAAAACGAGCCCAACATATATCAGGTTTCTTGAACCTCCTTCAGTACATGAAGCACCTCTCATCTTCAGGTGTGACACAGTGTCGCCCACTTTGCCCCAGGCCCCTGATCTCACCCCCCTTCCCACCGCCATCGCCATCTGTCTCTATGGTAACCTGAGAGAGTCCCGTGAGAGGGGTGACGGATGCCTGGCACACGCACTCATTGCCAACTCACCAGCATGGCACGCAGCGACCTGCCATATGGTGCCACCCCATATATCTAGCGACAGAAGCAGAGGAAGACCTGCATGTCCATCCATGCTGATACAGCTCTGGAATTACGACAACAGTGCGAACAACTAGTTGTATGGCTCAGGCTCTATACGATTAATTAGCGCGCTAGCATTTCCAATAACTACAGACTTCTTGCAGGCATATATTTAGGCTTCTCATAATGTTGAGCTCCACGAAAGTGTTTGTTAGATTATCGGAACTGAAGGATACTACTAAAGAGCCTGTGTGGAAGTTGATTCGCGAAGTTTGACTGGAATTTGAAGTGTAATGATGCTACAAACAGTCAGGAAGTGTTAGCCATGCCACTCTAGTTAAACGCACACATATGCCCGCCCTCGCACTTTCAATTGCACGCATAAAGGACTCTTTTCAGCATTTAAATGTTTGTGCCAGACAGTTAGCTGACTGTAAACCTGTATAAAAGGCAGGGCCGCTACACTATGCTTTTTCTGGACTCTGCTGCCTTCTGGTGGTAGCCTACACAACTTTAATACGTCAGGGTTCAACTCTGAGAGTAAATTAATACACAAAACATATTTCCCTTGATAAAATATAGTTTTATATTTCAGCAAAATATGCTTACAAATACAGAATACTGCATTTACATTTCTTTTTCCACGTGATATTAGTCTCCAAAAGAATCTTTCATCTGCAACTCAGGACAGTATGACACTGCATTAATTCACAGCTCATCTATTGTGTGTCCTAGTCTTGAGTGAGAAAGGTTTCATAAGGAATGACGCAAGCGTAATAAATATGCAAAGTGTCTTCATCGCTACTCAAATGCAAGTAATTGTCAGCTGTGATGGTGAAACAAGCCCCACAATTATTATCCAGTTATGCAGGACAGTCTATCTATTGTAGAACAACAACACATAAAACATAAAATATATATGCGATATGGCATTTCTATAAAGCTGCATCAGCCAGAACAAGAAAACATGACAGGAAAGAAATCAGAGAAAACATACAAATATATATATATATATGGTAGACATTGGCAATAATCATATAAGCATTTTAAATCTATTCTCTAAATCAATAAATATAAATGTATTCTGAAATATTGTCTACTATACACACAGTGGTATCTAATCTATGCATAAAATAAGATTTTAATCACAAATAATCTTTGTGAATATATTTCTTATGATTTTATGTATTAGAAAAAAATGTAATTTCTTTTGAGTCCCTTGCAGAGAAGAGAGTTATATAATAATTCAAGTTTTTTCCCCCGTTTCTTTGCAAATCTGCCATGATCTTCCCAAGCAGTAGGCCTACAATAACAGCAGAAACGTTTTAATGCACATTGAAATAAGACCCATTAAAGCACAACTAAGCCTTCCTGGGAACTCGTTTTCCTTCAATTCTTTGTGTAACTAACAGTAACATTTACATAACTTCTCAAAGCAGTAACAACTGGGGAAGCACAAGTTATGAGATAATGTACTTTTGTAACCCTTTCAGCATAACTGAACTTCAAAATATGCACTCGAAATAGACTTTGGTCAAATCATTCCCATCACGTTCAGGATTGTCTCCTCTCTCTACAATACATAATAAAGCTTATCACCACGATACATTCATTTCATTGTGCAACTTCTTGGTCCAAACCAATGACCCAGCGAGAAAAGGTCCCTAATAATTAAATCAGTCAAAGACAAAAAGAAACTAGCAGTTTGTCTCAAAGGCTGAAACCGAAACTTCCTTTAAAGATCAGAAACTATTTCTAACAGCAGACACAAAGAAAATGCTGACGGAAAAAGATGCACAAGTCAAGAGCTCGTTTAACAAGACAGTAACTTTCTTTTCCAAATGGGACAAACTATAATTCTGCAGTAAAAAAAATCCCACAAATCTCGATCAACAGCTCATATCCTGTGGAAAAAACACATCTGAGATGAGGTATTTTAAAATAACTATGCTATGCTATTAATAATTTAATAAACACTGTCAATTCCCAGACTGTCAAACTCTAGCTTTTGGTCTTCATCTGATTCAATGGACGGCGTACTGCAGATTTCTGAACTGCTTTGGTCACACTAATACAAGTGCTAGAGGATAAAATAGAAATGAATGAACGGTAACAGAATACTTTAACACTTCATCCTGTGGCTCCTAGTAATCAATTACAGATCTATTAAGTATCTCCTAAAGCTTTTCCAACATTCTCTTCAGCCAAAAAGAGCAACATAGCTTCCATAGTGAAGAAACCAGTGACTGTTGAGGATGTCCCCTTTTTTCTCAGAGCCAGTCATTTCTCTATGTCCTTCCCAACCCTCATACACAAAACTCTGATCCATAAGCTCCATATCCTGATGGTGTGGCTCTGCTCCAGGCCCCTGTGCTCTCAGATGTGGATGTTGTGGTGACGGCCCTTCGCTAGATCTATGTCCACTCTGCGAGCTTGTGCGAAGCTTAAGAACGTGGCTAAACCCAGCAGATTCACTACTGTGATGAGGCCGAAAACTGACGCCCAGGAACCACTGGCCTCGATCAGATACCCTGAGAGATACACCATGATGACCCCTAACAAGGACACACAACAGCATTAACCCATACAGCAAACTAACAATCTACCTGTAAAAAAAATTACATTTTAAATGTAAAAAGTCATGTCCTTACCTGTAAAAGCTCCACATGTATTCATCACCCCTATTAAAAATTAAAAAAACATTACATAAAAGACAACGAAAATAATGAGACCGACTTATATTTATTGTACTTTGTTTAAACAGCAGATAAACACTTCACATCATATTTTCTCAATTAGGCATAATTAAAGAGTAGCCTAAATATGATTTTTTTTTCTTTTACAAATAGGCAATCTTTTACAGTAGACAATATAAATGAATAATATTCAGAAACTGGTGCAGTTACAGCCTAAATATGCTAACATTTTATTTTGAACTTTTATAAGACTGCAGATCGAAATAAAAGAATACTTAATATTTTTTTTAAAAATTAGAGAAATCGCTGCTTATTCTGAATTTTGAACTAAATTTTCTGAACTTATTCTGAATGCATTGTCTTTTTTCGACTGCCGAACAAAATTAATCTTAATTTCAATGTTAAAAATTGTATTGCAATGTTAACACGAAGTAATATAAAAGAAACATAAAAAATGATGTGCAATCAAGAAAAAAATATTGACAAAATTACAAGATTACAAAATAAGGATGAATGATGTTTGACAGAGAATGCATCCCCATGCACAGCACGCCATCAAAAGCAAAAACATTAATACAAACTATATAGACAACAAAAATTTGAAAAAATTACTAACACTAAATAAAATTGATATGAAAATAATATGAAAATAATATAAAAATATACCTATATTAATGATACCAAAACAATTCATGCAATAATCACTTGTAATGTTTTTTTTTTCAACTGATGAACATTAACAACACAGAGTATAACAGAAGTGCGCGCTTAGAACAATCAAAGGTATTGTCCATCAGAGTGTATGCCATACATATAGCATTATGGTTATCATTAAAGTTATCATGCTTTAATGATGGTGTGAATAAGCCTTTAGTGTTTAGAGCAGAGAGAATGATACTTACCAAACAGAGCCCCAGCACAGGATGGAGCGAGATCTTGAACATTCACTGAAACCCCACTACAAAGACAAGAGGGCATTATATGTTTACATTTGGCAGATTCTTTTACATTTATTTGATCAGTGCTTGCATTACCCGGCAATCAAACCCATGACCTTGTGGTTGCTAGCGGTTTTTAAGCTCTACTGTTTATTTGTTTGAATGCATGTGTAAGCAGTGTGTGACATTACCTGTGGCTGAATGTGGTGAGCCCCATCGTAGCAGACACGAAAGCCACAGCTGTGGAGAACGTACTGGTCCCGCACAGTAACAGAGTAAACACACTGGACACGCCCATAGAGAAGAACTGAAAAACACACAGATCAACACATTGTTATATACACTACCGTTCAAAAGTTTGGGGTCAGTAAGATTTTGTTTAAAACCTTTATACAGCAAGGACATATTAAAACTGGTCAGAAATGACAATGAAACATTTACTATTGTAAAATATTGTAATAATATTTAGCTGTTAATGCAGTCTCATGGGAGTGTGTATTTCAATTGTACCTGCATGAGTTTCCTCACCGACGCAGTATCAAAACCTTTAAGAGTCAGAGAAAGGGGCGAGAGTATGAGTGTGCCAGCTGAGGAACATTTAACACATTTTATAAGACGATTACAGTCGTGTAGACTTGACATTCACAACACCGTAAAACTCATACAGACGTGTAACATTTGCAGGAAAGAGCAAAGTCACGACACAACGATTACAGAGCCATTGACACTACAGAAGGGAACGGGGACTATTTAATTGCCTTTCTATTGTTAATCGATAAGACATTTATATGAGGAACAAATGTGAGATTATGTCTTTAAATGCGTTTGTGGTTTCGTACCCTGACTGATTAGATGGTCTGAAAGGCATCCACTAAACAGGGAAGAGGGGATGGCCACAAACCATGGGATCACGTTAAACACCCAACCCTGAAGAAACACACACATGCAGACATATAATCAAACACACACACAGGAACACACAAAGAACAATAGGTCAGCCCAGCATGTACAGTTCTGCATACTCTGATGTGCTGTTGTTATGTGGAGCCCCCTGCTGGAGTTAAACCAGAACAGCATCATACTAACACCATAAACTATTTCCACTAATTCATGTCTCCAATAGAAGGAGAGAAATCTCAGTGTGCAATGCAAACTGATATTATTTTGCTTGGACACATATAATGTTCTCACACGCTGTCTGAAAGAGCACAGCTCAGTTTACCTTGGCATCAGGGAAGGTGTCCTTGAAATACGTTGGCAGCCATGACAGCAGTGTGAAAAAGGTGCTGGCGGTGCACAAGTGTGTAATAATGACGGCACTGAAAAACAGACAGAGAGAATGACACCAATGCAGCTGGCAGACAAAAGACACCGAAGGTGCACTCAGTCATTTTTCTTCCTCATTAAAAAAAGGTTTTGACAGATAAATAAGTTTAGTACTGTATGTACAAGATTTTCCAGTCATGCCACCAAATTGTGATCACATGAACAGCCTAATACTAACATTTACCTTGGTAAACCCTTATATCTGAAGAATTTCACTCATGGAATAAATGAATCATGGCTAATTGCAAATAGTGCATTTCCACAATGGCATTAGTGATCATTATTTGCGTGACACTGCATCCACACCACTATGTTTGTTTAAGATAACACAATATTAACAAAGGTTACAGAGAATTAAAAATTGATTGAGAGCACCTTTAATCTTATATAATAATAATAATAATTCATATAAATAATACAAAAATAATCATAAAAAAATATGTGGGTTTTACTTAAGAAAACTTGAGTAAATCTTAATTGAATGCTGCAGGGAGGACATATTTTTATAGGCCAAAACCCGGAAATGGTAGAAGCATGCTAGCACTTGGTTCCATTGTCCTGAAGTCGATGCGTTTTTTGAGTGGTTTTTGGTTAAATGCCTGTAAAAACGTCTGTGGTTAACACAAGATCCAGACATATTTACATTTTACACAAGCTTATACTTGTCTTTTAAAAAAAATAGATTTTTTTTTTTACTGAAAAAGATTAGTGATGGTTACATTTGGCTTTAGCTTGATGGTGAAGTTAACTTTAGCTTTTTTTCTGCCTATAGTTTTTAGGCTTCAAAACGTGTAAGAATCATAAACTTTTGTAGGTCAAGGAGCTTATTTTCTGCAATAATCCAAAAGCTAATGGAAAAAAAAAACCTCTTCGGTTTTTTGTCGAGGGAACCGTGGTGATGTAAACCTCCGGTCTGGCCAACAAAAACACGTCATCACTGCAGTCCTCTATTTTTACAACAATAACACCAGTACCAACAATCACTACTAGAGCACTCACTCTCAGTCAACATGGAAAAGTACAGTAAAAATCTACTTTTCCCTCATACAGTAATATAATTTTTAAAATATCACAAAAAACATCCACGTCAGGTGTGCAGTCAGAAACACTCAGCCATGTTTGGCTGACGGGACAGTGTACTGTACTGTGTTACTGAGTGCTCTATATATAGACAGACATGGAGTGGATGTGAATCAGGCCTTTATGGGAGCTCAGTAAAGACCCTTTGTTCAGCATCCACACTCTCCCTCTCTCACACACACACACACACACACACACACACACACACACACACACACACACACACACAGAGTATTCAGGTGCTAATCTCACCACACAGCTGGCTGTCTGAAGAGACGCAGCCAGTTTCTCTTAGACAGTTTGGACTGGCTTCCAGTGCTGCCCAGAGACTCCAGTGTGATGATGGGACCTGACAAACACAAGCACAATCGGCCTTTAAACAAACAGTTGTTAACACTTGTTATGGAGAAGAATAACAGCACGGCTGTGTCTGTTCTGAATGGAGCGTATAAATAGAGACACAAAGTATGTTAATTAACACAGATTTTTTAAAATTATGTACCCAGTTCATTGTATCAGCCAAACTACCAACAATAGCTTACACAGCATAATGGGATACACATCAAATAACATATTTCCTTGCTACACAGTTCTCTAGAATTATTGATTCTGATCTGATTGGCCAATAATGGCAGTCGAATATTTAACATATTGTAATACTGCAAATATGGAATTGTTACAAAGTACACAAACATGAAAGGTTTGTGGAAATAAATGACATTTTTGTTCAGAAAGGATTCAGTAAATTGATCAAGAGTAACAGTAAATATCTTTAATAATGTTACAAAAGTTTTCTATTTCATACAAATTCTGCTACATTACATTACTACATTGCAACTACATTTATATATCTATATATATACACACACACACAGTATATATTTGTTTTCTTTCTCAGGATTCATATATAGAGTCTACACAGTAATGTTTCTTAAGCAGTAATAGAATGATTTCTAAAGGATCACATGACACTGAATGGAGTAATGATGCTAAAAAAAATGAAATGAATAAATAACATTTAAAAATATAATCATTTCAAATTGCAATACAATTTCACAGTATTACTGTACTTTAGATAATATAAAAGCAGCCTTGTTGAGCACCATACACTTCTTTCAAAAACATTAAAATCATACCAGTCCCAATACAAAATAAATTTGTGAGGTACCACCTAGAGATTCCCCGACTTGTGTATATTTGTGCTTGCGTATCCTGTACATACCCTCTCCTTTGAGCAGATACTTCCACATGCAGTACGCCCACAGCACAGACAGAAGCCCAGAGGCGTAAAACACACTCTCCCAGCCATACAAGTCCAGCATAAGAGAGCCGAGACCTCCAATCACCAGAGTCCTACACACACACACAGTTACACAAATTCAATCTGAAAGACATCGGTTACATTTCCATAGAGACAGCGATCAGACACTAACCCCAGGTATGAGCCACTTCCTACTGTGCTCATGAGGAAACCCCTCTCACTCTCCACCACCTTCTGAGAGCACAGACTGGCCAGAGACGGGTAGTGAACACCTGAGCGCCAAGAAAACACACACACACACACACTCATTTTTTGGATAGCCAGAAGTGTTTATGACTAACAACAAACCAACCAATAAACCGCCTTATCCCCACCCTATACTAAAAACAAACACACAATAAAAACAAATCTTTATTTTTCATGATTACAATGTTACATTGGCATCCTCACTGTAAACATATTCACTTTGTATTTTATCCTGTATTGCACATTCTGTGTTGTAATGTGCAATTGTAATATTATGTATTGTAATATTAATATTATCTCATAATTCTAAATAATAATGTTTTGAGGCATTCAAGACAGCATGTTTTGTAACAGAAGCCTGGACAAGATGATGCTATTAATACATTTTAGCCAGTTTAAACATTTTTGTAACTAAAAGCCAAACTGTAGCTCCCTCTATGCTGACAAAGGAATCTGAGTGGCGTATTTTATAATAGTCCAGTAACTGTTGTACAGACCGCTTTCACTAGTTTCAAGAGACCATAACAGAAGTACATACTGCATGAATAAATTGCAAGGCAGAGCATAATAGTGGTCAGATTCCTCTCTTCGCCAACCACAGCACAATTATGCTCTACTCCACAGCAATGTCCTCTTCTCATAAAAAGGGAACATTTAGCAATTTGCAATGGTTTACTAAGCAAGCAAAGTTCCCCCTAATAACAGCACAGCTCTGCTGCATAATTTGCAGCAAACTACAGCCCCACTTAGAAAAACACTGAAAACAGCTGGAAATTGTTTGGCAACTTTCTCCAAGCTTAAACTATTAGTTGTACTTCAATATCTTTAGATCCTCGAGAGCACATAAGCACTAGGGATGGGTAACGATTAATCGCATCCAAAATAAAAGTTTGTGTTTACATAATATATGTGTGTGTAGTGTGTATATTTAATTTGTATATATAAATACCCACACATTCATGTATATATTTAAGAAAAATGTGTTATTAATATATCAAATATTTATATATAATATTAATTGTGAATAAATATATGTAAAATATATACATGCACATATTTCTCAAATGTATGCATGCATGTGTGGGTATTTATATATACAAATTAATTATACACACTACACACAAATATATTATGTAAACACAAACTTTTATTTTAGATGTGATTAATCGTTGCCCATCCCTAATAAGCACAGTTATGGGAAGTTTGGTACGATCTGGGACGGTCTCTCACCCTGCAGAAGGCCCATGAGGAAGCGGGAGATCGTCATGGAGACGATGGGCTGGGAGCAGAAATGGGCTAAGATCGGAGTGAAGGCGGTCATTGCTCCCCATGCTGCCGCTGACAACAGCATCACTTTCTCTCCTCCCACCCTAAACACCAAACAAATCAACAAAAACACATACACACGCATTTATGAACATGACATCAAATCCAAACATGAGTGAGACCATTCCACGTTTTAGTGCTGTTTCAGTCCTGCAGCATGGGACCAAAGCAGACCAGCGATTCATGGCAAGCTTAATTGGCATCACATCATTGTGTCCTATTTCTTAGCAGGTTGTGGCTCTCTGGTGGCCAATAGACTTGTTAAATCACTGCATTTTAGCTCATAAGTGTATCAAGTTCTTTAAAATTATTTGAATGTAAGGGAATGGAAAAGACTGCTGGACTAAACTGGTGAGAATAAGCAGAGAGCATGGAAATGATTCTCAGAACTGTTTGCATTTGTTTTTGCAGAACTGTATGCAACTGTTAGCCACAACCTGTTTAATAAATATTAAAAGTATTTTCAACAGTTTCAACAATTTCCAAGAGCCACTCCCTTAACCCAGAGACTGCCATCACCTTCATGTAATTTCTAACAATGAATTCACTGTGCACTCGCCTTTTAAATGCTTTGAATAACACGATAGTGATTCATTCATTTAAAAGCTGAAGCTAACTTATGTGACCTACTGACTGTTGCCCAATTTAAGTTACAAATATTTACATATATTAAACATTAACTCAAACCACTTGAAATGGTAGAACTCAAGATTCAATGTCACTTAATATTCCAAACTAAAATAAATCTTTATGTAAAGTACACATATAAAGACGTTTATTTTGAGGTTTCAGCAACAGAAACAATGGAGTCAGAGTACCTGTCACTGACGTAGCCTCCAAGGACCTGAGTGAAGCAGTAACCCCAGAAGAAGCTGCCCAACACCATGCCCGTCTCTCTCTTAGACCAGCTGAAGCGCTCTGCCATGCTCACCGCACAGATAGGCATGGCCACACGGGCACAGTACAGCAAACATGTGCCCAGCAACAACACCACCGTCCATATCCTCGCTACTGGCCTAGATAAAGAGAGATACAACCGTATGTTTAAAGTTTACATCAAGATTCATATGAGAAATTGTTACAATCCAAAACACACAAACTGGAAAGTGCCCATCTAGGTTGATTTGATTCAGATGCACTAACACTGTAAAACATAGTTCATCAACCTTTTTACGGAAAAGATGACCTAAATACCACGCTTAACATTTATTTTAATCCTCTGATATAGTACAGAACTGTGACAGAGTACTTAAGCTAATTAATAATAAGTAATAATAATGTGTGTGTTTGTGTGTATGTATGCATAATATATATATATATATATATATATACACACACACGTACATAGACACACATATATTATGTAAAGAAAAACTTTAATGTTAGATGTGATTAATCGCTTTGACAGCACTAGTCTAA